>JAOSBL010000211.1:36423250-36453628 GCA_027568915.1 Erythroxylum roraimae
AAAATCCCATGTTTCGAGTAGGTCTTGATGTCTTCGAGGTAAAATTATCCCTCTAGGATCTCTCCCTCTCAGAAATCAGAATCTATATGAAAATGTATGAAACTCCAAAGCTGCCCAAGTTAATCCATGATTTCTCTTTGATCTGCCTTTGTATTAGGATGAGCCATACATGAAACCTGGGCTTGCAGATATGAAGAATGCTGTAGTAGTACCTCACATTGCTTCTGCTTCCAAGGTAAATATTAATGGAGATCCTATCTGATTAAACGAAATCCGAAGACATTCAGACATTTCTGAAGTTGGCAGTAACACTTTTGCATATGTCATGTTTCATTCTTCTTCTAGTGGACTCGTGAAGGAATGGCAACTCTAGCTGCACTCAATGTCCTGGTACCATAACTTTCTGCAAAATGAACTGCTACACTAAACCTCTGTCAACTGCAATTCATTATCCTATCTTGATTCCTGATGAGCTATGAAACATTACTCAACTGTTAGTCACTTGTTATGTCTGCTTATATAGGGAAAGATTAAGGGATACCCGGTATGGGGAAATCCGAATCAAGTAGAACCATTCTTGAACGAGAATGCTCCTCCTCCACCTGCAAGTCCAAGTATTGTGAATGCAAAAGCCATAGGTGAAAAAAAAAACAGCTCTTGAAGTCCTTTATGATTAAAAAAAGAACTTCTTGAACTTACTTGTTATGAACTTCTGGCAGGTTTACCAGTGTCAAAGTTATAAAGGTGGGATCTTGTTGAAGCTTCTCTTGGACAAATCATATCAAATTAGAACAAGGAGTAATAGTATCATACTCTTGTTTTGATTGTGTTGTAAGCACTATTTTCAAACTCCTTTAAAGAGCTTATGCTTATATAATTATATCCCCTTTTATAGCATTGGCAACGGGTTAGGTTAGCAGTGGCAATAGCATTGGGGTGGGCTAAGTCGGGCCTGCCCGCCCAACTTTGAGCCTGGCTCAAAACATAATGCCCTAGCTCGGGTTAGGCTCAAAATCCTATCAAGCTCGAGGTGCATACTCTAAGTTTGAGTCTAAGCCCAATTAGTTTTGAATAGCTTGAAGCTCAGTCTGGCCCAAGCTTGAGCTTGGCTCAATTATTTTTAATTTAAAATTTAAAAAATTATTTATTTTATTAAAAAGGATATCATTTTTTTTTAAATTTTCAATTTTGGGTCGTATTCGAAGCTAAAATAAATTTAAGCTTGGTTTGAACCTTAATTAAATCAGTTCAGACATGAGTTTAATTATCAAGTCTAAATAAACTTTTTAAATAAGTTTGAGTCTATTTGCCTATTTGGAACCTAATTAAATTGAAGTTTTTTTTGGACCGAATCAAAAAGTTTGAAACCTCATTAAATTTTAAAAATTTTCAAGTTTCTAAACTTTTTTGAAGTCCAAGCAGACTTTACTTCCCAACTTTAGATGGAGACAAAAATACTCACTCTCTGCTCTTAACTGAGGAACTCACAATTAGTGCTTTTTGGATACGTATCGGATAAATCTTTGAATTGACGCAATAGTCTATAAATTACGACAATTACATATTTCGTATTAAATAAATCTTGTATGACAGACTTAATCGAAAAAAACATAAATAGAAAGAATCAAACACAAAACTTTTTGACTCTGCACCTTTTTACTCCACTAACTCAACCACCGGTAGGGTTGCTCTTACTTTCACTAATTCCTACTTCTGAGTTTACACGAGAAGAGTTATTTATGAGCATAATTCACTTACACAAATCCAATCATAAGCCAACACATCACATTGGTAACGATGGTGTTGAAAGCATACTAATTTTGCAAAGGAGTCACGAATATTATTTTTCAATTTAATGTTTTCTGCTTTATAATATGAAATTCATAAATATTTTTTAGATGTGGATTAAATAAAATTTTAGATAATTTTAATAATTTTAAAATTATATATTTAAAATAAACTAATTATTAAATAAAAGGTTCAAAGTCAATTTATAAATTATAACTCTTGAAAATATTGAAGAGTTTATATATTTTTTTAGTTTAACATTACCAATTAAAAGATAATATTTTAATATTAAAAATCAAGTTGATTATATAATAATTTAGAAATTACATACTCCAAAAATTATAATAAAAAATTTGTGATAATTTTAAAACTCAATTTAATAACAAACTAAAATTTCAATTTCAACCGTAATTTCAAAGGTTAAATTAATTCAATAGTGTGATTTTTTATCAAATAATTATTTTCAAAGGAATTCAATTAATTCAATTGTACCTCATTAACTTTTAACTAATTAGTGTTAGCATTAGACTAGTCGGAGCTCCGATCTAGATTTATACTTATGTTTGAGCTTGAGCTTGAGCCAGAGTTTGAGCCTACCTGAATCTTGATTAAGTTTAAAGCTTGAGACTCGAGTTTGAACTTGACCAGGCTTGAGCAACTCGAAATTCAGTTAAGCTCGTGTCAAATTAGATTTTTTTAATTATTTGATTTAAAATTTTGAGAATAACATTGTTTTATTTGAAATAATATCGTTTTATT
This sequence comes from Erythroxylum roraimae, assembly GCA_027568915.1. Taxonomy (NCBI): domain Eukaryota; kingdom Viridiplantae; phylum Streptophyta; class Magnoliopsida; order Malpighiales; family Erythroxylaceae; genus Erythroxylum; species Erythroxylum roraimae. Next base: position 36,425,798 of record JAOSBL010000211.1, read on the forward strand.
TGAAAATTTCGAATATGGGGTTAACTAATCCAAACTTGAACTTAGCCTCAGAGTGGATGACTTATATTAGTAGGTTTTTTTCAATAGCAATTTTTTCTGTATATCTTTTCTGAAAAGAGCTTTTCTAAGAAGTCAGTTCACTGTTTGACTGTTATTTAATTTTTTTTTTAAAAAGCTTCATACAGTAGACTGTTTGGCAACATACAAATAAAAAATAATTTTAATTTTAACTATATTTTATTTTGTAATAAAAATTATTTATACACGTAAATATTATTTAAAGTATATTAAATGCACAATATATTAATTATTATATAATTTTAAATTATATGAAACATAGATGAATATATATCTAACCAAATCTTTTATATGGATTATAACATAAGTAAAATTAATATAAAAAATTAATATTAAAACATATGAACCAAATAATATTATATAAATCTCAAAATAAATATTCATGTTGAGTAAATAGTTAAATACATGATAAATTATGTATTTTATTGTAATAAACGTGAAAATGAGTTTGTGGGTATTGTGAAAATTATGTGTAAAATATAAGGACAAAAGGGACTAAAAATAAACTCATTAATTAATCTGAAAAATCTACCAAAAAAAGCTTTTTTTTTAGAAGCTCAAAATTTGAGCTCCTTAAAAAGTTGTATTTTGACTGTCAAAAAAGTTATATTAATTAAAAAAATACTTTTTTATTTTACAGTCAAACAACTATTTTTTCTTAGAAAAACTGTTGTAGTAAAGAAAAGTATTTATTAACTTTCCAAAAATCCATAAGACATTTAGCCTAAAACTCAAATAAAAGAAAAAAAAAGCTGAAAACTTGATCAATTTGAACCAATCTCGTTACTTTTAGATCAAATCAAATTAGATCTGAACCGACATGTTATCTCTAACTAACTGGCAGGCCATTTTTTGTCATCTCTTAATGTCTATTAATCGACAATCTAACCCCCACTAAAACGACGTGTCACCTACTCAACCCCTTTATAAGGTCCCGGTCATAATCACGCAACAGTCTAAACGATCTAGGGTTTGGGATTTCTAATCGGAGACAGAATGTCGGAGTCCAAGAAAATCATCCTCAAGTCGTCGGACGGCGAGACCTTCGAGATCGAGCAGTCGGTTGCCGTGGAGTCGCAGACGATCAAGCACATGATCGAGGACGGCTGCGCTGACAGCGAGATCCCGTTGCCCAACGTCACTGGAGCGATCCTCGCTAGGGTCATAGAGTACTGCAAGAAGCACGTTTACGCCGCGGTCGAGAAGGAGAAGGAGAAGGACTCATCGTCGTCGGCATCCGCCTCCTCCGACGAGGCTCTCAAGACTTGGGACGCCGATTTTGTCAAAGTTGACCAAAATACGCTCTTCGATCTTATCCTTGTGCGTCCTTCCCTTAAATTCCTCCTCTATTTAATGATTTTCTTTAATTTGTTTGGGGATAATACTGATTCTGCAGGTGTATATGTGATGTTTGGTTCGTTATGTTCTGATGATTATTTCATAGTTGTGAGCAAATATTAGGTTTGAGCTAAAGATTTTTGGTGGGTTGATGGGAAAATTGCCATGACTTTCTTTTGGAGCTTTTTTTAATGTTGTTCTATTGGTGGTGATCTTGTTGAGAGATTAGGGTTTTTAATGTTCTTCAGGCTGCAAACTATTTGAACATCAAGGGGTTGTTGGATTTGACCTGCCAGACTGTGGCTGACATGATCAAAGGGAAGACTCCTGAAGAGATCCGTAAGACATTCAATATCAAGAATGACTTCACCCCAGAAGAAGAAGAAGAGGTTCGTAGGGAGAACCAATGGGCATTTGAGTGATTGATGATGAAGATTATGATAATGATGTGATAATGTTCATAGTAGGATTGTTGATATGCGATTAAGGATGCTGTTTTTGTCTAGTCGCTTATGGATTTTAATGAAAAATTCTTGCTGAATCTGTTTCTACTCATATAATTGAAGATTTGATGTTTTTGTTCCTCCCATTAAATTCCTCTCAAGTGTGACACTTTGGCTTGAGCGGATGGAGCATCTTGTTTCTGTAAGGGTGTTTTAACTTTGTGCTACTTAATTTTGTCTACCTATTTGCGTAGATACTTCATAAATGTGTGGATGAGATTTAATATAATACAGTAGGAAATGGTTAATCGGAGCAGAAGATCTAGTCTCGGAGCTCATGTTTGGTTAGCATATATTTGACCCGACTCTCAGTTGATAAAGGTTAGGTGAGCTTGAGTTGTTCGTGTGCCGAACATAACCCCTTATGATGCTTTATTTGGTTTAATCTGAGTTGATAAAGGTTAGGTGGCCTTGAGTTGTCTTGTGCCGAACATAACCCCTTATGATGCTTTGTTGGCATTCTGATCGATTTGAGTTGGGCGACTCGTTTGCTCAAAGATGGCTTGAAATTCATTCAATTTGAACATCATGATTTTAGGAATGGGTATTAAATTACGAATCCTAATAATTGAAGGATGTGCAATATTTGGTTCGATTTTGATTGTGGTCGAGTTTCATAAGCTTGAAACTAACTATTTATTAAAATACAGAATGAAACTTAACCTTGAATCTTAATTAAAACTTGCAAAAATGACTTATTTAAATTTGACTTGGAACTCAAAAAGAGGTTTAAATTTAGATCGAATTTTAAATTATTTTAAAAGTCTAAATTTGACTCGAAATTTAGTCAATTCAGATCGAACATATTGATTTTATATCGAATCAAATTAGATGAACTAGATTAATACTCTTTAACCATCCCTACACATGACTACATTATGGTTCCCCGCCACTCTATATATATTTCTTATTTATGGATTTGGGTAGATGAGATTCTTCTTCATCCCCCTGCGAGCGAGGATAATAAGAATAAACAGGTAATCCTTCATTTCTATACTTACTTTTCTCTTAAAAACTCTTGTTACAGAGTTAGAGCCACTAATAGCTCAGTGGAGACAGCTATCTATCTATGAGTTGAAATGTGAACAAAGCATTATATTAGTGAAAGTTCTGTAAAAGGTAATGGATAAACTGACACCATTTGCTACATGTATGACTCTCAGTGAAGCTATTGGGATGAACTTATTGATATCTTCTGTGTTACGAGTCTTTGAACATTCTTCTTTTTTTTTTTCTTAATATATATAAGAAGAGGCAAAAGCCTTAATTCACACAGGGCATAATCGATGGAAGGCAACTCCAATCTTATCCCTCTCTAAAATACCAAAAATACCAGCAGGAGCGATAGAAAACTTATGATGTACAAGAGGGAGATTTATGGCCATATTCGTCATCCAATCTGCATCACAATTTCCTTCCTTATAACTATGAACAATTCGCACTAGCAGCAGTCACGATTTAGCCATTCTCTAGCAGCAGTCACAAGGGACCAGCTTTGATTGGTTGAGATGTTATCAGAGTTAACAGCTTGATCACACAAAGACTATCCACCTCTAAGATGAGATTTTGAACACCAATTGCCCAAGCTATTTTTAGTCCTTGCAGAACCTCCCATAGTTCAGCTGCAACAGGAGTACAAGAACCTATGCACATAGAGAAACTTCCCTTCCAGCAGCCAAATTGACCCCTTAACAGGCTATCTGCTGTAGCCACCCCACTTGAAGTCTTAAAGGTATTATCTATATTAAGTTTCATCCGTCCTTCCTCTGGAGGAGCCCAACTAATCAAACATACATGTCGCAAAGGCCTAGTCTCATTAGTCATAATATTAACTCTTTATATCTTGTTAACTTGAGCTAGGATGGTTGAAATCTTGTTTCCCTGATTTTTGTTCTCAAAGCGTCTACTATTTCTCCACTTCCAAATAAGCCAGCAACTAACCCCAAAAACAAGCTACTAATCATCATCAAGATTTGAACCATCTTGTTTAGAGAGGTTTCTAACTAACCAGTTTGTAAAATTGTTGTTGAAAAAACCTTGTGAATAAACCCAAGAATTTAAGTGTGCCCAAATAACTCGTGATTTGATGCAGTCTTAGAGAATATGAACCAAAGATTCCTCCATACCATAACAGGTTTCACAGTAGGGTCGCTTCCCATTATGTCGTTTACATAATTCTAGGTTAGTTAAGAGCGTACCCTGTAGAGCCAACCGAAGAAAGGACTGAATACGTTGAGGTCTTGAGAATTGCCAAGCCAACTTCCAGATCTTATTAGAGGGATGCCAGAAATTTCGACAAATAGCTTCATATGCTGATTTGACAGAAAAACTCCCCGAATCAGATAAGCCCCAATAATACTGGTCATGGCCATCATTCGAAGAAGGTGGCTTCACACGTGCAATTTTAACACAAAAAGGAGGAGGCAACTTTGAAGATATGTAATCTCACCGCCAATTTCCAAACTCATTTGTTATCTCAGAGATAATCAAGTTTCTGTCCTCATCTATCAGGTGTACCCCATAAACAGTAGAAAGAGCCGTGTCTCCTATCCAAATGTCTCCTATCCAAATGTCACCCCATAATTTCACTATCTTCCCATCACCAATCTCCCATCGAACTCCATAAACCATTTGAGTCCAAATCTTACAAATGGCCCTCCAGGAAAAGAGCAATTATTTGGTAGCAAACAATGAGGAATTCCTTTTACTTTATGCATCGGGCGAAGCTAGAATTTGCCAAGCAAGTTTCATAATAAAAGCTTCATTGCATTCCTTCAATTTTCGTAGCCCCAAACCTCCTCTATCTTTAGGTTGGCATATGTTATGAATCGACGACAATTGCCTTCAATCTTAAGAAGTGTCGCCTGTGGGATGGAAGTTGTTTGCGTTGTGTAATAAGGGACAGTCAGATATTTTGCAGACCAGTCAGATAGTCTTCTTGCTACTCTGTCAGCGGTTGTTTGCATTGTGTAATAAGGGACAGCTAAAAGAATAGCTTGTGTAAGAGTAGTTCTACCAACAAAGGATAAAGTTTTTGCAGACCAGTCAGGTAGTCTTCTTGCTACTCTGTCAGCAATGAGTTGGTATGTACCCTTATTAACTCAGTTGTGAAGGAGTGGCACCCCAAAATACTTTCCAAATCTTTCTCGAGTTTGAATCCAAAGTTGCTATTAAGTATACGGGACTCATTAGGTGGGATGTTAGCTTTCTTCCACTTTGAGTAGCAATCATTTTTGTCTGCACCTTTTCTGTCTCCAGTTTTCAGTTTTTTTGCAGAACCTACGAAATTTAAGCCAAATCCAGAAATTAAAAATCCATGTTACCAAATAGAATCCGATACTTCATCATCAACCCCACATCACTCTTCATCACGTACCCCACTAGTCCACTCGTCTGTCTAATATGCTCTGAATCATACATACATATATTTACAAGGTTATGTTGTCATGATCTGTGTAGGAAAAGAAGTCGATTTCCATCCATTAGTGCCTTCTGGTTGATGATAATGGTAAGTTACAGAGTCATAGTTGTTAACGTGGAGGAAGAATTTGAAGGAACAAACATCAACTGAAGGACTAAAGGCAGGGTGGTTGGTTTCTCTTCCTTCGAGGACTCTGTGTAGCTGTGAGATCTCTTTTCTCAGTCTAATTTTTACTCTCTGTCTGTTGGATGTGTCATTTAGTACTTTGTATGGTATTTCGAACATAAGTCATGACTTTAAGTGGTGATGTTTATTCTGCTATTTTGTGTGGGATTCATAATGCAACCTGTTCTGGCGTTTGCAACATTCTTCTTTGTTTTGTTTCCTTATTGTTTGTTTATGTGTCTACCGTAGAGTTCTGCGGTAAAGTGCTCCTTTCATCTCGTAGTGTAATAGATTCAGAATAGTCAGCAGAGGCTCCTGAAGGAGATGCACTCCTGGGCTAGCAGAGTAGGCTTGAGCAGCCAATCGATCAGCGTACTAGTTACCTTCGTGGTAAATATGCTGAATTTGTATCTCCCACGCTTGGCGAATTAACCTGCGAATACCTGCCACCAAAGAATGATCGGTAAGCATGAGAAGATTTGAAGAAGAAAGAATGTTTATAACCTCCAACGAGTCTGTTTTGATGACCACTCGGTGATAACCCAGATTCCTTGCCTAGATTAGTCCCGAATGTACTCCCCATAATTCAGCTGTCAAAGGCGAACCCGCGCATAAATTTTGAATAAATCCTCCTCACTATTGCCCCTGACAGTCCCGCATCAAACCTCCCGTGGTAGCTCTGTTGGATCCGCTTTTCACTGTCCTGTCAGTGTTTAGTTTAGTCCAGCTATCCCTTGGACTTAAAAGGTTGATCACCAACCTCAAGGGCCTCCAGTCGCAGACCCGACTACCGCTGGAGGATTGAATCACGGTTTGATCCCACCCAGTCTCTCAGAAAGGCGGCCTAGCGCTCGGTGCGCACAAGGAGTCACCACATTAGATGAACTCCCACACTGCCGCTGCCGAGACTCGAACAAGATCACAAACAAAGTGATGAAATCTCTTGTGAATGTGAGCAGCAGGAATGCCATGGCATTAAAGTTCTTTGTTTCTATAGTAATTATTATTGCTTGGAGTAGGTGTTTAAGTTTCAGGCGGTGTCCATAGTACATGAATTTGTGAAGGGTTCATAAAAGCATTGGATAAAATATTAATGCTTGTTATCTGAATGTCCAATAAGAACTGAATTTATCTGTATGGGGTGGACCAATTGGTGGTGGAATGTCCCCAGTTCTCAAAAGTGAAGTTTTGAGTTTTGATTTAAAAATTTTAGAAAAAAAATACTATTTTCTTAAATTTTTGAAAAGAGCTCTTAATAATTTTTAATTAAAAAAAGTTCATTTATTGTACAATATAACGATGAAATACATGAAATGTAAATATTATATTTGAATTAATTAAATGTTATTGATACGATCTAATTTAGTTATCAATTTAACTTGATTCAAATTAATAATTTATTATGATTATTTCAATTATGAGTTTAATTCGAGTATAATTAATTCAAGTTAGATTTAAGAGTAGAGTTAAACCTTCGTGTTAATAATATTTGATTGATTTATCCACGATATTCATGTTGTGTATATTTTATTGTTATTTTTAATGCAGGTTAAAAAGAAATTTTCAAAAAATAAAAATTATAAGATTTTTTTTGAAAAATCTAAAGATTAAAGAATTTTTTAGAATTTATTTAAATTATAATTGGTATTTGTATCTATGTATCCTTTAAAATATCATCATTATTATCATCATCATCGCACCCAGTCTGAAATTTCGCATTGAGGCGGAGTTTGGAGAGGTCTGATAATACGCAGCCTTACCCCTACATAATAGAGAAGTTGTTTTCGGTAGACCTACATGTAAATATGACATGCAAAATAATGATACAGGACACAGAAGGAATAAGTGAATAAATACAAATAAGTGAATAAATAAATATGATTATTGAATATCAATAGTTCACTTTTAATTAGATAAATTATGTTCCGGAAATAATCATTTATTTCAATAATTTAAAATTAAATAATAAATTGAAAATAAACAGACATTAATAAGTTAATCATAATTAAAAGTTAACTATTATATAAAAAAAAAACTAAAATTCCATCAGTTAGGTCAACAGAATTTCTGTTCTTGTGTAACTGATAGAACTTTGTACTTCGAGTCAAAGTTTGAACCTTTTCATTCTTGCAGGTACTTCTAAGCTTTCTCATATATTAATATATATTCATTGTCATGTTGTGAGTTTGTGACCAATCAACTGATGCTGCGTGGTCCTTCGTCTTAACCAAGACAACTCTTTCTAGGACGGGATTTATAAGTATATGCCTTCTCTGCATCACTTGGCCAATACCCTTTTCGTCTTCTTCCCCGTATTGAACAACACTCACTTTGTCTGCTATCTACGCCGTTAAAATGGCAGAGTACCAACCACTGTTGGATGTGGAGGAACAACCTCTGCCCAATAAGAAGCTTCCACGTATCGCTTCCCTCGATGTCTTTCGTGGTCTCTGTGTTTTTGTGAGCTTCACAGTCCTCTCTCTGTCTCGATTTCTCATCTATCTTAATTGTTTATATGATTATATCTTGCTGATCATTCAAAAAGATCACTCCTTTACCACACTTTTTTGTTTCTTTCATGGAAAGATTTGTGCTTGTTTATGTAACTATTGTTCTTGTTTTATTGGACTTCATTGACTTTCTGGGTTATTGCATGTTATGCGAGAAATGGCTGCAAAGAACAAGTTGTTGATTAATTTGCAAGTTCAAGTATCAAACGTTTTCTACTACCGTTTTGCCTCTTGTTGAAAGTTATTGGCAAGCTAAAGACTTTTCCAAGTGAATAATGGAAATTTAAAGCAACTGAATGCAGCGTAAAAAGTTCATACTTTGTTCTTCGGTTACTAATTCACACATTTTCTCCACTGTTTTTGTTTTCAGTTAATGATGTTGGTCGATTATGGTGGCTCAGTTTTTCCAATAATAGCTCATTCTCCTTGGAATGGTCTTCACTTGGCAGATTTTGTGATGCCTTTCTTTCTCTTTATAGCTGGAGTCTCTGTTGCACTTGCTTACAAGGTATTGCTTCACTGACTTACCTTGTTTTCAATGGTTTAGAGGATATCTGTTTTTCTTTATCAGACGTGGTGATTTTCATGGATAGTGCACTGAATTGAAAGTATTGCTCTTCTTTGCATATTTCCAGAGAGTATCGAACAGACTAAATTCCACATGGAAGGCAGTTCTTAGAGCAGTAAAACTTTTTGTCTTAGGTGTTCTTCTTCAAGGTATATTGCCATGACTTGAATTCCACAGGTGAAAATTCATAATAGGATCTTATTTATAACTAGAATATGATAAACAATTAACTACTAATCATAGATCTAGTAGCTGTTGGGTTATTGTAAACAGAGCTTGAATACCTGATGCAACCAATTGCAAGAACTAGAATATTGATACTTATTTAGAATATACGTTTTGACAATATGTCGTTAAGAATTTGAAGATGTTATGACAGACATAAAGAGATCACTGGCTCATTATTTGTTAAATTCTGGATTTCATTATGTTAATGGTCCTTATGTTAGTAACTTACTTATCAAACCTTTTGCTTTGGTGTTATTAACATCATATATACTTATGTCCTCATTAAGGTTCATTTGTATGACCTGTATCAATTATCAGGTGGCTATTTTCACGGAATAAATTCCTTGACCTATGGTGTTGACATTGAAAAAATTCGTTGGCTAGGCATTTTACAGGTAATGTAAGTTAAGAACTGAATTTCCTTACTACTTGCTGAACGTTTCTGCACAGCTAATAATGTCTATCTACCATACCATTAGTTTTCCATACACTACTAAATGAAGGTTTTGGCTTGTCTTCTTTCATTCAGAGAATAGCAATTGGGTATGTTGTTGCAGCTTTATGTGCAATTTGGTTTTCATGTCGAACAAAGAGTGAAACAGTTTTCCTCAGGATCTACTATTGGCAGTGGTAGGTTTTACGTGTTATCAATGCATTGCGCATTATAAGTTTTGGTTTTACATGTTAGCATTCAATTACACATTATAAGCTGTTGAACAATGTTAATGAATTCATGTTCCAAACAGTGAATGGATACTTAACACTTGCAGATCTAGATCCGAACAGTATTTATGTGCGATTAGTAACTTTGATTTTTTGCTGATAATCATATTGCCATGTGGTCAATGCTTCAGGAAGAACTGATTTTGTACGCCTGTTGTCATTATTTCATCTTTTACACTTGCTAAAAGATCAATAAGGCTAAACAGTGTGTGACATAAGATCATCATAGTGAATATGGCATTTCAAGCCTATTTGATTGACAAACAAAAGTTTCATTTTGCAGGTGTGTTGCAGCTGGACTGTCAGCCATATACTTGGGTTTGTTGTATGGCATATATGTGCCAGATTGGCAGTTTGAGGTGTCCAGTCCGATCGACATGCTTGCAAAAAATTCAACTTATTCTTACAAGGTGAAGAATGCAATATTTCTTCTGGTTTCATTTTTCTTTGAAAGTTTTTCTATTTTTTATTCAATGACATGCTTTTATTCATTCTGGAGGTTTAACATAGCATTGAAGGCAAAAATGTTGATCTGTCCATTGAATATGTTGATACATATGTGGAGAGCAGTAGGTGATACATTTCAATTATGATGTCTTTATCTAAATTAGAGTCCCTAAACAACGACCCTTCTATAGCTATCGTCTCGAAGCAGTGAAAGTTATGCTCTCGTGTGTTGTACTTTTCTCAATACGAGCTCTCAAAATCTGCTTCTGTCTACCTTTTATTTTTCTCTGCAAGCAAGTTTACTGTGCACCATCTAATTGCTTCAGTTGCTAAATTAGTAATTTGATAATTAATGACCAAAGCAGATATATTTGTAAGCTTTTTTCTTGTAAACCCAGCTGTTTTGGATGAAAAAACTTTCCCCTACTTTAATGTTTTATGTACTGGACATGAGATTGGAAGTTTTTGGTTTCCCTTTCCTCTTTGTATGAGGTTATTGTCAAGTGCCAAACCTTTTTCTTGATATTTGATTTTACACTGCCTGTGTGATTCAGGTAAAATGTTCTGTAAGAGGAGATCTTGGACCTGCCTGTAATGCAGCTGGTATGATTGATCGCTACGCTCTTGGTATTGATCACCTATACGCAAAACCGGTTTACAAAAACCTTAAGGTAAGAGTTCAATTTTCGTTGTATTTGTGTTCATCAAATTTCCTTAAATAGATCCGTAACAAAGATATCCTTTTAATAGGAGTGCAGTAAGTCCCCTAGTCCTTCAGATACTTCACCTCCATGGTGTCTTGCCCCATTTGATCCTGAAGGCCTACTAAGGTGGTGAATCTGATAGTTCTATTTATCTGTTCTCTTTTTTTGTTTTTTTATCTAAACACAAGCATCTTTGTTTAAGTGGAATTTATGGTTACCAATCCAAATTAAAATTTTATTAGACCACATAGTTTTGATATTGGTGGGATTCCACAAAGTTGTTTTCATATGTTTCAAATGATGGTATGGTTCATTTGCATTTCACAGCTCCTTAACAGCTGCAGTCACCTGCATAGTTGGGCTCCAATATGGCCACATTCTTGCTCACATACAGGTTAGACATGTTCTTCATTCACTTCCTTCTCAGTACTCTTTATCTTTGTTACGCATTTTGTTAATCATATAACCAGAATCGTGTGTAGAGGAACTGTATTGATGAGTGACATTTGAATGATTTTGTGCAAGTCTCTAAAGGCCTTGTTTACAAATTTGGTTCCATTGATCTTTTACTTCAATATATTCTGTAAGCATCATCCATCCCATTCATTGATTGCTGAATTTGTTTGGTGTTGCTCAAAATCTTACAGGATCATAAGATACGCTTACGAAACTGGTCCCTGATCTCAGTTTCATTACTTGTACTCGGCCTAATCCTTTTCTTTGTAGGTATGCCTGTTCATTATATTTTCCTTATCGAATATGCGGGATTTTTTTTTTAATATCAAAGTGTCATTGGTGGAGGATATTGATAAAATACTTAGCTGCATACACTTGCACAGAGATCTTTCATTCAATCATGAGATTATTCTCTTGAAAAATAGGTGTGAACTTGATGCTTGTTCTTGGTCAATGAGAAGCATTGATGTTTATATCCATTTACAGATCACTTGATATGGTGAATCATTGACTCCTTTTCAATTGTTTTCTTCAGGCATCCCTGTAAATAAATCTCTCTACACAATCAGTTACATGCTGATCACTTCTGCTTCAGCAGGAATCACATTTTGCGTCTTGTATTTGTTGGTGAGTGCCAAGTTTGAATAACCATGGTAGAAGTATGCATGCGATTATCAACCTACGAAGACTGTCACAGATAAAAGATTCCACCTTGCTATAATAATTCAAGTAAAGGACATAAAACCCTGAAAATCGGTGATGAGGATGAACGTTTAGAAGATTGTTATATCACCATAAATGCCTACATTTCAACCAAGTTTCAATGATCATATCAAACAATGTAAAATTTCTCGTAAGGTCTAATAAACATCTGACTTATGTAGGCATAGGATGATCTTTCTCAACTCATTTTTGGGATTGATCTGCATTGAACACCACTGTTGGTTTGACATACCTGTTTCAAATTGTGTCTATTACAGGTAGATGTATATGGTTACAGGCGGTTGACATATGTGTTGGAATGGATGGGAGTGCATGCTTTGAGTATTTTTATTGTTGTAACTTCAAACTTAGCTGTGATTGCAATCCAAGGATTCTATTGGAAAGCCCCTGAAAGTAACTTGGTAAGTGCTCGGGATTAGTACTCGCATTACCTTTAAATCACAACTTCGAACAGTTAATACCAACCATACTTGCTCTTGTTGCTTGATTGTTTACCAGATACACTGGATTGTTTCATGCTTCGTGCACAAATGATGTTTGGTCAGTTTTCTTGAACACATGCACTCTTTGTCCGAATGATCTGACTGCTTGAAACTGTTTTCATTCGATTCTTTTATCCTTGTTTTTTCAGTTTCAAGTGATTGAGCCAAAAGGGGTCGAACAGGAACTATCGTACGTGATGTTTAGATGATTAGATCCATCATTCCTCCATTGAAGCTCAGTTCAAATTATGGCAAAACAAAGCTCCCGACTCAGAAACAACAAGAGAGACATTTAAATGTTAGTTCAGGTGACATCAAAGTTATACATTTGTTTATGTTCTGACTAAAAAGATGTTAACTTAATCTATGGTTATGGAACTTTGGGTACCGTACCTTACAAAATCATCTTGTACCATATCAGATTGTATGGAAAAATTTTAAGGTTATATTGACTTTACACAGAAATTATCGAGTTAAGTTTGTATAATAAGAAAATTTAAAGGGCAAATTTTGAAAAATTATGTTTTAAGTATTTTCAAACATAAAATCCTTTTTATATCTAAAACTAAAATAATTTATATTATTTTTAGTAAATAAAATTATTAAATGATATAAAATTATATAAAAATGAGAAATTATTTTCTCTTTAAAAAAAATCTAAAACAATATGTAGTTTTGATTGGTATAGATATTATATTTAAGGATGACAATGGTATGTCAGGCTTAGGCTTAGAATTTTGTGTTCGAGCTCGGGCCCAAGCATGAGTCTGATAGATGCAATTAAATTTAAAAAACGTTATCATTTTATATTAAAATTTTAGATTTTGAGTCAGGCCGAGTTAGGCAATTAGGGTCTGAGTTTAGCTTGAAGTCCGATCAATTCAAGTCGAATATGTTAATTTTGGATTAGATTAGGCTAGATGGGACCTTTTTTTTCTTTGGTTCTTAGCACAGACCAATGTATTAAGTGTATTTGTTGAATAAAAGGGTTTCATTTTGTCCTAAATGTTTGGGTTAGACTCAAATTAGATAATATATTTAACCTAATATTGTTAGTAAAACTTAAAATCATATTATTTCATTATAAGCAATAAGTTCCTTGTGTTACTTCTAATGAGGCATGGTAATTTGGCTCGATTTAACTCAAATTAATTAAACTCGGGTTTGAGGAGTTAGCTCGAGGCCTATTCCAAAACGGCTTAATGATATGAATATTCATTCAAAATGATGTCATTTGATCAATTTATTCCAGTTCAATCTAAGATTGACAATGCGTCAAACCTGCCAAGTTTAGGTTTGTTTAAGCTCGAGCTTGAATTAAAATTCCATTTTTAGATTCAGGCTCGACTTGAAGCTCGATCAGGTTCAAAGCACCAAGTTTGAGCTTGAGCCCAATCAGACTTGAGCAATTTGAAACTCGATTGAGTCTGATTAATTTTTTTTAATTTTAAAATTTTAAAACGACGTTATTTTACTTAAGCGAATTATTTTATATGAAAGGTATGGGCTTTGAGCTTCAAGTTGGGTCAGATAACTTGAGCTTAAACTCGGATCAATTACGGCCAAGGTCATTGACTTTGGATTGGTCCATATTGGGCTGGATTTGATTGAGTTATTTTTATCATTATTAGTTTAAATTATTTTTAGTTCGAATCGGACCATGACTCCACCCAATCTATTATCATCCTTACTTATAATACCAAAATACTCTGCTTAACAACTAAATTCCATACGATCCCTAGTAATATATTAGTCTCATGTAATTTTTAAATATATAATAAAACAAAATAGGGTCCCATAATGCATATTACAATTCTACTCCCTTCACTTTGAAGGGAACCACTCTCTGTGAAGAAACTGCAAGTCGTTTTCATGAAAAGGGATAGTGATTGGTGAAAGAAGAATGGACTATATATGGCAATTCGGGTTGTTCCAATCCGAATCTATTCAAATTAGTTTAATTAAAATATTTAAAATATGATTCGATTCGAATTAAATTCGATCCAATTCTATTCGACTTGAATTTTTTTTCATATGGTCGAATTTAAAGATGAAATTTAGGTTTGAGCTTGTATTAGCCTAGACCCGAGCTATGGTCAATAAAGTTAGATTTAAGTTGATCAAATTTAAGGTCCGACTTAGATTATTCAAGCGCAAGTTGATTGGATTCGATGTTTGATATCCGTAACAAAAATGACGTTTTTTTAAATTTAAATTAAAAAAATTAGGTCAAATTAGACTAAGCCTAAAAAAAAAAAGTCGAGCCAGGCTCTGGTCTACGGGTCGGGCTCAGCCCAGCCCATTGTCCTCTGGAAGCCTTAGAGCTTTGTTAAAAAAAGTGTCATCTTTTTTTTTTAACATCAAGAGGGAATAAAATAGATTGCACGACAAGTCGAGAGAAATAGATTCTCGACATATCTTTTAGAAGGGGTACATGGCATTTAATGAGTAGAGTATCAAAATAAATAGTGCCTATATCAAAATGCTCAGCATAATTTGCAAGTCAGTCGATACATTTGTTACTTTCGGTGTATATGTGTCAATTTTTAAGTGGCTGTGGAGATATGCAACCTAGTACATTTGGATTTGTAAGATAAAGATGAAAGGAAAGTGGAAGGTATGGTGGGAGCCACTAAAAGAAATATGCCCAGCCATCAAGCAAGATGCTTCTGCATCTTTTTGTGACAGCTGGTGTCCACATGATTTCGCGGATCAATATTTCAACGGGCTTAATCTCTCCCTCGGACCATTGTGGACCCTACATCATCTACATGATCTGCTCCTTGTTTCAGAAATTATATTTTAAAGCCCGCATGAGTTGCCTGAGTGGTAAACTAACAGGGTAAGTTGATCCAAGGTCCTAGGTTCGACTCTCGGCAACGGGAGACAACGGACCGCTTTGTTAGGTGGCTGCTCAGGATCAGACCGTGATTCAATCCTCCAGCGGTGGTCGGGCCTGAGTCTGGGAGCCCTTGGGGTTGGGGATCAACCTTTTGGTCCAAGAAATTATATTTTAAAGTTTTATATTTTATCTAATTTTATAATACTAAATAAAATTATTACAACAATTGCTCGGTAAAAATCTTGCCTACACCTGAAATTTAAGAAGGTCTAATACTACGAAATCTTACCTGTAACTAATAAAAAGGTTGTTTTTAAACGACCCACGAGACTAAATAAAATTATTAGAAAACATCAATTAAATATTTAAAATGTTAACTTATTATAAAATTTAACTTATTATTAACTTCACCGATAAATATTATCTAAACATTTATTTAATTTATGTCGATAGGGTTAATAATAAACTATACGTGTAATAAATTAGAATTTGAAATATTTAATTAATGGAGGATGGAATCAATTCCCCTATTTAGGCTCTCTCGATCGAGCTTGTCATATAGGATTTGTTTAATGTGGAGTATCCAGTTGACGTAATTTACAGGCTATTGTGTTGAGATTTATCCAAAGCACATTTAAAAAGTAGCGACTACGAGTTCTTTTATTTCAAAAAAAACATTCCAAAAAAAATGTATTCTAATTACATAATATTAAGACTAAAGCTTTATCATTTACAAATTATGTTAAGATTATAAACCTATTTTAAAAATGTTTATAATCTAATAATTTAACGTTTTAACTGGAAATTATATTTTTATTTAGTTTTGTTGTCTAATTTATTATTTAGAAAATTTTAAGTAATATCAAATTCAAAATGATAAAATCCATTAAATAAATAGAAAATTACAATAAAAAGTAACTTACTTTACTTCTACGATAATAACAACAACTATTCGGTAAAAATTTTGTTGATATGCGAGATTTGAGGAGGTTTAATAGTACGTAATTTTACTTCTAGCTAATAGAAAGATTGTTTATAAATGACCCACATAAAAAAATTAAAAAATTTAAAAAACATTATATTTCAAAAATAATTTTTAAATAGTAATCAATGATGAAAAAAAGAATAATCAACAAATAAGACGACTTCTGCTGGTTTGCAACACTTGTCCCACCGAACCAAATTGTCAATCTTGCCGCTGCCCAGCTTGCTAATTGGCGGTCTCTCTCACGTTTGTGCGATTTTGCAGGTGCTGGACATGGCAGCAGCGTTGGTACTTCTAATCTACCTGTTTGTGTTAATCTTGAAAGCTTGAGTTGGCAAGCTTTTTGTGATGGAGCCTTATTTCCCGATGAAGATGCAACGAGCAGTGGAGTGGTTTTTGAAGATAGTGAAGGACGGTTTCTTCGAGCTTTATCCAGCCATTCTGTAGGCTGTAAATCTCTGGCAACGGCCAAAGCTTTGGCATTAAGAACGACGTTGTAGTTCGTCTTGGCCCACTACCAATCAAGTGGTTACATTTTTATTGATTGTCAAGCTTTATTCTCTGCACTTAACTCTCAATCCTTAGACTTTTTTGAGTTTGGTATTATTGTGTTGGATTGTAAGAAATTATTAGAGATACGTCCGAATATTCAAGTTAGATGAATACGCCGCATTATGAATGATACTGCTCACTTTCTTACTCAAGCATTCATTTATTTTTCACCATTGTGTATTTGAAAAACTATTCCAACAATTCTCAACTCTCGTTATCGTTAATTCAAGTGTGGGATCTTCTACTTTCAGAAAACATATGACCACTTGCATGGAAAGGGACAAAAGGTTATAGCCGCAGAGCAAAAAGCCATATTTGATTAATATTTTATTTCTACTAATTAAAGAAATCTACTTGAAAAGAAGTGCAAATCTATTTATTATTAAACTATTTTTGGATTATTTTTTATTTTAATTTTGTGAGGATGGAATTATTGTTGGTTTTAATAATATAGATTTTAGATTAAATTTATATTAAAAATTAATTTAAAATAATATTATTTTACTTAAAAATAAAATATTAAATTTAAATTAATTAATTTCTCCAATAATAATATTAAAATAATTAAGTTCTAATACGATATCATTTTTAAAATTATTAATAAATAGAAACTAATATAATATACAATTAATCAATATATCAAAAGATAAATTTGAAAATTTTAGAATATAATAACTGAAATAAAAATTTAAATAATAAAAAATCAATATAACTAATATAATATTTAAAAATTTTAAAATTACTAATAAAAATTTAAGTTTACAATTTCTAAAATTTGAATGCATTAAGAATGATCTCCAACTATCTAAAGCATTTGTATAACATTTTTTTAGATTAGTTACTCGAAATTAAGATCAACTTCATTCGAATCGATTCAAATAAAATGATATTATTTTAGTTATAACTTAATCGGGTTTAAGTAATTCTAAACTCAATTAGGTTAAGTTCAAGCGTAAGATCGAATTAGATCGGATGAGATTCGATTCATTACCATTCTTAATAAAGACTTAAACTCACCTTATCTTTATCTTAGTAGTTAAGTTTTAAAGAGCTAATTACACTTTCCCATATAAAAAGTTGACAAAAAGACAAGAAATGGCCGTTGGCACAGGCGTGGCTTTTGGAACTTCAAGATGATTACCCCTCACATGCTCTTATCTGTACACTTTGGTCCCACACCTTCCACTTCCTCTCTAGTCTGTTCCCGGCCCAAGTTCAAGTCCAACTCCATTGTTCTATGCCGTTGTTGTTCCTGTTTTACCCTTAGCTTCAGCTTTGTCCACACGTTGTATCCTCCGTCTCTTTAAAAGCACTCGAGCTTTGGCTGAGGTTACATGTACGCATCATTGAAGAGTGAAGCAGAGGTTGAAGAGAACTTAAAAGATCGTATCTTTATCTCATTTTCCCTAAGGGTTTTGTGAGAGAATGTCTAAGGAAGTGAGTGAAGAGGGTCAAGCCCACCATGGAAAGGACTATGTTGATCCACCACCAGCACCACTTCTTGACATGGCTGAGCTCAAGGTCTGGTCTTTCTACAGAGCTTTAATAGCTGAGTTTATTGCTACTCTTCTCTTCCTTTACGTCACAGTAGCTACTGTGATCGGCCACAAGAAGCAAACTGGACCTTGTGATGGTGTTGGTTTGCTTGGTATTGCATGGGCTTTCGGTGGCATGATCTTTATACTTGTGTACTGCACTGCTGGTATCTCTGGTGAGAAGCAACTTCCATCTTTTTTCAAGTTTCAAAATTTTTCGCATGTACCCTTTTGTGTTTTCTTGTCTAGGAGTTCTTGTTCTTTTATGTATTCACTAGCTTTTGGCCGCCATGCACAGAAAGATGCGATCTTTTTTCTGCTGATGTGTTGTTTCTATTCAGATAATAATTTCACAGTTTGGATTTTAGCGCTCTGATTATGGGTTTTGGTTGTTTTTTGTATACAGGTGGTCATATTAATCCTGCGGTCACTTTTGGTCTGTTCTTAGCTAGGAAAATATCTCTGATCAGGGCAGTTTCTTACATGGTTGCTCAGTGTTTGGGTGCTATCTGTGGTGTTGGTTTGGTCAAGGCCTTTATGAAACATTACTACAACTCTCTTGGAGGTGGTGCCAATTCTGTGAGTTCTGGTTACAGCAAGGGCACAGCTCTAGGAGCTGAGATTATTGGCACCTTTGTGCTGGTCTACACCGTTTTCTCAGCCACTGATCCTAAGAGAAGTGCTCGTGATTCTCATGTCCCTGTAAGTATACTGCTCCAAGCTTTCTGTTGTTTGCAAGAGTTAGCTGTACAAGTTTCTGAAACTTTTTTTTCTTTATACTTTATCAAGTAGTGATGTGTTTTCTGTGTTCTAGGTGTTGGCTCCTTTACCTATAGGATTTGCCGTGTTCATGGTTCACTTGGCAACTATTCCCATCACAGGAACTGGCATTAACCCTGCAAGAAGCTTTGGAGCTGCTGTTATTTACAATAACGACAAAGTCTGGGATGACCATGTATGTTTTTAAAACATCTAATCATTTGAGAGCATCTAAAACCATTCATTTATTACAGGACTTTCCATGTTTTGGATTGTTTCAAGTTGCTGATAAATTTTTGTACTTTGGACATGACAGTGGATTTTCTGGGTTGGACCATTTGTTGGAGCACTTGCAGCAGCTGGATATCACCAATACATACTGAGAGCAGCAGCTATCAAGGCTTTGGGATCTTTCAGAAGCAGTACCAGCAACTAAGAAACAAAATTGATCTTCATCTTCATCTCATCTTCCTTTTTCTGTTCTGCATTTTGTTTTTGTTTGTTTGTGTGTATGAAAGGATTATGATGATGAAAGTTCTTTTACTTCCTTTTTGTCATTAAAAATTTAATCTTTCATTGTTAGTTTGTCTGTATGTATAATTTCTGCAATTCAGTAGAGTCTTGATTTGATCTTTCTTAGAAGTCTCTTCATTCTCTCCTACTTTCTGAACAAAGCCTGAACAGCATTAAACTCCTAATGTTACCTGAAAGAGCATCTGAGAGGAGTAAAGTAACTTAAAGGTTTTTCTCACCTATGTGGAAAAGTCTGGTTAATGGCCTGCTTTTGAGCTTTAGTTTAATCACTGTAACCTGAAACAATCACTTTAGTTAGAAAACAAATGGAAGCAAGGCCAAGCCAACTCAACATCACATGATAGGATTGGACCTCACATGGTGGGTAGTGGTCTTCTGGTCCCTACAATACAGTTAAACTTTGTCCTACATAAAGGAAAATGAGCAATCACTCACTGATTCTCTTCTTTTTCCTGATATATTCTATTAAGTTTTACACACGAAAAAGGAATGGATAAATAGGAATCATCAATCATAGTTAGCCTCGTTCTTCTGATAAAAGCTATAGATGCTCACTCCTGAAACGTGTCCATCTCTTTAAGCCAGGTCAGGAAAAGGAAATGGTGGTCCAGAAGTGAGAGGTCGAGAGCTTAAAGCTGAAACACAACCTGGAAATAGGACCACCAGGCAAGCTCAGAGATTACGAGTGAGTCCATAAATGTCCGCCTCAGGTTTTTGACCTTGAAACTTTACTTGCCATCAAGCCATTATCTTAGATGAAAAACTTCAGGAGAAATTCACAGCTGCTACCATTTCGGGTTCGATACATACTAAATAAATTATTAGATACACGTAATTCCAACTAAGACTTAAAGTACCATATTTCAGATATTTGAAAGTACAGCAAAGTTGTGATAGCTTCCTCACATTCAGTGGCTGATATGTATGATGATAACCCTGCTTTTCAAGTACTTCTTTGGTTGTTGTCAAGCAAAGCAAAGTTAAAGTCTTTGGCTACTGTATTTTACATCTAGTTATTCAAAACAAGCTCCTGCTTCATAGGACCCCACTTGAATTACAAACAAAGAGAAAAGTTAAGCATCCAACTTAACATTTCAATCCCAAGCACGAAACTTTCAGAAACCGAAACCAATTGCATGTTAAAACTTTCAGCACACATCCAAATGATGGAGGCTGGTGGGTTCTTCACCTTTTACTGGAGAGGAGAAAGACTGTACTATCATCATCATCTTCAGAATTTTCTTCAAAACATCTTCCAGCTCTTCTTCTTTATCAGGATCGTACACAAATGGAGTGACTATTGCATTCTTCACTTCCATATATCTGACAAAGAGTAGATGGGCTGTACCAAGGATTATCATACGGAACATTTCATTACACTCTTGGAGCAGAATCCTACAAGTTTCTACAAGCCACTCTAATCAAGAAAGATAAGATATTTGGGATGCAATCTTAAGCTTGAGGCAACTAGCCAAGAATCCACAGAAATTATCATCTCCTGGCCGCTAATGAACAGAGGAAAAAGTACCCGATTCTTATATGTCTAGCAATACTCGGGGGGTGTTTGAAAAAGTGTGAATTGAATTCAATACTGTTCACATGTTTGGAAATACAAAAAATAGATAGGTTCAATTTATGCATGTAATTGAAATCCGTCTCCTTTATAAATTGAATTCACTCTTCTAAGTATAGGAATTCAATTACATTGAAGCCTGAAGAAGACACCTTTGAATAAAAAATTGTTGTTTGCTGTGAGTTTATATTTTATAACTAAACATTTATCAAAGTTTATATATTTATTGTGAGTTTTTATTAAGTATAATTCTTTGCTCTGTATTTCATTCTTTGAACTACTTCATTTCTTACTCTCTTGCGCTTCACTTGATTGGATTCCAAAGACTATTAATTAAAATATTATTAATAATTAATTAAGTACAATATAATTAATTATAATATAATTAATTAAAATTAATTACAATATTTTAATTAATTAATGTATTGTAATTGATTAATTACAATAAAAGTAATTAAAATATGAATAATTAATTAATTAAAATATAACAAATTTTTATTTCTTAATATTTTTTACAAATCAACTACTATTAATGGTAATAGTAATTATTCCTTCCTCTTAACCAACCATCATAATTATAATAATAATATTCATTTTCGTTTCTCACTATATTCATTCTCATTCCAAACAATATAATTGAATTCATTTCTAATATTACTGAGTTTATTCCAAACAGTATAAATTGAATTAAATTCAATCTCATTAATGTAATTGAATCCAATTCGTTAATGAATTCAATTCAAAGGTTTCCAAACATCCTTAAAAATGGTTAATAGAAGGCATTTCTTGATTCAACCCCCCTTGTGCAATACAATGAGACAACAAGAAACCAAAGAGAGAAAAGAACTGGTAAGTCACATTAAACGACTCTTATTCTCCACATGAACTCACAAGAATCTCACCTTTAACTACCATTTTATCGTATTAACTAACAAATAGGTACTACAACAGCCAAACACAAAGCCTGGTCTCATATCATGTTCTTTTTATAAAATCTGCTTATGCAAGGACTAAACATGGCGTGGGAATGCAAAAGCAATTAGTTTCTGGTTTGCATTACAAGGGCTTATCTCCCAACGGTTTGAACCGAATCTTTTCAATCTTCGACTTGATGGATTGAAGGGTACTGTTCAATTGAGAAGATTCAAGCTCAAGCTCATTCAAGTGAGCAGTTGCTTCAGAAATTTGTGATTTGATGTCAGCAACTGCCCTTTCTTTCTCAGCCAAATCCTTCATCATGGATTCTAGTTCTTGCCTAGTTGACTCTATATCCTGAATGCAGTTGTGTCTTGCTGCCTCAATGGTTTCACGCTGGTTCTTGAGCTCCATGGCTTCTGTAAGTTCATTAAATATACTATGGAGCCAACTGATGTCGATTCCTGCAGACTCTACATCCTTAAGAACAGCTAACATTTCCTTTATTTTCGACTTTGTCAACTTCTTGAAAGAAGTGGACTGCAGTTTCTGAACCACAAAGCAGACACATTCTAGATAATAAGCATGGAGTGATGTGGACTCCAACCGGGAATTGGCTGCTATGTCTCCATACTTTTCAAAGATCAACTGTAGGATAGGGGCCACAGTCGCTCTCACGTGATATTTCCCGACAGAGACACATGAATCAGAAATAACAAATTGAATCTCATCCCCATTACTGCCGTCTGAAGCAGGAAAAATGCCTGAAGACTTAATAATTGGACCAGAAGCATTTTTGTCCTCAATCTTTGTGACTGGTGAAGAAGATCCTTTAAGTGATCTATAAATCTCTTCATCTTCATCCTGTTTGATAGGTGGAGTTACGGCCCACCAACTCAAACTAATCTTGGTGCCATCAGGCTGTTAGAAATAAGAACACAAAACACAGAGGTACGTAAATGATATCCGCTACGATAAAAACTGTCAACATGAGACAGAGAAACACAATCTGATATGTATACATACGGGGACAACTTCATGAGGTTGAACTCGTCCCTGGTCAAAGGAATGGTTCCTGGAGTGACTTTCCTCCGAAGGATTCAGAAACGAGGAGTAAGATTGATTATTCTCTAATCCTATCTTCTTCTCAATAGTATAAGGTGATGCAGTGTCGTTAGGATATGCTGATTTTACGACAGGGACACTATTAAACACTTGCTCAGTCCTTTGCTGAGATTCAGATAACTTCTTTTTCCTTTGAAAGCCATCAAGATTTTGGAAGCCTGCAATAAATAAGTCAACAATGAGCAATTTCCCCCAAATGGACTGGAAAGCAATTTCTCAACACTCTACTTATGGTGCACTTTGATCAATAAAACATAATTTAATTCTTCTTTGTCTAGACTGTAGAGAAATTTCGGGGATAATAATTCAGAGAGTACTTTACTGAACACAAATTTTGCTGCCTCAAACCATAATTACAGCTACCCATTGTGCTTAAGTAGACGTCTTTTATCCTCCTCAGAGCTCCTCAATTTTCTATTTAGTCATCAATCTGTGTATTGCTGTTTCAATTATAACTTGCCTAAGCATTTTTTAGAATCACATGTCATTTGCTGTATTTTTCCCATTTCTTTATCAATGCCAAACTGAAAAAGGGTAACTCTATTTTGGTCAAAGAAGGAGGTCCACATAATCAAGCAACAGATAGCATTTTGAGAAGGGGAAAAACCTGATTTTTTCTCAACACCCTGAAGAACAGCTTCAGCAGAATTATAGCTGCAATATTTGTTACACTCATGGTAAGGGTTTGATGCTTTAGGACAAGATTGATCTATCTTCCTTCCTCCATCCATCTTTTTCCTAAGCTCCCCTTTCATGCCATGGCGGTTTCCTGGAAAAGAGAAATGAAAAGGGCAAAAGACCTGCTTTTAGAAAACAATACGGAACTGCCTCTACTCAAATGTCTACTTATCCAGTAAACTGAGAGGCATGATACCCTGGTCCCTCCATCATCACACATTTCTTGAGAATAAAGAAAGATGAGAAATTAACTTCACACAAACTTAACAAAGCAATAACTTGAGATTCAATCACACAGATGGTGAATCCCATGGCTAGAAGCAAAAACTTCATCTGGCTGGTTTAGGGGAAGAGATTATCGTTTTGATAAAACTGCGACAGAACAAACAGCTTAACAAAACGGATAATCAGTTCCAAGCTTCCTAACTAAGTGGAGTCAGAAAACTAGAAGATAGCTATCTTTCACGTCAAATCTCCTACAAAAACTATCCTTAAATTGCTGTTATACAATTCAAGAAAAGAATTTGGAGCAAAAGCTAGGTAAAATCTAAGCCCCATATCAATTGAACCATGATTATTGTGAGACAGAAATGAGAAAGCTATTGAAGCATGAAGAGCATATCTTGCTTTAACAGATTACTGACCCGATTTCTTCTTTTCTTTCTGTCCATGGCCTTGTGCTATTTTCTCTAGGCAAGCTACCCCACATTCATGGTAAGGGTTGCCAGAATTAACACAACCAGGGTGTACCCTTCCATTGTAGGCCATCTCTCTTTCAGCTTCTAGCCCTGAAACCGAAAATAACAAAATAAAATTTCCATTGATTTACAAAAGAGAAAAGGAATAAGAAGGAAACCAACTTGGTTCTTACATGCACCCTTTTGGTGCTAGCTTTCAAATCTCAATAACGTTGGTCCATATTTCCAAAAAGCAGTTGATAATTATTTACTTAAAACTTTAGTTAATCACAGCAACAAACTCCCCAAAAGGAAAACAAAAATCTATGAAGGATAGCTCTTTAGAATCTTTTCCCATACTTTGTCATATATACTGAGAATGTTTCAACAAGACTTCAACTAAAGGGACAATCAGTGCTGGATCAATCATCAATAGTCAATCACCCCAACAACAACGAAAGGAAAAACACATTAGTCAAAAAGAGACTTCTCTGAGAAACAACCGAACAGAAAAAAACTGGCTTAATAGAGCTTTAGAACGAGCTAACAGTGTTTAGGACTTGTCAAGAAACAAGAAGTTTATCAAAACACAAGACCCCAGAAGCGCATTTCTTCTACTTTCTCCACATGTTCTTGGGAAACAAACATGAGATTAATCAGAGTAAGCACGAAGGCACAACCTTTTCGCACTGTTTCCCATACCTTTATCAAATTATTTACTCTTTCCAAACAATCAATGAAGTAAGACCAGAGAAATGTAACAATCAATCAAGAAAGTGACAATCTTGAAACACTGATTGAAATTTGAAAAGAACTGTACTTACAAGCACGCAAGTTCATGCAAACACTCGCAAGACCGATACCAAACGAGAAAATGGAAATGGGTTGTTGGAATTACGAACGGAGAAACTTGTGAGGGAAACAAAAACCTGTTTACAACGATCCAGGTGCAGGCTGCAGCCATTTGACCGTCTTCTTCTCTGCACATCATTTCTTTTAGTGCTTAACGTCAGCATCTATGAAAATGCAAGAAACTTACTTTATTTGTCCGCCACTTTGATCATAGCATAAGAGAAATTAACATTTAAGTGGTACAGTTGAATTTCATACACACGATGATTAAAAATATCACTCAAATTTTTTTCTCCATTTATTTGAATAATTAATTAATTAATTAATATTTTTATAAATAAAAATAAATCAATTAATGATCTATTTTTTAATTAAACTTTAAATTTTTCGATGAATAATGTCAATCTCTTTTAATTATATTTTTAAAATTTTTTAATCTTATTTAATCTTTATTCAATTTTACGACGATCTAATACCGGTTGAATCTTTTAAATGTTAAACATCATATCTTATCGATTTAACTTTTAGTCTGGTATTTTAAAATGATGAATAAAATAACATCATTTTAATAATTATTCGGAGTTTAATTGAATTTTAAATGATATTAAAAATTTTAAATTAAATTTATATAAATTTTAATATAAATTATTTTTTATTAATTGTATTTATACGTAATACAACTTATTATTATTTGTAATGAATCTATATTTAATGTGATTTAAATGTTTGAAATAAATTCAACTATTTTATATTTTTTTAATTTTTGAATTGAGATATTAAGTTAAAAATCTCTATAATGCAAGAATAAAGCTAATTATATATTAAAAATATGATAGAATTATTATTAGATTCTTATAAATAACTATAATTTAAAATTAAAACTTTGGCATTTCATATGATCTAGTAGTTTATATACATGGAACACTTATCACCTACACTGCATGATGATTCTTGTTAAGATGTCGAAGTCAGCAGGCCAGGTTCGAGTAGAACAAACCTTATCCCTAGTTTTTTTGAAAATCATGTCTCGGGCCCATGTTGCTTAGGCTCTATCGGACATAAGGCTGGCCCGATTAGAGACTCAACCCTTATAAACAAAACGACGAGATCTTGTGTTTTTTAATAAAAAGTTTGGTTCGGGCTACCTCAAGCCCTATTAGGCTCGGGTGAGGCCATGCCTGACCTATCTGAGGGAACACTAGATATGATCATTAATGTTGAATTTCTTTTTCAAAAAGTGTAATTTTATATGTAGAAGTAGAATGCTTGACTTTTTTTAAAACATTTTTAAGGGAAAAAATTTTAGGCCGAGTTGATTGAGCCTTTTTTTGGGTTGGGCCCATGTAGCGACAATTAACAATTGATGTCGTTTTGCCATTTTAATTTAAAAAGACAGAGATCGAGCCCGACTTTTTGCCATCCTTAAAAGCAAGTTGCATGGGTATCTTCCAAATTTTTTAAGCGGAGGTATTTACTTATACATTTTTAAAAAATCAATATCTTTTATGTCTTTAATCAAGTTAATTAGTGAAAATACAATAAATTTATCTCACATGGTTAAAAGATGAAGCAATTGGAGATAAATTCAAGTATAATCAATGGTGACAAAATTTACTAGGGAAACTCTAAATTAATATTTCAAGTTTAGTTTGGTCAAAATTAAAATTAACAATTATTTTAAAATTTGATCAATTATAAAGAATTAATCAAATACAACTTAAAATTAACAGGTCAAGTTTTAAATTAAATTTAACCAATTTTAAATTTAAACCTAAGAGGACGAGCCATGAAGGAATTGGTAAAGGTTACTCCTTTGCGACAAAAACGTCACGAGTTTAAGTTACAAAAACAACTTCTTTGTAAAAATACAAAGAGAAGACTGTATATATTAATAACCTTCTCCCAACCCTCCCAAAGCGGGAAATCTTACGCACTAAGGTATGTTATCTCTACTTGGTCAGACCCATAATCAACCATAACTATAGCTTAATTATTAAAGCGATTATAATTTTCTAATTGTATTAGAAATTGTTTCAAAGGAAATTATTAAATGAGGTTATTAATTAAATTTTATACCGAAGTAGATGTTACATCATCTAGAAGAAGTTGTATATCTTGAAATATGGTCAAGTATATAATAGAATAACACATTGATAAGTCAACGCACGCTTGTACAACAGCCACTTTAAATACATTTTAGAAGCTTCTGTTTGGTCAACAACAACTAAAATGTTCATTAACTTGGCCTCTTCTAAGGTTGACAATTAGGGGTGAGCATTCGGGTCAGATTTTCACTGTTCGGGTCCGGCCTGAATTACCCGAATTTTTTTCCCTTATCCGGCCCGAACCCGAACTTTCATTTACCCGAACTTACCCTGCCAGATTTACCCGAATTACCTATTTACCTGGCCCGATTTACCCGATTTACCCGAAATATCCCGGCCCGATTTACCCGAAT
>JAOSBL010000211.1:36476294-36499890 GCA_027568915.1 Erythroxylum roraimae
AATGAGATTGGTGGAAGGCATGGAATTGGCCGTATTGATATGGTTGAAAACCGACTTGTTGGTATGAAAAGCCGTGGCGTTTATGAAACTCCTGGAGGGACCATCCTGTTTGCCGCTGTTCGTGAGCTGGAGTCTTTGACACTTGACAGAGAAACAATGCAAGTTAAAGATTCTCTGGCTCTTAAATATGCAGAGCTTGTTTATGCAGGCAGGTGGTTTGATCCTCTTCGTGAATCAATGGATGCATTCATGGAGAAGATAACAGCAACAACAACTGGTTCAGTAACCCTGAAATTATACAAGGGTTCTTTGTCTGTAACAGGAAGGAGCAGTCCCTATAGTCTATACAGGGAAGACATTTCATCATTCGAGAGTGGGCAGATATATAATCAGGCTGATGCTGCTGGATTTATAAGACTTTATGGTCTTCCAATGAGGGTAAGGGCAATGTTAGAGAATGGTATGTAACGATAGTCTACGAGTTTGATGTTGAGGATTTATTGCGTTTCATTGCATCTGCTTTATGTTGTAGCTTAGACCTGCTGTTTAGGTTTTGAACTTGGTACAATAAATTTATAAAATTTAGCTTTATGGTTTAATACATTCTATTAATTTTGCATTGTTAAACCAGGTATTGAAGTCAAGTCAATATTCCTGACTGTCAAGCTTATTGGACTTGAGCAAATTTGAGCTTGATTTAAGTCGAATTTCAGATATTTAAAAAGTCTAAATGTCTTTGCTAGATAGAGTTTTCATTTTTGGTAAAATTCTATTTGAAACTATATATAATGAATCTGAGCCTAGTTTGACAGAGCTTGAGACCTATTGCTTAGATCTGTTGCCAAGCTTGGTTTGTACCTATTGCCAAGCTTAATTGATGCCAAGAACTGTGAAGATACACTGCTTATCAGCAGATATAAGAGCGTAAGTTGTAACTAAAATGTCCTCCATTGCAACTTAGGAATCATAACATTTAATATCCATCAGTTCTAAGATTTGGGATGGAAAGAAGCCTTAAGATTTTGCATTTTCTCATTATCCTGGAGTCACCAAAATGTAACCATACAGGCCTTGATTTCAAAAGCAATGATAAATTATGCAGCAAATTCAAGAAACAATGTAAAGATTACAGTAGAAATGAAAGTTATGCCTCTAATAGAAGACTCAGTTAATTTAGCAGTGACAACCTGTTGATGAGGAGTTATCAAAACACACATTCGGAATTGGATGGCATTTTCATGGTGAAAGGAAATATCTTTAGCAAAAGATTGATCAGAACTCATCGTCGTCCTCTTCAGCTATGTGCTTTGCAAGCTCTTGCTCCTGCTGCTGTCTCTCTCGCCTCTTCTCAGCACTTTCCTTCTCCTTGTGGGAATTTGGTGGGAACCTAAGTGCACGTACAGCCTCGTTGTGCATGTTGAGGCAGAATGCAATCCGTGAGTTAAAGGCAAGCTGGGGCTCGTTTGTGGAATATATGTCCCCCGTCTCCTTAGATACCATCCAACCATTTGCATGATCCAAAGTCGCATCAATCGCACCATCCCTTATGGCCTTTGCTACAATACTCTCAGCATCTTCCACGGGATTTGCAGAGTCTAACCTCAACTTCTTGGTGACATCAGCCAGTGAAATACGAGAATAAGAGATGCTGATGTTGCGGAGACCGGTCCTTATGACATTGTGGCGCAGTCGGACAATTAGATTATGTGTCCTGTCTAGACTAAAAGTAGTGGAGAACTTTTCAGCAACGGATTTAAAGAGCTCCAAGTCTCCTATTCTGACAGCCTGAAATAACAAACATTTGAGCATATCAAAACCAGCAGTAACGCCCAAGCCTCAGATGCCAGCTACCAACATATCAGAAGTAAATATATGAGCAAAAAAGCATCTACTCCAACAAGCTTGACATTGAATCCTCATTTGTAATTACTCAGCATGCTATCACAGGCACAATAATCTACGAATTAAAGTGCTCGCTCTTTTTGTAGTCATTGATAAATGACGTTGCAGTCTCTATTCCAGAAGTATATAAGGAAATCAGAAATTGAATTTGATCAATATAGACTCACATTTGTAAGCTCAAAGTAGGGCCTCAAAGCATTCACCATGCCCTTTTGCATAAAAACAGTCCTCTCCGGGATTTCTCCAAGTAATAATCTTACAATAATTGCCCACTTGTTACATTGAACTCGAAAACCAAGGGCTGCAACAGGGGCTTTCCGAGCAGCTTGGAGGAGGGATTCTTTGGCATCCGTATATTCCAATTGAATAGTTCTAATTTTTCCCAGGTAAAATAGATACCGACAAAACTGCAAGAAAAAGTAATCATTGTTTGAAGTTTTTTGAGAGGCCAGCTTATTAAATATCTTTTGCAATATGTCAGACCATTATCTCATAACTTTTCACAATTTTACAAATCATTTACAACTGTCATATTTTTCAACCAAAGAGATACAGAAGGGAGACAAGATTCAATATGTTCACAAACAAGCATCCTAAGACAGAACAACCTTAATATATTCAAACATTCAGAATATTAATGCAGCAGAAATAAATGATGTCAACTTCCAGAAAGCAACTCTAAGCCTACAATTTAAGAAAGGAGAAAAAGGTCAATGCCAATAAGCGAATGTAAGCCTCCAAGAATTTTTTTAAGATGAAGTGTTGAAGAGCAATTTTGGCATAGAAATTTAGTGCAAAAAAAACTGGTCACCATATAGATACACGATAACTTTCATAAGCAAAAGTATGCTGCATGCAAGAGTATATTTTCTTATAGTCAAAAAGTAAAAACTTGCCTGTTGGTTTGAATGAGCTTCAAACCTTGGGGCCTTTGATCTCAACTTCTCTGCCTGATCATACAAATTGTAATGCAGGTAATTGCGAAGCAACAGGTTAAGAAGTGTTTCCTGCACCAAAAAGTTATTCAATTATGAGATTTCAACAACATTTCAAGAATAAAGTTTATGACTAAAGACGTACCTGACCCAGCTCATCATGACGCAATGTTGCCATCCGGTGAAGAGCAAGGAGGTTACTGTTAATGAAATAGTTTTAAGGATTAGATTAACAATTCAGGACAACAAGCAAGGTATCAAAACATGTACGTGCTTTTCCACAAGGTTTTAAGTACTTACTAGCACAGAATAGAAGAAATAAGTAAAAAGCTTTCCACTCAACCAAGAACATTCTTCTACCATATATGAGACATGTTAAATTCAAAGGAATGTAGGAAAACCAACCCTCTAATCTCAGCAAGATGCCCTGTGAGTTCATAGCTAAGAGAGTAATAGAAGTAGAGCCTTGATGCCAGAATGTCAACAGTTCTCCGATTCATGTTTTTCAACCGGTTAATGCTTGCAGATGAACAAGCTTTTGCCTGCATACAAATTGAATACCAGTTGACTCAGATCTCAGAGATCAAAGAGCAGTATAACTATTTAACATTCATGCTTTATACCTCATTGTATTTCTTCTGGTCAATCAGAAATATAAGCACCAGTAAGTAGCAGTATATCTCAAGCTCTGGTAAGGGGTGTTTTGAAGGAGCTTGAGCGGCCGATGTAGCAGTATCAACCTCCATCTCATGATCATCTTCCTGTCATTAACATTAAACAGCCAATCTGCTAGTCAGTCACTATAAAAACCAGCAAAATTGACTCCAAACTCCTAACTGGGCAGGAAAGTAATTAACCTCAAAACAATGATTAATCCAATTATCTTTCAACTAAACCCTAACAAGAAATATTCTTCCACATCGGCATTTAGTTAATCCAAAGTCTTCAATCCACAATTGACACAAACAAGTTTCACAAATCCCGAAAGCTTGAAATTTTACCTTGGGAAGATACGAGGAAAGTCGACTATGCGAGTCGGATCCGGGAGTGAGCGCGAAATTGATGAAGGAAGCAAGCACAGGAGCTTTGAGCTTCCGCCTCAGAGCCATTGTCAATCGAACGGCGCGTACTATCCGGCGCACCTCACGCGCGTACGCCCCGGTCTCGATCAGAGACGCAATCTCCTTCAAATCTAGTCAAAAAAAAACCGAAAACCCAACAAATTAAAACAGTTGCAGACAAAATCAAATCGACACAATTAGGTTTGTGATCAGTCAGTGGATAGATTACGGTGGAGGGTGGAATGGGAGGAAGAGACGACAGCGGAGTTGGAGGGAGCTGGAAGCTCCTTCATCTCGACGTCTTGAGTCATGGTCGCCGGCGGGAGCTAACTGAATCGATATCGTAATCGGAAGGCGGTGCAGAGTGGAATCGGGTCGTTAGATTTGGGGAAGGTCCGATTCGGTGGGGTTTTTAAGGAGGGATTTCTTTTACTACAAGTCTAGACTGTCCAGTGAGCGACGACGTCGTATCTTGGTGTGGCTGCAACACGGTACGTTTTATATGCCACAATACCTTTGCTCTGTGCTGGGCTAGGCCCATTTTAGGGTCCATATTATATGATAAAATCAAAATAATAAAAATTTGGTATTTAAAATTTTTAATATTTTAAGGAATTAGTAATTCTTTTAAGTGAAAATTCTCGAATTCAACTCGAAATTAATATATTCAAACACAAGTTTAAATAGATACATTTAAATTAATATCATTTTCAATTTTATCAATCAAAATAAATTAATTAAACTTAAATTATGCTTATCTTAAATCCATTTACTTATTTATATATTTATATTTACATTTAATAACCAACTGGATCATATAAATATTTTTTTGATTCCACGTCAAACTACCTCAACCCGAGCCGGTCCAAACCCTTATATGCAACTCGGGTCCAACTCAAACTCGCTCTAGCTAAACCCTTATATGCAACTCGGGTCCAACTCAAACTCGCTCTAGCTGAAATTAAAGCTACATTTAGTATAACTAACCAAAACAAGATTATTTTAATTTTCAGATTATTTACATACTAAAACATCTTTTTGCCAACCCAACTAAGGTCAATTTGGATCTTTTTAGCTAGGCCGATCCCTCCAAGCCTAGGTCCGACCTGAAACTCAGTCAACCCGAGCAAGGCCTATTATTGAGCTTGAAAGAAAAAGAACAGGAAGCATGAAGCATAAGAGAAAGGTGGTGATTCAAATGAATTTATCCAGTAACTAATTGATATTCAGTTTCTGTCCATGTCTTGTAATGTATATGCCACCACTAGAGGCTAGCATGTGCTACTACTGAAAAACACTACCTCCAAATAAGGCCAACACTGATACACAAATCTTAACTTTTGCCAGAATCTGCAGACCACATTTATGTTGTTTGCAGGTTTATATTCTGCACTTACTATTGGCTATCTGGGAATTTTACTTCATAGGTCTGAGGCACCTGTAAGTGTAAGAAGGAATATCAGGATGCAAGTCAAGCGTCCGACAAGTCTGAAACACTAATTGTAACTGTATGTTCGGTGAGAAAATCTTTTACCATGAAGGTAGCAGTGATCATTTTCCCAGCAAACCATCTGCCATGAAGTGCACGTTGTGCGCTTACAGCAGCTTGCGCGTTCTCAAATCTCAGATACACAAAACCGGCACTATTCCTGCTTTCAAAGAACGAAATATGTCGGAACAGATGAAACAGGAAGGGAATTTAAAAAATAAGAAGCACTTCAAGAGGAAACTTTCTTACTTGTCAACAAAAATATGCTTGAGAGTTCCGAATTTGGAGCACTCATCTTTAACATCATCTTTAATATCCAAATCAAAATCAGGTTCCATCTAAGAAACACAGAAAACGGAACTAGTTATAACGGAAATAAGAGCGAAGACGGGAAGCACTCCTTTAGTACACCATAAACTAACCAACCTCCAAATTTGGGTCAAACATATTCTTCAACAATAAGCATTCACTTGGGATGCCAATTGTATTGATAATTGGAGTTGTTGCACCGGGAAGCTGAAGGCCCGAACCTGGAAGCATAGGTATAGGAACCGAACCTGGTAAAAGAGGAGCACTAGCAGAAGAAACCGCAGGTGCAGTACCAAGAGTTGGTGCAGCAGGTAAAGCAACACCAGAATTGACCGCAGTGATGCCGAGAGAGCTGTAAATAAATAAGGGTCAGAAAAATGAAATCAATGGTAAGCAGAAAAAATGGTACCAAAGATTAACCTCGTAGCAGTTCCACTACGATCTAACTTCTGCATCAAAAGAGCTCGAGAACGGGCATTCAATGACTGAAATTTATCAGAAGATGGGATTAAAACTTCATAAGTAATATTAAGATGTGAACAGGAAACAACTATTTTTCATGAATATCAAACAACTAACAAGACTGACTACTAACCAAGCCACCACCTTCATCGTCATCAAAATCACCAGTATTTGTTGAGCCATCTTGTATACCAGTTTGATCTGTAACAGCTGATACCTACAAATATAGGAAAAAGGAATGTATATAGCTATATTCTAGTGCATCAACCATGCCCAGAATAAAATTATCAAAGAAAGTATCAAGTAACCTTAATTGGCCGTCCAGCAATCTCCACTTGCCCATTTAAATTTACCGCATTCCTGGCATCTTCAAGACGAGCAAACTGCAAGAAAATCCAAACGATTAGCTCATTTTTACTGTGTTCTGGTTTCAGATTAAACTGCTTATAGCCAATGTTATATGCTTCGAACCAATATATCATACCATAATTCATGTCATTTCAGTTTTGATTTTTTCTATAGTAATAATATCAACAGATTAGGTGTCATGCCTGACTTCAGATTGTTTTGATCATTTATGGATGTTTAAAACAAACTCACCTGGACAAAACCAAAACCCTTGCAATGCCCAGTTTCATCAGCAGGCAACTGCACCAATTCTACAGTGCCAAACGGTTCAAAAACCTGAGAAGTTAGCCAACAAGTCAAAATATGTACATGATTATGCAAGAAGGCAATGGATAATATCCCAAAAGAATAAAGTTTATGTGACAATAATGTCAAAATAGCTTAATACAGATAACCAAACAATGCATGGAAGTTTCTGTACCGACATGCTAAATAACAGACACAGCAAAATGAAGCCTACTAAGAACATAAATAATTTGGAAGTTCCCCTCACCATGGTAAAAGATGAATACATTTCAAAACATAAAAATAGCTCTTACCTGTCGAAGTTGATCTTCAGTGATGTTAAAGTGCAAATTGCCAACATATAACCTTCGAGCACCACCTGAATATGGACCTGTGAGGCCACCTACTCCTGCAGCTGCAGTTGCAGTTGACTGGACGAGATTTTTTTCTGCTTCTGAAGGTTTTACCATTACTGGTTGACCACGAAGAAGCTGCCCAGAGAGAGCTATTGCCATAGGGACAGACATTGCATCGTAGAATTCAACATATCTAAGAAAACAATAAATATTCGGATTGAGGGAAACCAATTTTGCAACAACCAAAAAAATGCAAGTGTTCGCCTCCATGGCAAAGTTCAACAAGGTTATCTAATACATTGTATATCCACTGTTTCCAAATGTCTAATGATGAAAAGTGCATTATGCAATCAAATTTCCATTTTATTAAAGCGCTTGATCAATCAAAATCACTGCACAAAAACTAACGTTAAGCAATTAACAACACTAATCACAGTAGCAGAACTCACAGGTACAGTTTTCTATTTTAGGTAATAAACCTGATTCAAATGAAGGTTGACAGCTATTACCCAGGAACATCACAATACAATTACAAGCCAGCTCACATATTCCAATTAATATAACAGCTAGAACAGCAACAAAGTTGAGTAGCATGAAAGAATATAAAACTTACCCGACTCCCTTCGAACGCCTTGAATTACGATCCATTATGAGGCGTACATCTCGCACCTAAAAATTAGTGTAAAAAAGGGAAAAAGTAGCAGAATTAAAAAGGTTCAGTAGAAAAATAAGTATGGAACATTGTGATACCTTTGTCAAGATAGAAAGTTCATTCTTGTTCAAGCATGTACACATACTATTATTCCATTCTTTAGAAAATCTCAACTTCTAAGCAGGCTGGCCATGAATAGATAATAACGATACATGCATGAACAAGAATGAACTTTCTATCTTGACAAAGGTATCAAATCTCAACTTCTAACTAGGCTGGCCATGAATAGATAATAACGACACTACTTTGATCTTGACACGCAATAGAGTTTAATCACCAAGTTGGGATGGATTGGTGTGGTTCCTCTACTCCTAGGACACCAGAATATCGAACCATGAATGAAAAAAGGCATGAGAGAAAGCATAGTCTATTGGCTAATGATTGTGCAGCCCCATCCGTTTCATAAAAAATAAATTGTCCATCCATTTTTACAGACAGAATCAATAGTTCAATTTTTTCATCAATTATGTTTCTGCATCTGGTCAATCAAAGGGTAATCTCTCACATTCTGCTAAGAAGAAATTTAAAAATACTTAACCCTATAGGTTTCCACCCAAAACCATACATATTAATAGAACCGCTAAAACTCTTGAGAAGAGCGCATTCATATATCTCAATGGATACTTACAACTTCCTTAGGACTCAAGAGATGAATTTATTACAAATAGCACAGACTCTGTAACCAAGAAAAAAGAAAAGCTATACTTATAAAACTGCTTTACAACTAACCTTGCCAGCCCTTGAGAAAAATTCATACACATCTCTTTCATCTGCCTTCAAATGAATCTGCAAAAATTGTTAAAACTTGAAATTAAGGCAAGCAATTACATTAAAAAACAAAAGGAGCAACTGGATGATATATAGTCCATACGAATCACATCAACTCCACCTGATAAACAAACACTGTTCTCTGATCCCGCTCAGGATCAACCTCAGGTTCTCCACCTTCCTCCTTTTTGTCTTTGTGTCTCCTACAAGAGGATGCAAATGAAATCACTAATCCCAGATGTTTGTAGAAGAAAGAAAGAAAAAAAGACAAGATATAATTGAAAGCAAGTCATGAAACGGAGTCATAAAGCAAATGATAGAATAAAGATGCCTGGATAGATGCCTGGATAGTTGAATAAGAGCAACTTTTCCCTCTCAAAATTTTCCACAAACAAACAAAAAGACCACAATTTATTGAAATTTCCACTATCATTGGATAAAATCCCCGAACCATTGAGCACGATCCCGCAGGGACTACACTAAGTTAACATGGGAAGATCGGAGAATCAACATCATGAAACTAAGAGAAATGTCCCCTTAACTAACAAGAAACAACCTTTCAACAATGTGGATCATTGCAAGTTAATTGAAATTGAGATTGACTCTGACAATGGAAGCAGGAAATACAACTCAGGCATTGAATTCACAATATGTACCTTCTATAAATAATAATCTTAAATTGAAACAGCATCACCATTTTGCATCGATGGCAATATGAAAGGACCTATTTGCATTATTTTGGAACCTGTTAGCACTTTACATAACATATAGAGTAGTATACCCGAAATATAAGATAAGATATACATCCCAAGACAAGAAGACGGTACAAAAAAATTTGATGTGAACGTACAACTATAGTACCATTTCTATTATGCCAAAAACAAATGAAATTACAAGCTCACTGAGATGCCAAAAAACCATGTGTAAGTTTGTACTCATTAGATATGATAATAAGAGATTAGGAAACAGGCCACCTAATAAAAAATTAAGTATTCTGAAAAAGGTCGGGTGATAATTATGGGGAAAAGGATTAACAGAATTCAAAAGCAAGGCATCCCCAGAATATGCATCCCAAACAGAATTTTACTTGTTACCTCAGAAGTGGATGAACAAGATGCTAACAGAAAAATCATGTTCAAAAGAAGTTTAAATGAAAAAAGGCTGACAAGAGGAACAAAATCATGTTGACCAACAAAACCACTGTTGCACAAAATCGTGATTCTCACGTGACATGGAAACAGAATCTAATCGAACTAACACTCTGGTAAGAATTAGGACACACTAAATCTCCTCTAAACCTACAACTTCTTAGTCAGGTACTTGATGCAGTCTATCCTGCAAAAAGCGAAAAGAGTATTTTTTTAAGGCCAATCTTCCAGCCCACTGAACACTGAATTTCCACAAGCAATAGAAGGTGAAGTGCTTCTCTTAAGCAAAGTTCATCACTTCCTCACCAGCATTTCTGCAACAGAATGAATACAATTAAGCAACTCAGTTCAAAGGTGGAGGATAACTGAAATCACAACACAACGTCACCACCCTGGTCACAATCTCCAACACTGAAACCCCAATATTGCAATGCAAGCTTTAAAATGAATCCAGAAGTTCTAGGGAGAAACACTTAAAACCCATGATCTCAGTTCCTTTGCCTGGCCCAAATGGCAGAAAGACCATCTGGAGATTGCTCTAGCATATCTGCGATTCCCAGAATCTAATATTCAATACTCAGAATTGCAAGGCAGTCAATAGGTTACAACTAACTACAATTAACTTACTATCCATTTGGGAGAATTTATATTTAATACAATAGTTAAGGTAAACAACTCACAAAGAGAACAAAACCACACAATAACGGTTTATCCTCATGTTTTGTTTGCTGGTGAAACAAAGTGCATCCATTAAAAGAATTTAGATGAAGGAGAAACCACTCATATGTCAAACTAATAAGCCAATGTTGAAAAAAAGACACAAGCAAAGATCTGCCAGAACAGATTGACTAACAAGCCATCATTTCATAAACCACTAAACAGTAACGAATTGATTTACTATGTCATTGGAACACCCATGGTGCCATAGATGCGGTTCATAATTTCACACACTTACACCTTCAATTTTTCCAAGTGTCTCATTAATGAAACTCATTGAA
Source organism: Erythroxylum roraimae (assembly GCA_027568915.1). Taxonomy (NCBI): domain Eukaryota; kingdom Viridiplantae; phylum Streptophyta; class Magnoliopsida; order Malpighiales; family Erythroxylaceae; genus Erythroxylum; species Erythroxylum roraimae. The sequence continues at coordinate 36,487,068 of JAOSBL010000211.1, forward strand.
ATAACCCCCAAACATATTTTTAGGTTCACAAAATCAAACAATGATAACAATCATCCAAGACAACATCATGCCGAATAAGAATAAAATCCAAAAAGATGAACTCTACCTAGCTAAACTCCAGAAAACGTTGAAAGTATTTCCATAAAATGCAAAGGCTGGTTCACCTAGAAACTCATCGATTAAATTTAGACCACAAAGAGAATCTTCCATAGCAAGGAAGTAGTGGAAGCCTTCCATAACTTCTATTATCCAACCTTCAAAACTAAGAGCCAGAATTAAAAGTAACCAAGAAGTAGAGATGGAGATACTGGATACTAGAGGGAAGGAAATTATCAAAAGAGGGACAGAAAATGAGACACTAATTCTGAGCTCTTCCTCAAAGGCTCTCAAATGAACTAGAAGTCTACAATTAAGAAAGCGAAACACAATTGTAAGAAAAGCTTGTTTACGTTAAAAGGAATAACTATCTGTAGCTTTCAATTGCACAAACACAATCACTTTACATAACCTGAGAAGGTAGAAGGAGCCAATAACAATAACAGGCCCGCATGTCAATCTAAGAGCATGACCACACACATAACATTTCTATCTTAACATGGCTTAATTTGATTAAGTTTTCATCATTGACAGCCATTCACACTACTGTATACGAAAGCCACTCCATCAATTTCATAAAAAATGGTATGTTGGCCTTTACAGCTTTTTTAAATGCTTACAGAAACTAAGTGAACAAAAACAAACAATCAGGCATAAAAAATGCAACATATCATCACAAACTGCGGAAATTTTTTCCAACCCCACAGTACATACAAAGCAAAACATACAAAATCCACAAAGATATTCACTGAGTAATTTGAAAAAGATGCAAGAACAACATATATCAAATAATACCTGCTTTCTCTGCCCCTTTCTTTTAACTCTTTCTCTCTATCTCTTTCTCTAAACTCCTTGTCCCGGATTCTTTCCCCATCCTTGCTTCGATGCTGCTCTGTACGACTACTGCTTCGACGAGTACGCTCTTTTTCAGTCTCCTTGTCCCTCTCCCTCTCTCTTTCACTATCGCGATCACGGACACGCTCTCGATCTCTATCTCTCTCATTTCTCTCCTCTTTATCCCTACCTTTATCCCTATCCCTATGTTCCCGGCCATTATGATGTCGATCCCTCTCTCCATCTCTAGATCTTGATCGATGACGAGATGAGCCTTTTTCTTTTTTGATGCTATTATCATGAGAATCCTCCCGAGATTTTGAATGTTTTGAGCGATGATCATCATCATTTACATCATCCTTCATATCACTTCTATGTTTTGTACCCCGATTACGGTCTTTCTCTTCAAGTTTTAATCTACCATCGCCACCGTTATCAGTTTCCTTCATTTTCCTCATTACAGGATTTTCAACGGTTTTCTCCAAGTAGTCATACTCATCAAAATCCATTTCAGGTGACAATTACTTGAAAACAATGATCCAAGTAAATCTTTTGATAACTGCAGAGTTCAAGAACAAAAAAACTAATCAGTTCCAAGAGTTTTGACACCAGAAACAAAAATTAAAAAAATAGGAATCCAAGGGTTTCAGTTTGAGTTAAGACAAAGCTTGGAACAATTCTGTAATGAATCAATGGAAAAACTGGTCATGAGATTTAAGAACCTAGCCATATCAGGGTTTTCAAAGTACTAAAAATTGTTTTCAAACTTCTAAACTCTAGATTTGTGCTCGAGTATAATCTACCAAAAACCAAAAGAACAAATTCACAAAGCCCTCCCACAAGATTTAATGATCAAATTACAACTTGTACATCACTTTACCAGCTCATGCCTAGTTTAGCAAGTAACTCACTCCTTACTATTTTCACCACAGTTCAAATCAACCATGGACAACAATTAAACATCCTTATCCCAACGTAAAGCCTTAAATTTTCTGGTCCCAATCCTCCAACCAAAGTAAGAAAAAGGAAATACTATCTTTTTGTAGCAACACAAATTCCCAAAACCCTAAAACAAGAAGTAAAGAGATGCGTACTAAAAGGTGAACTTTCGAAATAATCCCTAATCACAATAAACCCAAAAAGCTCCAATGAGCAACAAAAATAGAAGGATAACAAGCTCTTGTTCCTGAAACTTCCTGGTGACCAAACTGAACCTCTACTGTTGGTATAGCAAAGCCAAAAACAGAAACCAGAAGAGACCCACCTTTATTAAATCCTATTGCCAACAGGTATGAATCGAAAATTCTTCACTTGGGTTGCACTGAAGACTCGTCGTTTTGGACTGCACGATATCTCTCCCTCGCTGTTTCAACGCCTTCCTCCCTTTAAACCACGCAGCTTCCATGGATTAGCTTCTATGTGGGCTCTCTGGGAAAGAAGCCCTAAGCCCACATCTTGCAACAGTCCCAAGTTCACAACTTGCAGCCATAAGGTTTGTTCTCTGATTCCTCGAAGACAATAAAGAAAACAACTTTTAGCTATGGAAAGAGTTAATTGAAACAAGTTCAGTGATTGGACCTCAAGATTTTCTTAAATCAAACTAGAATGTCAACGCATAACTTATCAAAGTTGGTGTAGAATTTGAGGGCTTCAATTCCCATGGATATGGAACTTTAATGTTTTTTTTGAGATCTTTTTGTAGCATAGGAAGTGTTCACGTCAAGCTCTTACGTAACATTTCACATGTGAGTCCAAATTTAGATCGAGATCAGGTCGAATAATCTAAATTTAATTAAATATAAAACCGAACTTAGAAAAAAAAGAAAAAATTGAGTCGAGTCGAACAACCTAAATTTGATTAAATATAAAATTGAATTTAAAAAAATAAAAAAATTGGGTCAAGCCTTTTACTATCCTTAACTTTATGAAGCAATACAAGTGAATAGTTTGAGGGCTTCAATTCTCATAGATATGGAACTTTAATGTTATTTTGAGATCTTTTTATAGCATAGGAAGTGGCTCTTACGTAATATTTCACACGTGAGTCCAATATTTATTAATGAAATTGGTCCCAAAAAAAACAACTATGAAAGAGATATCCCATCTCAGCTGACTTTGCATTTTATTTTATTTCATGCCTTCTTTGATTTTTTTTTGGCATTTTCTAGTAGAGATGGCAACTACCCAAGACAGGCCCAATCAACGACCAAACTTGAGTGGAGTGGGCCTCGAGCCGGGTTTCAGGCTCGGACTGTCCAGACTCAATCCTTATAAGCAAAACGATATCGTTCTTGTATTTTAATTAAAAAAAAGTTCAAACAGGTCCAAGTCACACTAGCAGTAGGGAAGGCCCAAGCCCAACTTAATCAATTGTCATCCCTATTTTCTAGAAAGCTTAGAAAAAAAAGAAATTTAATGCTTATAACAAATTTTAGAAAATTATAATTTATTTAAGAATCATATTTTTATTTTTATGTTAAATTCTTAAAAATAAAATTAGTATAATGTCATTCAAATAACTTGTTCTTTTAACTTCTTATATAAGGAAATTAAAATGATTTTAATAAATGATTAATTGTTTCAAGTAATGGTAGAACAACTAAAACTGAGCTCAAAATTATACCTATTTCAATTACATTTTCACAAAATTTAACAATATAGTATTGGAAAATAAATTTTAATTAGAACTTAACTCCAACTTTAATCATATAAATTTTGTAGGAATTTTATTTTATTTTTATAACGTCAAAAAATATATTTATTATTTTTCAGTTACACATATATAAACTTTAAGTGCACACAATTGTATATAAACCAAGTCTTTCATTTAATCATTTTTTTAATTTAAATTAAAACAAAAATATATAAATAGTAGTATAGATGATGTAAAGTTACTTAATTTTGAAAAACCCAAAAGCTAAGAAAATGGTCCATTGTCTTGAATTATGACAAGTAGTTAGTTAAAGATGAAAGTTCTTGTCTAAGATGATGCCCACAAATTAAAGACTTTCTAAAATTTTATTGTTGGAAAAATGACTCCTCAAATTGCAATTATCAACTTTATTAGGTTTGTGATAAAAACATTTAGGAGATAGGTTTTTGATTAGGATGGGCAAGGTTTGCCTGACTTGAAGTCAATGGATTCAGTTTGAGTTAGTCAGACTTTAGGTTACGTATAAACTTTTTTTTTACTTTTGAACTTTGAATCAGACTGCCTGAATTCAACCTAGCCTAAAGTCATAAGTTTTAAAAGAAACAATATCAATTTTTATTTTGAAATTAAAAATTATATATGTAATATCGGGTTCGATTTTTTAATTTGATTTAGGTGGTAGATAATATCCATATTTATATTTGACTAATTTAATAAAACAAGTTAATGGATAAAATGTGCAACATTTGGAAAATTAATCAAAATAATAAACTCTTCAATGTTTAAATTTCATTAATTTAAAATAAGTAAGGGATTAATTAATAAATGTGTGTGGACCTAGTTCATTTGTTATTCCATTTTCCTAACATGGATGATGCATTTTAACTAATCACATTTTGGGACAATGAATATGGATGAACCGACTTTCATGACTTGTTAGAGATGGCCCTAGTCCAGAAGGTTCAATTGCCCTAAGGCTCGGTTAGTTGACGGGAAAGTAAAGTAAATTTGGAATATGATTATTCGAAAAATAAATCTATGAAAAGTAAAGATATTCATATGTTTGGATACTTATAAGAATTCTAATAGGAAAGTTGGATAGATTTTTATTATAGTGTTTGGTATGCAACAGTATTTTATAGAATGTAACTTAATTTTGACTTGTATTTTCAATTATATCCCTACAAACTGAATAAAAATTGAAATCATTAAATAAGAAAAAATATGAACCTGAAGAGCAAAAATATTCAAAATTCAAATACCGACCGATACTGAAAATTTTAAAAAATACGGAAAATTTTCAAAAAAATTTGAAGTTTCCCTCCCTCCCTCTTATCTCTCATTCCCCCCTTTTTTTCCAAAGTTTTTTTAATTAGTTATTTTATTTATTTCAACTTTTATAATTATTGTGAATTTTTAATTTTTGGTTTTAGAATAATAATAAATATTTTTATTACTAATAATAATTATAAATTAAATAAAACTTACAACAAATTTTTTTTATTTAAATTTATTTAAATATTTTATATAATATTTATTAATAAAATATTTTATTTTTAAAAATAAAAAATTTTACTTATAAACTAAAATTTATTTTTATATATTTTTAATTATTAAATCAAAATTTATCTGAATTTTATATATTTTAAAGTCGCAGAGTTGAGAGAGAAGGAAAGGTTAAATTAGCCAGAATAATTTTTAGATTAAATTCCTGAAGAAAATAATCTAAATACTAAGGGGAGTATTGGGATTTAGAATCTAGGGAAAGTACTACTACTTTCCTTAAATTAGAGAAGTTTTTACTTTCATAACTACTTAGAAAAACGAACCAAACATAATAATTTAAATTTTAAGAAAAAGATTACTTTTCCAGTCAACAATCCGTGCTAACTAAACGATGCCTAAATGAATTTCTAGATATGTGGATTTACCGATATCAAATTTTTAAAAAGAAAATTGTTGGTAATTTGGTATGATTATAATCAAAAGAAAATTGTGACAGGTCCCTTTCTTTATTTTTTATAACATATTTTTATTTTGGAAATTACTTTTACCGCAACTCGAGACATAGTATATATTAAAATTTGGTCATATTTGAAATATTCTAAAAACATTCTAACTCCAATCATATTAAAATTAAAATAATATTATTTTATTCAAATCCAATCTAAAATTTGATTAATTTAAATTAAACTGAAACATGATTAACTTAAATCATATTAGGCTTATTTAAATTAAAAAAAATGTCAATCCTCACAACTCTTCGTTCCCAAAATCCACTTAACTAATCTAGATGACGTTTTTATTTAAATTTTAAAATTATCAACTATTATATATAATATTATTTAAATCTATGTAACATTAAATTTCTTAAATTTTAAACATGACGTTATTTTAAATTTATAAATAAATTAAAACTAATAAATTATGAAAATATATGTAATAATTACAATGAGATTAATATTTTAAAGCATAAAAATAAATATAAAAAAATATCAAATCACATAAAACTAAATTGAAATTAACCCTTCATATAGGTGTATATTGAATGAAGAAGTAGAACGTTTACTTCAAGTTGAAGCAACTCTCCAAGGAGTCACATCGTCTAATGAAGCTGCTTGGAAGTTTTAATTATATTTGAAAAGCAAAAATGCAGAATCCGCATTCTTCAACAAGAGATGATTCAATTGACCACCTAGAAAATTAGGGTTTTATATAATTAAATCCCCAAATCCAAACTACAAGAGATTATTCAATTGCCCCAAATCCAACTTTGACCACCTAAAAAATTAGGGTTTTATATAATTAAATCCCCTTTTGTTTATGAGAATAGTCCGTTAGGCTCTAGGGGAGGCCATAACTAAGCTGTGTTAAACTAAGGATGAGTGTGAATTTGGTCAATTGTTTGACCTTTCTTCAATGACCGGCCAAAATAATAAAATAAAATAATATATATATATATATATAAACTTTTATTAATCAGTATTTTATTAATCAGTAATTTTTATTAATCAGTAATAATAAATAATGGAAGTATTATTTAGAATAAATAAATATTAATGAATAAAAGAATCAATAATGTAATATTATTGAATAAAATAATAACTACTGAAATTGTTATTTAGAATAAATATTAACAAAAAAATAAAAAACAACTAATGAATAATGTCAGTTCGTTTGAATTTAGTATACACACTAATCTTCACTTCATTATGAATTCCTAATGTTGTCAATAAAATGCACTATTAATTAATCCAATTTTTTATTTTTTGTGTTAGAGATACAAAAAGATGGTATATTTCTATATATATATATATATATTTATTAACCTTATTACTTATCTTGATGGACTATTCTCATAAACAAAAGGGGTTAGGCTCTAGGGGAGGCCATAACTAAGCTGTGTTAAACTAAGGATGAGTGTCAATTTGGTCAATTGTTTGACCTTTCTTCAATGAATGGACAAGATAATAAAATTATATATATATAATGTTAGGCATTTTTATCCATAGGGACATTTTTTGTCTTTTTCCTATTAAGCGGATAACTATTAATTATAATTTTGGTTTTCAATAAATTATCGATTAAGTTGCATAATTTGATCCAAATAAGGGTAATAAAGTGACTCAATAAATGATCTAGATTAATAGATCGAAATTCAAGTGAAAAATAGAATCTTTTAGTGTGGACCTAGTTTTTATCGATCATGTGATGAGCAAGCTCAATATGGAAGCTATATAAAGGTTAAGGTCTGTTACAGTTGCTCATATCAATCGTAAACATATGATTTTCTGATCCGTTAAGAGAGCTTGGGTGTTAAAAAAACTATTGAAAGACCTAAACTGAGTGTCGGTGAACAAATTCATCAACTGTCCTGAGAAGATCGAAGCTCTTTTTGGCATCAAAAATTGCTTCGAAACTCAGAATGAAACTGAAATCAAATATTCTGTATTTTCTTCGTTTTTACCTTTTCATATATGATCCTGAGTACGTAATATGTTATGTACTATGTAATTACACATCTATATGTGTGTGTGTGCGCGCGCGCGCGCTCGTGTAATTACTCAATTTATTTGTTATTTGATTTTATATTAATTCTTATATTTGAAAATTATTATTTTCCTTTCTATAATATTATTTAATTATTATATAATTTCTTTATATGGTATTTTGTTTATTAGAGTTGATAGTGAGTCTCAAATTCGACCGAAGTTCAATTGAAATTGAATCAAACAATCTAAATTTAATTAATTCAAGAGTCAAAACAATCTTGTTTTGCCTGAATTAGCTCTGCCCACACTATATCATATCATCTATTTTTCTAAAATAATATTTTAGAATTATGAATAAAAGGGGTTAGACACTAGGGGAGGCCATAACTAAGCTGTGTTAAACCAAGGATGTGTGTCAGTTTGGTAAATTGTTTGACCTTTCTTGAATGAATGACCAACATAATAAAATAAAAAGTAGTATATAATTACTCAATTTATTTGTTACTTGATTTTTTTTTAATTCTTATATTTGGAATTTTATTATTTACCTCTATGTAATATTTTTTATTTATTATATAATTCTTTATATCGTATTTTGTTTATTCGGGTTAATAATAAGTGTGACCAGCATTGATCTAAGTATTTTTATTTATCTTAAGATTGGTTCAAGTTTACATGAGATTGAACAAAAAAATTAAAAGTTTAATGAAATTGAAAGTCAAAAAGAAATAATTTGACCTAAATTAGCTCAGACCGAGTTATGTCATTTTTGTCGTCTATTTTTATTTATAACTCTAAAATAATATTTTATTAAAACTTAAGAATTCTTATATTATGTTATTTTAGATAAAGATGAATAAAAATAACACAAATATAATTATATTGTCGTCGTCGTTGTCGTTATCATCACACCCAGTTTAAAATACCGTAGTGAAGTAGGGTCTGAAAGGTCTGATAATATGCAATTTTACCCCTACATAATAGAGAGATTGTTTATGATAGACTTATATTAGGATGTAACAATTAAATAATAATATATAAAAATTAAAAAAAGGTCAAATCACAACATGATTGTACATGCTATAATTCGTAAATGGTCCACCTTAAATTGATGTCACACGACGTAGACTAGACAACGTAGACTAAGTGCATTGGTTTCAGTTTAGGCATGGACTTTCGGAAAGATACGATTTGTGTAGGAAAAAACAGAAAAAGACATAATCCCAAGTGTCGATCTTAGTGGTTAAGGCAAATAGGACATGACCACAAATTCCTGTTTTATCATTATTTTTATGTTACTTTTGCAATTATGGAGGTCTTTTTATGACTTTTTATGTGTGAATTCTGAGAATGACAATCAGTCAAGTTGGGCATCTGGCAACTGCAAAAACTTACAACCTAAGTTAGCGTATAAGGTGCCAATGGATCAAGTTAGGCGTCTAACAATCGCAAAAACTTGCAACCTAAGTTAGTATAAGATGATAATGGGTCAGATTAGGTCTGTCTAAGCTTGATAGCTTATGTTCAAGCCCAAGTCTAGTACGAGGTTGAATGAGCCTGATATAGTCAAGCCTAAGTCTAAGTCTGACTGAGCTTAAGCAACTCAAAACTTGACTTGATTTGGTTTAATTTAAATTTTAAAATTTTAAATTAAAGATAAAACTGTCATTATTTTTCTTATAGTATCAGGCATAGGCAACTCGAGCCCAAGGCCAACTTGAGCCTTTTTTGTTGAAAAAAGTAGGTCTAAAGCCTAATCAAATTGAGTATGGCACATTAATCTCGGGTCAGGTTGGGCTTGATTGTCAAGCCCACTAGCGTGAGCTCTCAAACTTGAGTGATAACTTCCCCTAACTTTGATAGGTTGAGGTAGGTATGGCAGTTAGTGTGAATCCAATTTGATACGACTCAAAATTAACATATTAAATTCTATTTGATTGCGTTTCGAGATGAATTCATGTCTAAGAGTTAGTTTGAGGTTCAACTTAAAAGGTCTGAACGGTTTAATTGTCTTCTCAAAATAACGTCATATTTTGTAAACTTAATATCAAAATGATGTTGTTTTAATGAGTTTATAAAAAATGTCATTTTGAGCGAGTAAGAAGATCATTCAGGCCTTTCAAGTTTAACCGTCGGTCGACTCTTAGGTTTAGGTTCAACCTAAAACTTAATTAAATTGGGTTTGATTAGTTAATTTCATATTGGATGGAATTGGATCTAGATCAAACTGCCATACCTACCTCAACCCACTAAAGCTAAGGGGATTTTAGTTATTTTTGGTAAATATTTTCAAAAAATGTCAAGACACATAAATTATTCTTAAGCATACATATATTATCACATCCTAAATATAGCCATGGAAGAAATTGAAACATTTATATAGTATTTTTATATAATGGTGCATAAAATTTCAATGACATGCAACGTTATCGTATCAGACTTGGTACGAATTAGATTTTAGTACGGTACTATATTGATACCGATTAATATCGGGTATTATTTCGGGTAATTTTTTAAAATTATAAAATAGTTCCTCAATTTTTTTAAATTTTGCAAAATAATCCTTCAATATTGTACTATATAATTTAAACCAACCTTGTCTCAAAAAATCATAATAATAGAAATTTAAAATAACAATAATTTATTTATTTTTCTTAATATTATTTTCACATATAAATAATAATCATAATTAATATAAAAAAGATTATTTTGTCATCATAAAAAAATAAAATTAAGAAAAATACAAAGTATTTAAAATATTACAATTTTATCATATAATAAATAATAATTAAATCAAAGTATTAATTTAAAAGAATAATTATTATCAATAATAAAATATATTTTCTATCTTAATATTTAATTTTCAATAATAAAATTATATTTATCTTAATATGTAATTGTTATTAATAATGAAATATAGTTATATTTATATTAACAATTTTAAAAAGAAGTAAAAAATTTGAGGCCTCTTAATTTTCATTTTAACATATTTTTAAGTATTCTTTGTATAAAAATAACTATTATTTACTATATGAATTTAAATATTATATTATTAATAATAAAAAGAAATGATGATGGTGAGGAAGAGAGAGAGTGAGAGCGTGAGAGAAAAAATAAAGAGAGGAAGAAGAAAGTAGAAGAGTTGGGTGGGGTGGGTTTTTAAAAAATTTTCGTTTTTCGTAGAAATGTCCCTGATTTTTATAAAATTTTCAGTTCCGGCCGGTATATAATCGGTATTCCAAATACCTCTGGTATTGACTAGTATCACGCGAAATAGGCCGGTATAGGTCGATATTTGCCTATTTGGACCTGATATCAAAACATCTTATTTTGTATCGTTTTTCAGCTGATATGGTATGAGATTCATCACACTAGCATTTTTTAAAGTCTTTTTAATTTGTTTTTTGTTAATCGTTATAAAATTACAAAATGTTTTAAAAGAATTTAAAATAATAGTCAGTATCTTTTACAATTTAGAATAATAATTTGTATCTTTTACAAATTCTTATTTTTATTTGTTTACATTGAAGAGTTTCAAGTTAGAAATTAATTATTTGAAGATTCAAAAAGTGAAAAATGACAAGTTTTTTTTCATGTAAATTAAAATAATGAAAATTATGTTTTAAAAATGAAATGAACTACAAAAAGAAAAGTTTTTTAATTTTTAATCAAAGAGGTTGAAATCATAAATTAATTATTCATAGAATCAAAAAGTATAAAATGGTTAATTTTAATGATTATTATTTATTCGACTCAATTTATTTTTTTTTATAATCAGATTTCGATCAGAAACTCGGTCTGATCAAGTTACATTAAACTTAAGTTGTCAAGCCTAGATAAAAGTAGAAGTGATAGCTAAGTCTATGCTCGGTTTGACTTCAAATCAATCGGCCTGACCTAGTTTGATCAAGTTTCAGGTTAAACTTGTGCTCTTTATTTTTTTAATTTTGTTCACTCGTTAGACCAAGCTCACAAAACTCTAAGAAAATGACATTGTTTTGAAAAAAAGAAATTATTTTTTATTTTTAATTAAAAATCAGATCGAGCCAGACTTCGAACTACTTAAGTCTCTTACAACTTAAGAATTCATAAATTATGTTATTTTAGATAAAGATGAATAAGAAAATGACTCGTTCCATTTTCTTTAATAAATGAATTGAATTTGAATCTCCAGTAATTGTATTAGGTCAGGTTCACCCTAAACTTAAGTCAATCTAATTTTTTTAATAAAAAGATTTCGATGTAAAAACTCAATCTAATTACGTTAAATTGAACTTAATTTATTAAGATTATATAAAAGTAGGGGTGACGGTTAAGCTCGAGCTTGATTTGACTCGAAATCAATGGACTTGACCATTTCGCTCGAGCTCTTTTTTTATATTCCTACTTTCGACCAGGCTCGGATAATTATAAGAAAATCACGTCATTTTGAAAAAGAAAAACGTTGAATTCTATTAAAATTGGTTGAACTAGACTTTGAGCCACCTATGCTTCATCTAGTTTCTAGTTAGGCCAAACCTAAGCCTAGACAGTAGTACCAATTAAGTGCAATTAATAAGTTGCTTTCACACTTTTTTTTTTGTTTAACGGGAAACAGAAAATAAAAATTACACGACAAGTCTGGGGAGACAGGTCCCTGACAAATCCTCTAATAGGATACGATGACACCCTGTAGGTGTAGTAGCAAAATAGGTGACTCTAATGTCGGATTGGACAGTCTAGGTAGCGAGCCAGTCAGCGCATCTGTTGCTCTCTCGGTAGACATGTCGATAAACAACAAACCAGTTCCTTGTGAACAGCTCCAGGATACCCGTAACTATAGGGTGGAGGGTCTGGGAGCGGTGATCCGGCGAAGAGAGGATCGTATGCACCACGAGCGAATCCACTTCCAGCTCTATCCTGCGGAAGCCCAGACGCTAGGCTAGCGAGAGGCCAGTGAAGACGCCCCAGAGTTCTGCTGATAACGCAGCGCACCATCCGAGGTTCTGGGTGAAACCTCCAAGCCAATTGCCGTCACTATCCCGAATGAGGCCCCCTGCGGTAGCCGACCGTTGGGCGCGATTGTAGGCACCATTTGTATTTAATTTAACCCACCCTGGCGGTGGTTTGCTCCAACCGATGAGCTGCTCCTGGCGAGGATGGATGTCGGCGTTGGCCCGGCACTGCCACTCTGAAAAAAACCAAAAGATATCGTTTGTGTAATATTCTCGATTGTTTGTCTTATTGAATGAGTAATGTATATATACAA
>JAOSBL010000211.1:36518775-36542088 GCA_027568915.1 Erythroxylum roraimae
AGCTAACAGGATTTATTTTCAGCCTGGCTTGGAAAGAAAAGGTGGTACCTTACCTACTTTGTTGTTGTTTTTCATGGGAATATAGACATTTGACTTGGTAGCTAAGCTCCATAATCCTATCTTCAATTGGAACAAATTTCAGGAATCTGACTTGTAAGAAACTTCTGCTTTTCTCGCTCTGGTTTTGTTTGTGTATTTAAGACTTCTCAGTTATGTGCCTTTTTCCAGACCTCTCATTGTTCCACTTCTTTTTTCCCAAGTGGGTCTAAGATTCTCTTGACTCAGTTTTATGATCAAACTAGGACATTGGCTCCTTACATTTCATGTTATATCGTTGTTGGTGTGAGAATTTTTGCTCTTTGCATGAATTTCGTGTTCTGATAAGCCTTTTCTGCCATTTACTAGATGTTTTGTTCCAAAATATTCCTCTCTATCAACTTCAGAATAGCCGATTCTCATCTTTTGTTAATGCAGAGAACTCGGCAAAGTTTATCCAAGCTATTACGTGGCACCGGTCCCCTTCATCAAAACCTTCATCCTGTAAAAGCCTTGTAGCATCCAGTTCGAAGGGCTCCGTGACCTGGACAGAATTTAAGAATGATCTCTTTGATGATTATGGAGGAATGGATTCAGGAAGCCATTCACTAACACTTGGAAGGCTATATGCTTGGGAAAAAAAGCTCTATGAAGAGGTTAAGGTAAGTTATATAATCTATCTTCATGGAAAGACTTGATCTGCAACTCTTTGGATGATAAAGTATGAGAAGAATCAACCTCTAATGGCACTGCAGAATTTATGCTGATTGTTTTAGATTGGTTATATCGGTACACCAGGATATTGGATTTAATCAGTTGAAGTGGTGATAAGAAAAGTTAAGAAAAGCAGTCATCCCTGTAGTAAAACAATTTGGGTCTTGCAGAAAACTCAAATTTCCTTCATTCTTAGTTTCTGATTTGGTGAATTGTTTGTCAGGCTGGAGACAGCACGAGGAAATTATACGAAACAAAATGTTCACGCCTGAGAAACCAGGATGTCAAGGGAGATGATGAACTCACCATCGACAAGACCAGGGCTGCAGTAAAAGACTTGTATGCCAGAATTTTGGTTGCAATTCGAAGTGCTGAGTCCATCTCAAAAAGAATTGAAAAACTAAGAGATGAGGAGCTACAACCTCAAATTGTGGAACTGTTAAAAGGGTAAGGAGATTATGTTCTAGAAACAAAATGCAAGTGTGCTTCAGCATTCATTCTGGGGATTGCCTGGTTTTCTCATTTGTTTTCTTCCATGTGCAGCCTGACTCGCGCCTGGAAGATTATGTTGGAGTGCCATGAAACCCAGAACAAGGTTCTACTGGAAGTAAAATCTTATGCCTGTCCAACATTTGGAAAATTCTGCAACGACTCCCATCGGCTTGCAACACTTCAGCTTGAGGCCGAGCTTCTGAATTGGCGTGCTTGCTTTACAGAATATGTTGCAGCCCAGAAGGCATATGTTGAAGCTCTTCATGGTTGGCTAACCAAGTTCTTAGTCCCCGAAGTTGAGTTTTACTCGAGGTCCAGGGGAAGGAGTTCAGCAGCAGCACCATGTCTAGCCAGTGGCCCTCCATTGCTTGTAATCTGTTGTGATTGGTTATCATTGATACAGAAGATGCCGGACAAGCCTGTGTCTTTCGCATTGAAAAGCTTTTCAAAGGATGTGAGGGCTTTGTGGGCTCAGCAAGGTGAAGAACAACAACAAAAGAGGAAAGTTGACATTCTAGTTAAAGAATTTGAGAGAAGGGCTTTGGCATTCCAGAAGGCAGAGACGAGGTTCATTGAAACCAAACTTATAGAATATAGATCAGATCCTGATGCAGAACACCAGAATGATCACTTCACAGAGAGGAAAGATCAGTTGGAGATATTAAGGAAGAAGCTGGACATAGCAAGGGAAAAACACCATAACAGCATGCAAGAAACACAAAGGATCACATTGAATGGATTTCAGTATGGATTTTCATCGGTTTTCGAGTCCTTAACAGAGTTCTCTAAGGCTTCAATGAAAATGTACAATGACCTTGTAAGTCACACTGAGAATGCTGTGAAAGAAGAGAAGCAAACCTCCATTGAAGGCTCCCAAGTTGAACAAAATCACAGCAGATAACAAAAAACCAGCCAATTTGATGGTTTGGATGCTTTGTATATTATACATCATGTCAAAGCAGCTCGCTGAGACGAATTGTTCCGATTTCTGGCAGGCTTATTTAGCCACTTTACCAATTTTTTTTTTTTTGTTCTGCATGAACGTCATGTTGCCCTTTTTGTCCGAGACCTGTAATTTTTAATCTTTAATTTAGTATCTTTCTTGAATGAGCTATAAGAAGGGCATAAGGGAAAGTTGATATGTGCAATCCTTGTAATTACATAGACTTTGGTGTTGACCCGATTATGGGGGAATCTTATATATTTTCTGCTGAAAGATTACTTCTTTGTTTTAAGGTTGGATTACGTACCAGCTCTAAAGCTATTGCTAAGAATTACTGCCTTTTCATATGAACTGTTAAGAATGAGAAAGAACAAGGGAAGTGCAGATAAAACTTGTCCATTTGGATAAGAATCAAGCTCGCAGCAGACTATAACACTTTTTACACCCAGAAAAGTTCTTAAAGATTACCTTTTAAAGCTTTTTTGGAGGATGAACATGATTTCCACCGTCATCATAGCACCGCCTTGAAGGGTCCTGTCAGTCTAGATGGATCGAAATCCAATATCCAGTATTAACTTACAAAGATTTCTGCTTTGTTACGGGGATGGAAGAAAGGAACTTATTACTGTTGTGTTTGCTCATGTTAAGTTCTTGGGGTTGAATTTTCTCATCTCTAATACCCAAAAGGCAGAGTTTTTTTAATCAATGGATTGAAATTAATGTTATAATATATTCATTTCAGGTACAGTCAGCCACTTCTGTCTTCACAATCTTGTTTGGAAACTGGTTTTAAATTCAAACTGTCCTTGTAACTATTTCTTCAATTCTTTTATTTTGTATGGAAAGTAACAGAAACCATTCTGAGAGCCAAAGCAACAGCTTTCACTTGTTCAAATTCAAAGCTTGAGGTAAAGGTCGTTGTGCAAATTTTTTGAAGATCCTGTTCTGAACACTAATGCACTTGTCAAGCACTCTAGCATGAATCTAGTAGATGCCATGGTTAATCTTTCACCATGAGATTTTGCAATAAGATTTTTAGGTTGTCTACCTAGCCAGATACACCCCCATTGTCTCAAGAACATGCTACTGCAGATGGCTCGAAACATAAAACCAACAATGCATATCCATTGCAGTTCAAGCAGAAAACAGATAGTTTCGAGTTTTGCTACATTCTATTCATAGTTTTGTACAATGTGCAGTGATATACATCCTAAAAAGGCTCGGCTATGATCATGCCGATGAATAATTACAGGTTCTAAAATTCTGAGTTACAACTACAATCTTCTCTTAACATTATCTTACGCACAGAGAGACTAAGAATTGAGAAAACAACTACAATCTTCTCTTAACATTATCTTAAGCACAGAGAGACTAAGAATTGAAAAACAAGTATAAATTCACTAACTACAGCTGCAGGTGAACGTATGCCGAGAAAGGGGACAATATCCACCTGCAACCAATTCTCCACTGCTGATCCGACCACTGCACCAGCCACTAGCCCCCCTATAGTTATGACAGCAGCTTTACCTGCAAACAACAAATTATCAGTTAGATGGTAGCCCAGGTTGATACCGGAAGGGAATTCATCGTCCACATAAAACATGCTGCTTGATGTCTTAGCAACTAATAAGTACATCAGATGAATATGATTTGCTCAACCTCAAGTACCTCTTTATATAGTCTTAATTGTATGTGAATTATAGTCAGATGCTGCAGAAAATTAAACCATAGTAGGGAAAACCATTACCTAGCTTTACATTCTTAGTGGTCATGAAGTACAATGAAGCACCAAAACTTGTTGCTAAGATTAGTCCAGGGACATCTGCCCCAGCATAAGGAACCGTTGATAATGTGGAAGTTCCATTGACATAAGTTAAAACCATTAAAGCTCCATAGACCCCTGTTTGAAGACCCAAATCAAGTGTCGACGGTACTTCCACTGAAATTGGTGTATTCTTTATTGTAGTCTGCATCCATTGAGGCATCGATCCCATCCCAGAACTGTCTACTGGTTTAACATCAGCATAGCGAATACCACTACTTACAACTTTTCCTGCTCGACGTTGAGTTAAACTCCGCATAAGTAACATATCATATGCAGCCTCAACCTAAAGCAAATTAGAAGTATGCTAATCAATAAGTTATACACATTAGGAAAAAGAGTAACATATATCCTCCAGAGTGAAAAATGTCTTGTATTGCAGACTAATGATACTATTCTAATATATATCAAAGAAGATCAAATCTATTTATCGAATTTTGCTCTTGGAATCTTCTCGTTTCCATCATCGAAACAGTAAAATAGATTGTATAACACAAAATCACTGATGCAAGCAATAAAACTAACATTATTATTGAAGCAGTTCAAAATGATTAGCAAAAAAGAGCAGCAAACAAAATGGTTAGCAAAAAAGAGCAGCACACAAATTGGTCTACATCTATGCACATGCATCAATCAAATGCAGGATTCTGGCAGCAAGTTCATTAATGATACCATAACTGAGAATCTAAAGATATAGGTTACCATTCACAAGATTGGAGAAAAGAAGGGCCAGGACATAGCCCATGAAAAATAGCTTAATATTCAAGCCACATCAAATCCAAATGCAAGCAAAGCAAAATCAAAGGGAAGCCCTACACTGGTATTTGATAATTTGAGTTGGTGAAATCTAAAATTTTAGGATGAGATTGAAACCTAAAGTACTAGCACTCCAAAATAACTCTGATGCCAAAAGTACAAGTCAAGTGGAGTGGTTCTGATATTGATAACATATAGCTTAGCTCATAAGCTACAAACACAAAACATAAATCCAATCTTCACCAAGTCTCAAAGAAAGGGAAGAAATTTTCTAATGGAGAAAATCAAAATGATCCACAAAAAGCGGAGAAATCACATATTCAAACAGTTCTTAAAGTTCTTCAGAAGATCCAATATGAAACAGAGCATGCATCACACTTCAATAAAGAAACTTCGCCAAGTCTATCAAAAAGATAAAACTTTCAAGAACCCATCACCGAAAATTCATAAAAATTCACTCCGAAATCAAAATTTTACGCATTCTGGCAAGAAGCATTGATAAAAAGAAAAATCCACCTGTGCAATAGCTTCCTGGTCATCTTTACAAGTAGCGACAATCGCGTTTTTTGCGCGAAGTATGTCATCAAACGACGCGTTCTCCGGTACGCCCAGAAGCTTCAGAGCGTTCTCCACCGACATCTGGAACGGAGCCGAGTCATCGGCTCGTGAACCGGCTCTCACGGCGGGGGTCCAAACCCGGCGAGAAGACAAGAGCAGAAGGCCTCTCCAAGGATTGTTCTTCAAAGCTCTTTGTTGGCAGGTGGGGGTTGCCGGACTGGAGAGGTGGGTCGGCGGTCGTCGGGCAGGCGAGAGGCGGTTGGGCCGGACGGCGAGAGTTGCTGACATTTTTATGTCTACACTCTATAGAGACAGAAAATGAAAATGTGAGGCAGAGCAAAACAACGGTTGGATTGAATTTGATAGATTTTGTTGGAGTGTGGCCGTGGTCTATGCGTGCCTTAGAATGACGACCGTCAATGGTGATGATCATCGATGTAAGGGCCCACTTGTTGCCTTCATTTTTTTAATTTCTGTTAAAAAATTAATCACTAAATTAATACTTTTAAAAAATCCAATACTAAATTAAAAAAATAGAATTCTTCGCATCTAACTTCATATAAAAATTTGTGATAAAGTTCATATTTTTCAGATCAACGAACTCTCAAAAATTAATATCAGGAAAAGAGATGTATGTAAGGTTCAAGGCAAAGGCGGGAACTTTTGTCTCACCAAAAAAAAAGCCGCTTGCTTGTGCTGAATCTGCTGATACGTGTGGAGAAGATACTATACACATGTATAGTTCTGTCTTGGCGGGTAAGTAACTGTAATAGTTGGTTCTTCTCAGTTTTTTCACTAGTTCTGTAGTTCTTCTATTCCTCTGCACAAGTAGTTGAGTTGGGTAACAGTTGGGTTTGTTGTTTAGACAGAAAGACAGGAAAAAGATGCTGTCTTGTGGGAGGTTTATCGACCCATCTTTTATGGCAGACAACACAAGGTATAAAACTAGAGATGGGATTTGCTCCAGAGAACTTACCCGGCAAGTGAATGCTCGTAATGGAGACAGTTGCAACGAGAAAGTTAAGGTGTCGTCGTTGGCTCTGGTTGGGGTCGTCTTGGTGCTGCTAACCATCTCTGCAATCAGGTTTCCCAATTTCATACTTTGTTGGTGATAGATTAAGGAACTTTTGATAGATGTTCTTGTAATAGTTTTTGTGTTTAACCGTGGATTTTGCTTTCTGGGTTTGGATTGTTTTTTCAGGGGTTTGATGTTACTGTTCTTGGAGATGGTACTGTTTACGGTAGTCCTGATAATGTTGGTATTCAAGGTGGGGGAGTTGCTTCATTTCTTCTTGTGCTTAATTATCTATTAATTATATGATTAGTTTGGTTCTGGAGATAGGAGACGCCACTGAAATTCTTATCTGAACCTCTAATTTGATATATATTCCCTTCAAGTTTAGGAGAACATTATGGTACTGAATGTTTAGCAACACCTAGGTATAGAGTTAAAACTCTTTTCAGACAATTGTAGTCTCATTTCTTACATCAATCTTTGTGCTTAGGTTTTGGGTATCCCTACAAAAATTTATGTAATCTCGTTGATGAACTGGGCATCAAACCTTTCACTAACTGGGTTCCATCTGCTCAGTATTCAGCTGAGGGTGTGGAGGTAAATGAACTGATCAATAACGTGTTTGATGGATGAAATGAATATAATTTCTTGTGACGATTTTATTGAACTAAATTCGAATAAGTTCTAAAACTGTCTGAGCAAACCTCAAACTATTCTGCAGGTTGAGTTTCCAGTGTTCCAAGACCTGCTGCAACTTCCTACACCACTGGGACCCCTGTTGTATACTCGGGTGTGCATGGAGTTCTGCATTTATGATTATGTTTCGCTGTACAGAAATCTGTTAGTCATTGCAAATTGATCCATGTATGCAGTTCACTCGGCAATCGCTGGTGGATAGAGTGACATTGCTTCCATTAATGGCTGCTGGTAAAGTGTCAAATTTGGATATCCATTTATTACTTTTGATACTAAAGTATGTTCCTCTCAATTATTGGCTCTACGTTCTGTTTCAGTGATTGACTTGACAACACTGACATGGCATGGAGAAAATATGATTCAAGTAAGGATCTGCATAGCAACTGTTACTTCTGCTTTACTTGAAGGCTATCCATGATGTGTCTTAAGTGGAGGTTTCCTGATAGTTACTGCAAGGGAGCTTTTCAAACAGTATGGCTGCTCGAAAAGGTTCTACCAGGATGCTTTGGCTCCATTGCTTCATGCGGGTCTGTTCACTCCACCAGAGCAATGCAGTGCAGCTGCAGCACTTGCAATTATATACTATATCTCCCTTGATCATCAGGTATCATTTGCTTCGTTATTTGTTCAATTGTAATGTGAATGGATTATACCTTTTTTGGTTTGCTATGTTCGTAAAAGACGGTTTTGCAATGGCTATCATATGTACTATTGATGTTTGAATAACAATTGGAAAGAAATTGTAAAGAGAAAGATGGGAAACAACATATTGAAGAGACCAGATGCTTCATGCTGCCCTTGTTTTTTCCGTGTATGAATCTAACAGTTTCTTCTGGATGATTGCAGAAAGATTTTGATGTGGTATGTGATAGGCTCCAGAAAACAGGTATGGTCGACTTTGTAATTGCTATTGATTTCTGTAACGAATACAAGGATAATCTGGTTTTCGAGGTCCAGTACCTCCAGCCTAGGGCTCATACACATGTCATTTTCTCACACCCTCTCCCCTCCTTCCCTTCTGTTATTTGTACTAAGAATCTGTGGCTAACAAATTCTGTTAACTGACAACCTAATGATTGGTTGTCAGTACTATTAGCTAACTAACTACCCGAATCCATAATGCCCTGCTGCCCTACTCCTCTGTCGATTACTCCTCTGCCCTCTGCTTATTCTTCCTAACGTAGAAACGGGTTATCTTAGGTCTATCAGTATGCTGTCGTGGGAAAATTGAAGAAAGGATTTTTGGCCCATGGATGGACATGATGATGACTAGAGGCTGTAATTTTGTCGATAGTGGAAACGTAATCGTTTTCATCTTTAATGAGCAAACAGGTTGCATATCAGAAGTGGCTTGCACCAATGAGAAATATGATGCAGATATTGTTATTTTGGCAGTTGGAATCTCCAGAATTCCGGAACTAATCAACAATAGGTTTCTTTCTTCTGCTAAAGTCTTTGCTAATAACTCTGATGAAGCTTTCTGCTTGGTATTGCACGATTTTCTGAATTGATGACCTTGCTTTTCCTTTTTGATAATATTTTATTCTCAAGCAGAACAAAAATTGCACTTTTCATATACCTCTATGACTTACCCTGCTTTTTAAGAGAATTGGAATCTGTTGTAGTGCAGCACTATCTACCAGGGAGGAGTTTCTGAAGGTTCTGAACCTAGGTGGCATTGATGTTGTCATGGCGAAACTTTGGCTTGACAAAAAATTGCGCTCCCGGAAACATTTTTCTTTTTCTTGGCTTTCATTTCCATGACTACAAAAAGAGTAATAGCTTAATATAATAGCATTAATGATTCAAACTGAGGCCTTTGCATTTTCAAGCAAAATTGCATATACCATAATAAATTAACATTATAGATGTTATTAGAACAAAAATTTGGCAACACAACAATGATAAGTTTGCAAAAAATTACTCATCGATTTAAGGATTTACAGAAAATTTCCCTTACACTTTATCAATCATTTTTGTCATATGACCAGGTAAATATTCCACAAGTTTGTAATGTTTCCTCTGCATTTGATGATTCTTTCGGGTGGACGTTCTTTGACTTGAATGCGCCTCACGATGAGCATAAAGAAAGTTTTTTTTTGAGAATTCATAAAGAAAGTTTAACAACTGTAGTGCAAGCTGATTTTGTAAGGATAGTCAGTATTCCTCATACCAGTTAATGCAACTCTAGCAGAAAAAGCTTTCACTTTTCTGATGTTGTTATATGGTATGTTTCTTTGTTCTGAAATACTTTTGTTTGCAGTGCCATGCTAATGATTTGTTGCGCCTTGACGATGAAAATTTGGTTAAGAAAGTCATGTCTTACTTCTCAGAGTGCATAAATGACTTGGAGATTGCTGGTGTTCTAGACAAGGAGATTGCCCAATTTCCAAAATCCAAGGCTCACTTCTTTCCTGGTAGTTTACTTTGTTTAAGTTGCCTTTGTATCTGCAATGATAAAGCACCATACCTTGTAAAACATAGTAATTAAGTTTGATGGTGCTGAAGAGTGCAATGATTGTTATTGCATATTCAGCTCCTATTGCAGTGGCTATTTCCGTTTTCTTGACCAACCCGATTGTTCAAGAAAGGATCTTTGAATCTCCTAATCAATGACTCAGCTAGCCATCGAAACAACCCTTTTCCCTTTACTCCAAAATGGAATCACATCACTCCTGTCTTCTGCAACAAGTCCATGCCTGTCTGTGCTCATTATCTGGCATCTTCCTTCTGTCAGGTTCATATAAACACATGATGCGTGACTCTACATCATTCCTGAACATGTTCATGGAAGGATTGGATCGTGACAAGAAATGGATCTTGGTCACAGGTGGGATTCACACGTGTTTAGTGATCAAGGATGGCCTTCACTTGGTTTCTGGTTTAGGACAGGAACTAGAGGAATATGTTATTACATCTATACCATGTTTTGACAGGAAAGTCTTATGTAAGTGGTCTGGAGGCAGCCAACAGAGCAGTGGACTTTCCTGGAGAAGGAAACTTTGCCAAAATAGTTCCGGTAGAGGAAGATGAAGCACACATTCAAGCACTGCGTAGTCTCAATAGAAACCTGAATGAGATCGGAACACAACTACCATTTTCCAACTTCTTCCTCCAATGAATGGATCTCCAGATTCTAAATGTATTGCTTCAAGTGATTGTTCTATATCTTTGCATGAACATGTTCAAGTGAAATGAAGCAAGTTTAGAGCAATTTTCTGCACAAGTTGGGTTGGCAACAGGTTGAATTGGGCCAAGTCATAGGTGAAATGAAGCAAGTTTACAACGATTCTCTGCATTGAGTTGGATCTCCTATGGCTCGATGCCATTTTGTTAAATATAATTTTGATCACGCAGTTCTTGATATATTGAATAAAACGATATTAATTTATCTTTCAATACTAATCTTAGTTACTGTGATTTCCATTGTTGGACTTTGAATCAATGTTAAAATGTCAACCTTAGGCATCAAAATTTATTTAGTTCTTCTCTTCTAATTTTATGTTTAATCAAAAGTCCTACTAATTATAATATTTGATAATTCTTAAATGTTTGGAATAACTAATTTAATTATTTATTCATAATATGTAGTTTATTACATAAATAATGACTTTTCTTGTGGAAAATATTCTATTTAATAATTATAGTCTTAAAATTTTAAATATTACTCTTAATACTGTTTTATTTACGATATTATTAGTAATTCAAATTTTTTTAAAGCATACTAACTTTAATTGTGCTTTGAATTAATATTTCAGATTTGTTCTTTTGTTTTGAATTATTTTAATTAATTAATTAGTATAAAATTATAATATTTTATGCAAAAATTGCATTATTTTTGACAAATTATTTCTTAAATTATTGTATGAAAATTTTAAAAATAAATTTCGACCTAATTATTAATTTCATTATAAGTAAATTGGTTGTATTTATTTATTTATTTTAAACCATTAGATCTCAAATTTATTCCTTCTCCTATCAATCCATCTCTTCTCTGTGCGTGGGGTGTACTGACAGATCACCAAAAGACAAGGTAGGTGCTTTCTTAGATCCAAGCTCCAATCTTTTTCCACTTTCTGTTTTGATTGATTGATGCCCTTTTCGATTTAATCACTGTCCAATTTGATCTCACGGAATTAAAGCTTGTTCCTTTCTTATTCGATTCCACTGTTTGACAAACTGTGGTTGCTCTTTCACCATTTCTCTCTACACAAGTCAGTGAATTTCGTCACGTAAGTGGCTTCCCGTTTCAAATTCAAGAATAGATTGGTGTTGGTGTTCCGTTCTCTGAGCAACCAAACAGGGTGTTGATATGAAGGATTGGTCTTTGTTGATTAGATGTATTGGTCTTATCTTGATTTCTGGGATTTCATCGTTTTCTTCTGATATTATATCTGGGGTTTAGGAGTATAATTTGTTTATGTTGTCCTAATTGTTAGTTGTGAATGTAAGTTGATGTTGATCTTCCTATTGGAACATTTTACCTGTCATAGTTTGTTCCTTTTTGTAAGTCTGATTTATTTTTATTTTTATTTTATTTTTTATTTTTATTTTTTTTGGCTTTCTGAATATTGGGAAATGAAGCTTGACAATGGGTATGGCTCAAAACAACCACGATATGGAGGAGGGGACGCTGGAGATCGGAATGGGTAAGTTTTTACTATTCACTTTTCTTAATGGTTGATGACGCAAACGGAGAATTCATGTCAATTTGGATACTGGCAATGGCAATTGGTGCATTGTTAGAAATATCCTGTAAAGGAAATTGCTGGGGACAGCATGTGACTGTTATATGATTTCATTTAAGTTGAGTGAATTCCTCTTGGAAATGCTTGAGGCTGTAGTAATTACATGACTGGAACTTGTTCTATTTGTTTGGCCGTGTTGCAGAATATAGAACTGTTTCTGGAGTTGCTGGACCTCTTGTCATACTTGATAAAGTTAAGGTAGATATTGCCGTTTTTCTTTAACCATATGATTCTTTTCATTTCTGTTTTGTACTTGTGTTATAGCTCCTGCATACTATTCCTCAGTGCATTGCATGATTTCCTGTCTTAGGGTCCCAAATATCAAGAGATTGTAAATATTCGTTTAGGGGATGGAACAACCCGGCGTGGTCAAGTCTTGGAAGTTGATGGTGAGAAAGCTGTTGTTCAGGTGATAATTGTTTATTTCTAGCTACGTGTCTGCTTCTAATTCTTAACTTTCCTAGAAATTGAGTTTTGGTGTTCTTAGAGATGTGATAATAACCCATTCTCTTGTGGAATATTGCCTCTTAGTAATTATTCTTTGTTACTTTATGAAATTGTTTGTCTATCTTTTATCTGTTATAGTGTTAATCAAGGATCTGAATTGCTGATTCCGCTTCTTCTTGACAAGGTTTTCGAAGGAACATCTGGAATTGATAACAAGTACACAACTGTGCAATTCACTGGAGAGGTAATGAAACCATTTTGTGATTCTTGACATGGATATTTGAAACCAAGGACAGGGTTGGTTTTATTTGAACTTCTACTCAATTGGAGATCATTGCTACATGAAACATTGAGCTTAAGATGACACATTTTCAGTTTTTTTTTTTTGAGTTGTCTCATAAAGTCTTTCCATATTCAGATTTCACGTGTCCATGGATATAGTTTTTAGTAGATTTTGTGATCTTTAAGTTGTGTATTAGATTGTTACTTGACCCTATTAATGAACACGATTATATGGTAAATAAGCCATTTTTTTCTGAAAAATAGTGCTGAACTATGTTGAAAAAAATGCACTTGCATATGTCTCTATTCCTACCAAATTGACCACATAATTTGGGAGGAAGATGCTGTCTAATTGATTGGCATTTCATACACCAACAATCTATTGGATTGCTGATTTGGGATCTTCCAAGTGTTTAAATGAAGAATTTGATACTTTTCTAGTGCCATATGTGAGCCTGTCTTCTTTACTTCTCTTGTTTGTAGGTCTTGAAAACTCCTGTCTCTTTGGATATGCTTGGGCGCATTTTTAATGGTTCCGGAAAACCAATTGATAACGGTCCTCCAATTTTTCCTGAAGCATACTTGGATATTTCTGGCAAGTTATTCTTAATCTTATTCTTGGCATCTTCTTCTTCTATGAGAGGCATTCTCTTTAATATTTGCATGTGTGTTGCAGGGAGTTCTATTAATCCTAGTGAGAGAACTTATCCTGAAGAGATGATCCAAACTGGCATTTCTACAATTGATGTCATGAATTCTATTGCCAGAGGACAAAAGATCCCCTTGTTTTCTGCTGCTGGTCTTCCTCACAATGAAATAGCTGCCCAAATATGTCGTCAGGCGGGTTTGGTGAAGCGATTGGAAAAGACTGACAATCTTCTCGAGGTAATTTGCAGCTTTTAGTGGCTAATCTGTTCTTAGAAAGACCTTAGCCAGGAACATATATAAATTAAAATGTGAATGAAGATAAATGGTTTGCCTAATAGCACGAGCCAAAAACAATAGGTCAGTGATGAATTCTACTGCAGAATCTTACACATTGTCTCTGCTATTCGGTGTTAAAATATAATTTAACCAACTTTACTGTCCTACTGTCTTGAAAGGTTAGAGTTTGTTATCAATTTGTTTTGTTGTTTTGTAAGAGAGAGAAGAAAGGAGGAACAGGTTCTGAGAGTGAAAGCACTTTGTTATCTTTTTAACACAACTTACTTTGTTATCTTTTTAACGTAACTTTCTTTCCGTCATCTGTATAAATTTTTATTAATGGCTTGTTTCATTTGCAGTTATATCCTCTCCCTCTAATGTCAGGATCTTAACCTGGAGATCTTGTCTACATTTTTCAGGATCAAGAAGAGGACAACTTTGCTATTGTATTTGCAGCTATGGGTGTAAATATGGAGACTGCACAGTTTTTCAAACGTGATTTTGAGGAAAATGGTTCGATGGAGAGAGTGACCCTTTTCCTCAACTTGGTAATTAATTGATTTTTTTGGTCAGCTCTATCGCTCAAAGAAATGATTTTTTGTATTCATAGGTTTGTTAATAATTTGATACTCTCTTCAAGTTCCAGTTTCTAAAACTTGGTCTGCCATGTTGTCCTACAGGCCAATGACCCTACCATTGAGCGTATTATTACACCTCGTATTGCTCTTACCACTGCAGAGTATTTAGCATATGAATGTGGGAAGCACGTTCTTGTCATACTTACAGATATGAGTTCTTATGCTGATGCTCTTCGAGAGGTGAGAAAAGATGTTTTTTTCCACTTTCTGCTGTCTAGATTATACCTTATGGAATTTGAATTGGAATCAGCAAGCTTGGCTGTACGAACTCATAATAAGAATTCTGCCACAACCTTAGACTTTCCTTTTCCTAGAAAGTTAATTGAGCATATTGTGGTTTTTTGATTACATCGTACTTTTTGTATTAGTTCAAGCAAGTGCTTTCTCAGTCAAGTACGTTTTTGCTTCATCTATGTGAGACATACTAGAACGTTGCTGCAGGTGTCTGCTGCTCGAGAAGAAGTGCCTGGAAGGCGTGGATATCCTGGGTACATGTATACTGATTTGGCAACAATATATGAGCGGGCCGGACGAATTGAAGGGAGAAGAGGGTCCATCACACAGATTCCTATTTTAACTATGCCAAATGATGGTAATGTCTTTCAAACTTACCTTACTGGCCTTATATTGTTCCTTGCTTTCGTTACAATAGATGGCTTAGATCATTTTCTGTTCGAGCAGATATAACACATCCTACCCCAGATCTTACGGGATACATTACAGAGGGGCAAATATACATTGACAGGCAGCTCTATAATAGACAGGTAAGCATCAAAAGATTCCAAAGGATTTCTTTTCCCCCCTCTGGTGGCAAAGCTTACATTGAAATGGCCTTGGTTTACCTGCTCCGGTGTTATATTGAAAGCCTTGGGCTATTATATCCATGTGTTGTTTTTCGCGTCAATATCTTCATGGATTGTCATAGTGTATAATAATCTTTGGCTTACTTGAAGAAATGCAAACAAGTGTGAGCTTTTCTATTAAGGAAAGAGATCTAATTATCTATTTGAATTGGGCAGATTTATCCTCCAATCAATGTCCTCCCTTCACTGTCTCGTTTGATGAAGGTAATATAATTTTAGTGGAATCATCAATCTGTTGAAATTTCTGTTTAGGGAGAGGGTGAATGGGTCAGGATATAGGGTGACGTAGTTTATGGCACGACACATGTTCTAAAGAGTACTGTGATAATCGTTTCAGAGTGCCATTGGCGAGGGGATGACTCGTAGAGACCACGCCGATGTCTCCAACCAGGTCTTTTTGTGCAAGTTCTTGGGGCTTAGTTTCAGTTTGTTGCCTTGATTGCTTTTTCTAAACCCTCGCATTTGGATTTCAAAACCTTCAGCTTTATGCAAATTATGCTATTGGAAAGGATGTTCAGGCTATGAAAGCTGTTGTTGGAGAAGAAGCCCTTTCGTCCGAAGATCTGGTCATACACATTTCCTTTCTCAAATGAAGAGTTTCTGCTTCTGTATTTAACCATTCCTTATTAAGCTATTAATGACATTGTTCCTCCAAACAGCTGTATCTCGAATTCTTGGACAAATTCGAGAGGAAATTTGTCACTCAAGGAGCTTACGACACTCGCAACATCTTCCAATCACTCGATCTGGCATGGACACTGCTTCGCATCTTCCCCCGCGAACTACTCCATCGTATCCCAGCAAAGACGCTCGACCAATATTACAGCCGGGATTCAACAAATTGAGCTACAAGGTTTTCCCAGAACCTTTTGCTTTAGTTGTTTTGGATGAGTGCGAGGAATTTGTTCACTTGCATCCTTGTCCACTCCTCCATTGCATAGCTCTCCTCCATCATTCAGAAACAATAAAAGTTTATTTGTCATTTAGGGTTCCAAATTTAGATGCCCTTTTGGTTTCATGTTTTGAAGTTTTTAAGATTCTTTTGTTACCAATCCTAATTCCCCATTTGATCTTGTAATTTATTGATTAGTACACATAGTGAAGTGCCCTAGCAAGATGCTTGTTGTATTGCTTTTAAGTTGACATTTATGGATTCCTTTTTCACTTCCAAGGACTCATTTTGTCTATGTTCTCAAATCCAATGAGCTATTCAGAGCTGGAATTAAAGATGATAATAAGTTGGATAGGATATAATCCCTTAAAGCTTTAGCTTCTCGAAAAAAAAAAAAAATTCTGAGTTCAAGTTTGATTGAATTTAAATACACAATAAATTAAGTTATATTAAACAAATTTAGACTTAGTTTGGATTAAGTTGCGTTAAGTTCTATCCTAATTGGGCCTTAATGTTCGAATAAGATTGACAAAATGGACATGGCTTAACCTAACCTAAGTAAAACGAGTTTGAGTTTAAAAGTTGAGTTGATTATGATTAAAAATGTTTGGAAGAGTCTGTATAGATTTAAAAACAATTGTTATTTGGTCTCCATTCGAATTCTACAGTTCTGAGTTATAGGCAGTTGATGCCTATAGTTGAGTTTTTCACATAAGCACAGACAAAGAAAACACACATCTTTCGTGTTCTTAAAGATCGACAATTTCCAACGGAAACACGTAAAAAAGATTAAATCTTTGAGCTTGGTAAAGATCAAAGCTTTGTGATTTATAAAGAACAATGTCGCTTCCTCACAAAACGACGTCATTTGCGAAACTAAACATTTGTAAGCCGGAACTGAAAGTCGTCTTCTTGCTCTTATTCTGTTTGTGGCAACCGAAGCTTGTTAGGTTAAAAGGTCACAACTTTTCCTGAAGTTTGTTAGGTTTAAAGGTAAGAACTTTCATCTCTCAAAATTTCTGATACGGGTTTTCTTTAGTTTGATTAGTAATTACGAGAATTTTGTGATTTGGGGTTTTGTAGAATAGGAAGAAGATGGAACCTGAGGTGGTGAAATCGGAGATGGTGTTACCTACACACCTGAGCTTCAAGAGGATACAGATGTACGAGAAGTACCCAAAAGGCCAATCAAGAGGCCGCCATTGGAAACACCTTAAGCAGATTCTTCAGGCAGAGAATTTCCAGAACTACCCTCTTGATGAACCCAACTGTAATGCTACTTCCCTCATCTTGGCTTCTTTGATTGTTTTTCATTCAAGTTTTATCTTTTTCTGCAGTTTTTTTTTTCACCTGGTTCAAAAATTTTCAACTTTGTGTTTTTATATCTCTTAACTTTTTCTTGATTCAACTAACTTTAGATGCCATATTCCCTCAAATGTCTGCCTGGCAAGAGTATTGTGAGGATTGTTTCGTGAAATTCCTAATTGCTTGAAAGTTTAGTCCAGTATTGTTTCTTTAGGGATATATTCAAGGGTGTTTCTGTTTAGGTGTGGAACTGAATTTGGCATGTACTTGATTATGTTTGATGTTCTTCTTCTCCATGTTTGGATTGATCTTGGCTGTTAAGTAATCAGGTTTTGATTTCCTTTGGTGGGTTTCCTTCTCAGATGTTAATATTGAGTCACCACCTTCCATACATCCATGCAAGAGGATATGTGATATAACAGGATACGAGGTGTGTGCTTCTTTTGAGACCATGTGCTTACTATTTCATTAAGTGCAAGGTTGCGTAAATTTCATACTATGGTGCATTGCCAATGGTAAGCGCAATCAAAGAATTGAACAAGGTTTGATGAGTTGATAAATGGGGAAATCAGGTGACTTACCCGTACAATGAGTGGGTGAGGGACACATTCTTTTGTAGATAACAGTTGTTGACATTGTTAATGTTTTTCTCAGATGGTTTCTACCAAGATTTGATGATACTTTCACCTGCAATTTCTATATCTACCGGTTTAGATTTTATTCTTTTCACGTTTCGCGAACCCATATGAAAACTTTGAATGTCAAAGCCTCTTAGTTTTCAACATGTACCTTTGAGTTGAGTGTTAGGCTACTAATATGTGCTACCTTTGTTTAATGTTGGGGCCGATAGTTCTGTTATTTGTCTCACCTTGTGTGAATTTAAAAAATTTCAAAGTTAAGGTGGTTTCTTGGTTTGCACTTTCAAACTCTATAGGTGATGGCATCTTGGACATTTACTTGATGCTGACTGATTCTGTCTGATATTGATGAGTGCTCTGATGGACAATATGTTCGATAAAGAACTTGGTTCATCTTTTGTTGGAAGTTCACAAGCTAGAAACTCTTTTTCTTCTAACTTTGGTCGAGCACAAGCACGACATCTATACGAGTAGGAAGAATAATTGACTGCTGGAGCTGCTTCAAAATTTAAGGACAGCTCTACGAGTGATCACCTTTCTTTTTGTTTCCAAAATCAGAATGTTAGTTTCATTTACCGGATGAACTTAAACTTTGACTTCTTCAGTATCTATCCTTAGTCTAAGCTATACCAATACACAACATCAATTTTTCTCATTTGAGAAGCTTTACACACTGGATTTATCCTATAAATGTTCTTATTACGAAATGATTCCTGGAGTAATGCTGTCTGTTCATAAAAGTACTTTATCTTGATAGTACATAAATCATGTTATGTTTCAGGCACCCTACTATGATCCAAGAACCAAGCTCCGTTATGCGAGTGCCGATATCTTCAAGCTTGTAAGATCACTCCCAAATGAGTATGTGCAGAGATATCTAGCTTTAAGAAATGCGGCTGTAGTTCTAAAATAGCTCAAAGAACTATCATTTTCTTTTGTTGGGAATTGAAATCTCCAATTTCTCTTGGTTTAACCAAAAGCAGGAAAAGGTAATTTGTGGTAATCTCTTTTTTAATACAAGTGGACTCTGAATTCT
This sequence comes from Erythroxylum roraimae, assembly GCA_027568915.1. Taxonomy (NCBI): domain Eukaryota; kingdom Viridiplantae; phylum Streptophyta; class Magnoliopsida; order Malpighiales; family Erythroxylaceae; genus Erythroxylum; species Erythroxylum roraimae. The sequence goes on from JAOSBL010000211.1 coordinate 36,537,581, forward strand.
TTTGCTGTAACATTGATATCCATCCAGGATTCTGCAGTTGTATCTTATGATCTAATATCTGTGTTTATACCATACTTATTCGCATAGGATTCATTTTAAGACCACTAAACTGATTTAGAGGATTAATCCTTTTACCGATAAGAGGATTTAACTGATAATCATCATAGATTAAATAAACGTTCAGTAGCGAGATATTACAGAATCAGTGGCTTCTGTTAAAAAAAAATCTAAACAAGAGATGCAGAAACTAGCATAACAATTGCATGCATTTGTTGCTTTGGTCATAGAAAGCAGAGACAAATCTACCGGCTTGTCTTCTTGATCAATAACTGCGGTTAACATAAACTGGCTGTCTTTACATATCTTCTTGATCATTTCGATCCCAAACTATTTGTTGATCAAAAGTTCTTGTCAGCTTGAGGATAAGAAATTTCTTGTGGAGCTTGGTCTCAACCATTTCTAGAGACAGTTTTTACAGCTTTCTGGGCAGACTCGTGAAAAGGTTTTTGTTGAGATTGAACTAAACAAGGGGAAGAACTATCAAATTCGATTGATTTTGAAGCAAGTTGTGAAATTTATTTGTGAATCATCAGAACTAGAAACAGACATTACAATTGGCATCAGTAATCCAGTTCTACAGGTGTTAGATGACATGTTTTGTGAACTACTCAGGATTCATCTTTTTATCTTGATTGATTAACGCTCCGGTTCAGATAATCTTTCTTGGATTCTGGTCGCCTGTATTCAACCGGTTATTCTTTGTTCTTTGGCTACTTGGATAATCTTTCCTAGACTCTCCATTGCCTATATTTGACCGGATATTCTTTGTTCTTTGGCTACTTAACTGGGAATCTGATCAAATCACAATGTAGAAATTTTTCTCCAGGAATCGGAAACACAAATACATAATTGCAAACAAGTAGAATCTGCGGAAGAGTATTCAGATAATGTACACTCATTCAAACACTTGCACAAGACAACTAAGATGAGGACAATGGCTCATGACATCAAATCAACAAATCTAATTTGATTAAATTTCTAGCAACAAAAAGATAGCATCCAAGTAGAAAGATCATCAAAATGCAGAAGAAGTATGAAATCTCAGCAACTTCTGAGAAATCCACAGGCAGAGGCAATAACCATCTTGACATCCCAACTCCAAGCGTTAAAAACCATAACAAGAATCGAAAAAGTCCTAAACTTGACGTTGGCCAATCTCCTGTTTTCGTCGAAAGCTTACAAATTTAAAGTCCACCATGTACAGAGGTTCTTATCAATGCCAACTCATAAAAAATGAAGCTTTTTAGCTTTTAATGCAGGCTAAGTTCACTTGGAACCCTTTATCTGACATTGAAAAGCTCTACATTTTGTCACGAACAACATAAAATCCAAATTTCAGAAACCAAAGAACGCCTAGTTATTACCAATTGGTTTTGAGAAATGCGTTTAGCTTCAGGCATTAGGACAAAAAGATAGAGAAGAATGAAGATTGCAACATAAAACTAATTATAAACTTTTTCTACTTGTAATTGTTTTCTAGATTGAAATCCAAAATAAAATTCTAATTTGGATAAACAAAAAATGTAATAAATATAAAGAATATTAAAAACTTCCATACGAAAAAATTACAAAAATTTTGAAAAGATATGTTTTTTTCATTATTATTCTATTTGAAATAATTTTTTTCTTATCTTATAAGCATTATAGATTTGCTTAGTAATCAAAACTACCTCGCCAATATGCAATTTCAAATCTCTCAAGTTCCTCTTTTTTCTTTTTAAATTTCTTTCATAATTACATTATATTAAAACAAAGTAGACTGAAATCTCAGTTCTTTCCTAAGTTTATGCATGACAATAGACCGAACCTGACTCGGTCCTATAAGGCCCATATAGACTCGAGCCAAAATACTAACTCGAGCCTAATGGTTCCCATATTTAGCTTACCATTTATTGTTGGTCCCTATTGTTCACAGCTTAGGTTCCAGACTTCTAAAATCAACTTATCAAATCTGTATATTATATAAACATAGGAAGTGTGCTGACTTCTTATGAGAAACTTATCTAAAATGGAGAGACTGATTTTTGGCTGCTTCAGACTCTATTCTGTCCCATTTTTGTTTCCTCTTGGCCTGCTCTTGGCGAGCCAAGTAGTTTTTGAGTTTCATTTCTTCCAAGCACTTTTCATATAGATTCGGATCGACTTCTTCGAGCATGGTTTTGATGTTTTCTGTCAGTTGTTTCACACTTTTGCTCCAATGCCATTTCAAGTTCTTTTCCATTCCCTCAACAACTACTGGGAACACTTCTTCCATTGACATGAATGCCATTTTCACAAACTGTTCGTTGTTCCAAACATATAGTGCACGTTCTGCAACCTGAAAATTTAAGTAAAACTTTGATCGGAATGGAGAAGAAGAGAAGAAAACCATGTCAGATAGTAATAGCACATGAACCTTTTGAGTCACCCTCTTAAACCTTTTCTATCTTAGTAACCAAGATTCACTTGTATAAGACTGATGAACTACGTTGGATATATATTTTTCTAAAAAAACAACATTGGATATGTTAAGGAAGCAAATGATATGTTCTATGAGGTTTATGTATGTATTTGATTCTCCTGAAAATATTATCCTGAAGATTTTTGAAAACAAGGTGAATGAATTCCAGTAGATTCACAAAAAGCATTCAACAATAGTGTTACTGAGTATGCAAGAGAATCATGAAGAAACTAATTCAAAAAGCTAATGGAGCTTACCTGTGAGTTCCAACTGTTCAAGCACCTTGCAATCTGGGAACATATAGGCAAAGACAGCCTTCTGTACTGACCAGGATCTACGTGTTCCACCAGTTCCTCCAACTCACCGATTAGCAGAACTTCCTTTTGGCTGCTAGCCACAGGCCAATACCTTAGGATTCCTCGGATTACTAACCCGCCAATCACCGGCTCCTTCTGCACAAATTGGCTAACACAATAAGCCAACTGCCGATGGTAAACATGCATACTCTTTGTCTTGTGGAAAGGAATAAGCACTCTCATCAAGAACAGCTTATGCTCCTCTTTCAGTGGAACTGTAAAGCCATTAATAATGCTTCCCCATATCTCAAGCATCTCGCTGATTCCACAGTGCCTTTCTGTCTCAAAAACATGGCGAAAGAAGACATCATTCATCGATTTCCTCATGAACGATCTGTAGAAGGTGAATCTAGAATATATCCTATGGTAAACATTCTTCAGCCTCTCTCTTTCTCTGGGGTCTTCGGACTGGAAAAGGCATAGAAGGTGCAGAACAAATCTATCATCAATGTAATCACGAAGTTTCTTAGGATCCATATTTAGAACTAGCCTGAGTAGGATTTCATAAACAAGTTGCAAGTGTGGCCATGCAGGAACAAGAGTTGAAACAGTTTCTTCATCCTCAGGTAAATCGTTCACAGTAAAGCTGCAAGATGCAGGTAGAGGCCTGAAGAGATTGACTGAGAGCATAGATACCAGAGGACGCAGAATTTGATCAGGAATCAGCTTGTCTGAGGACTTTACCATACCAAGAAGCTGAATAAGGCCAAGTCTCTTCAATTCTTGGTCCGAGTAAGATTCTGAAGGATTAGTGAATGAAAAGAGCACACAACACCGGGAAATAGTCGACACGATGTCTAAATTTTCAGAATCAAGGGGTTTTTTCCTGATGCCTTTGGAACTGAAACTATTGCTAATGCTATTACTGAAAGGATCTAAATCAAACAGGTGCTGCAAGGTGGTGGAAAACTTTCTTGGAGAGTATCTTGGAGAGTTACTGTGAGCACCCATTTTCTCCTGCCACGTACGTTACTTTGCTTTTGTGTCCCTCCTTTTAGGTTGCTCCCTTATGCAGGCCTTCGACCACTCCTATGGAGATTGATAAAGTCAAGAATCAGAGAGTTTCCTGACCAAGTTCTTGTTGTCATCAAAGATGTTGGAAGGCAGAGATCATTCCTTGGGGTGTCAATCTTAAACATGACAACCACCAGATGAGGACAAAAGCTCTTGTAATATCCAATGATGAGCAACAAAAATTTTCTCACCAGCATCAGATTAGGCAATATAATGTCAGGATCAAGGATCATAAGTTTTCTTTGCCCCTCATTGGCTTTATACCAGTAGATATCTCCAATATTGTAAGAATTGATGGTACTGACAGCTTGTTGCAGCTCATATGGGATACCAGCAAGAGGACAACCATACCAAACCAAAATGTAGCATCTTCAAATGTGCCTGACCAACAATCACCATAGGACCTGAATTGGAGAAGAAATTTTAAGGAGGAAAGAAGTTTCAGATTCAGTGTTTGAACTAGTAATGGCCCTTCCTTGTTGAAGGAAAAATGGCTAGAATATGGTTCTGCTTTGAATCTAACATTCCTGTTCATGTCAGGACAAGAAGGAGAGACCTTACATTTCTGGATTGGTAGAGCTCCAAATGAAATGATTTCTAATTTGTGGTAAACTAGACACATGGAGCTACAAATGGTA
>JAOSBL010000211.1:36548979-36562337 GCA_027568915.1 Erythroxylum roraimae
GGTTGGCGATCGAGGGCTGTTCGGGGGATTGAAGGAGAAATGTTGCGGTGAATGCGGGTGTCTTGAGTGGCTCGCCGGAATCGTCGTGAAGCCGTTCAGAGAAGTGATTTGGGAGAGGAGTGAAGAGATCAACGGCGGGGATGATGACGTAAAAACCGAGTGATGGTGATGTCACCGGACGGTGAACGGAAATGTTTTTCCTCAGAATGCTCGTCAACTTTGACTGGCAGATAGTGGCAGACTTGTAAATAATGATTCTTTCTCTCTCTCTTTTTTTCTAATTATTAATTTTATAACTTTTGGAGATTGATTGATTGATGAGGAAATGGTTTTTGATATTATCATAAAACAACGTGAGTGTGTTGTGCACTTTTTCTTTTCTTTGATTTTGTTTTAAGTTAATAGATAAATGTTTGTGTTAATCCAATTTTAAGTTATGATTGAGCTTAAACTCAAGAAAGTTGACCTAAACCGATTTCAATTAAATCTTAAAATAGCATCATTTTTTTAGGTTTTAGATTGTTTTATCGTTTGACCTGAGCTCGAGAAAAAAATTAATCCGAACTTACGAATCAAGTTTAATTAAGCTTGAATCGAATTTATCGTTTGAGCCGAGCTTGAGAAAAAAATTAATTTGAACTTACGAATCAAGTTTAATTAAGCTTGAATCGAATTCAATAACTCTTAAATTTAGTCTAATAGGGTCAAAATTAACATATCAAAATAAAATTTAGCAAATATGAACTTGAGATTGGAAAAAAAATTTCTCTATGAGTCTGACCTCTTATCAGTCTTAATTTGAAAGCAATGTCCTAAAGCTAATGTGGCAGTTTTCAGACCAAAGTTCACAGCCAACAACCAAAGTTCACATTTAATATCTAATCATTCTTAAAGCATGTCATTTAATGATTGGCTCGGTGGAAATTTCCATTCCTCTTTTTTTCTCTATAATTAATCTCCTTGGCCCATAGTTTGCGTTAGTCCATTCACTCTTTTTTAGTTTTTTCAAGTTTTGGTCATATCAATGCAACTTCTCACGAGAGAATTGCGGATGGTAATGGGTCGAGTTAGACCGAAAAGTCCGACTCGAAGTTTGGGTGAACTCGTGTCAGTTTAGTGAATCATCCAAAAAGATGATATTTTATTTTATCTCAATTTTCTGATATGTAAAATCTGATTGAGTATACCTATAAATGTACTTGTTCAAGTGGGCATATAATATAATCTCAAGCAGCTTTAATGGAGTCCACTCAAGTGACCAAACAGATAAATGTGCTTCATTGTTTTAGCAGAAATATCATCAAGGAGAATTCTGCCAAACAATTACCAGTAATCCCGGCACAAACAAGATCCACGTCAGAAATGACCAAACATCTTCAAATCTCCCAGAATTATTTCTATTTTTGTGATCTGTGATATCTTCTTTCTGGAATTATGACAATCTTTACATGTTTAATGGAGTCCCCATCAAGTGACCAAACTGATAAATGTGCTTCATTGGGTTAGCAGAAGGACTATTAAGGCTTGATTACAAGGACTCTGTCGAACAATTACCAGTAATCCCTACACGAACAAGATCCGTCACGGAAATGATGAAACATCTTCGAATCCCCCAGAATTATTTCTCTTTTTGTGAATTGTGATATCTTCTTTCCAGAATTATGACAATTTTCACATATTCTGGTGTTTTTTCTAACAATCACAGGATTTCCAACTTCTGTAGAGATCAACCCAAAACAGATGGCCAGTTTGGCACTGTGAGTTTCGGGTGACTTTGCTCTTCTTTTAATTAAGTCTTCTGGTCTGAATTTGTTAAGAGAATGAACATATCTGTCTTCTCTCAAGACAATATCCAGCACATCATAGATGGTGTTCTTTTGGGTGTGGGACTTGTCCTGATTGATGAATCTGTGTCTTTTCCCACTGATCTCAACTGTACTGCATCCTGTCGTCTTCGATATCCCGTTCTTTTCCATCACGTATTTAATCCGTTTTACATCCTCCCACCTCCCAGCTTCAGCATACATATTGGCAAGTAAGACGTAGCAACCTGTATTATCATGTTCCAAAGAGAAAATTTCCCTAGCTGCAAGTTCCGCCAACACTGTATCATTGCTTTTCCGACATGCAGCTAACAAAGAACCCCAGATTCTGGCTGTTGGAACCACGTGAATCTCTTCAACAAAACGCCTGGCTGCATCCAGATTCCTCGTACGACCAAGAAGATCTAGCATACAACCGAAATGCTCTATACCAGGGTCAATACCGTGCTGACTTTTCATGGAACTGAAGAACTCCCAGCCTTCATCAACTAAGCCAGAAATGCTGCAAGATGACAGCAGGGAAACAAAGGTGCTCCTATTTGGTTCAAGTCCTTCCTCCTTCATTTCTGAAAAAAACTGGATCGATGTGGCTCCAAACCCGTGAATAGCATAAGACATCATTATCGTATTCCATGATACAACATCCTTATAGATCATGTGATCAAAAATTTTTCTTGCACTCTGAAGGTCTCCACATTTGGCATATGTGTACATGATTGAATTTGAGATGGAAGTGTTTGGAACTAGTTCTGACTTTACGATATAAGCATGAACTTGCTTACACTCACAAATTAATGCTAAATGAGCATAGGCAGGTAGGATACCTGCAATTGTAACTGCATCTGGTTTGTGATGCACATGCCAGAGGTCTTGAAACAAATCCAGAGCTTCTTCATTCCCTCCATTCTGTACATAAGCAGAAATCATCGCATTCCATGAAACCAAATTCTTTTCGTGCATTTGACCAAATACACATTCTGCCAATTTCAGCACTCCACATTTTCCATACAAGTCAACTAGAGCAGTTTCCAAGACTATATGGGGGACATGGTTTCTCCTTATGGTGTACCCATGGATAGATTTACCTATCAATAATGCTTCCAATTGTGAACAAGAAGGAAGTAAATTAATCATCGTAACATTGTCCGGAATCAAGTTATCCTCCTCCTGCATCCTTTTCAAGCAAGACAATGACTCCAAATGATGAGCATTTAGACTATAAGCACCAATCATGGCATTCCAAGCCACAATGTTTCTAAAGAAGATCCTGCTGAACACCCTGTTTGCATAATTGACTTCACCACACTTGCCATACATATCAACAAGTGATGTCTGTACCATGATCTCCAATTCAAGCCCACTTCTAATAGCTTGGCAATGTATTTCTTTTCCGCTACAAAGAAAATCCTCCATCGAACAAGCACCGAGAGAACTAATCATGCTAAATTTGTCAGGTTTCTTTCTCATATCCAACATTTCTCTAAAACATAACAATGACCTCAATCCATCCCCAACAGCTTGATACCCACTGACCATAGAGTTCCAAGAAACCAAGTCCTTGACAGCCATCCCTTTAAAAACTTTCTCCGCAAGCCCGATCAATCCAAGTTCTGCATAAAATTCAATAAGAAAATTACAAATATAAACATCCAAATCCAACCCTTTCTTAATCAACTTTGCGTGAATCTTTTGACCCTCAACTAAACACAACAACTCACTGCACGCTTTAATCACAAAAGGGAAAGTAAAATTATCACTTCTGACCCCCTCATTTTCCATCTTATAATAAAACTCAATCGCTTCTTGGAACAACCCAGAGTTAAAGAAACCTCTAATAACAACATTCCATATGTAAGTCTCCGAGCGATTCATTTTCTCAAACACATAGAGCGCGTCGTCCATCGACCCTCTATCCGCTAAAGCTTTAAGAGCCCTTAAGAGAGCGAGACTATTGAGTTTGACCCCACGAACTAAACAAGTCCTTTCATGGGTTTGTGTTGCTTTACCGGACCTTTTTTTTCTCAACTTTGAAGAAACTGCCGGCACTTGAGCTGCATTCCGAGCTCCCATTCGCTTCTGGGACAGGTTCTCCGGTGCGTACGAACCGTAAATGCATCTCCAAACAAGCGGAGCTGCCATTTTTCTCGGCGGATTCAAGGTTGAGAAGACGGTGGCTTCAGATACTCATGAGTCGCTTGCTTGTAGCGTTATGTTTGGGCGGGGAAGAGGAGTGACCGTTAATTCAGTTGCTGTAGATGTAACTGTAATACTCAACCGTCAACGTGTTTTAAATTTATGCGGGCACGTGACAGTAAGGCGTAATCACGTGGTGTAGATAGCATGAAGCGTAATGGAGGCTGTGGGCCTTATCTGATCTTAACCGTAGGAGAAATCCAATTAAATTCTATCCATAATCTCATGATTGTCATTATTCTTCTCTCTAAGTATTTGTTCTAATTACACTATGCATTGTGTATGAATATGATGTTTTTTAGTTCATGATCTAATGCTCGGTCGGGTCGGATCTATTAGGCTTGAGATAAGCTCGAAAGCCTCTGACCATGCCCTAGAGTTGATGGTTGGGTCCGGCCAGCCTGAAACCCAACAGGCTTCAACAATTTGAATCCCGACCCAATTTAAATTTTTATTTTTAAAATTAAAAATAGAAACGATGTCATTTTATTCAAAATAATATCATTTTACCTTTAAAGCTCCAAATTGGGTTTATTTGCATAATTTGAGGTATAATTCGATTTGAAGATCAAAATTTTGGAAAAAAAAACTTAAATTAGACCTAAAATTCAACCAAATTAGGTCAAATTAGTTCAAAATTTTGAAAAAATAACTTAAATTAGACTTAAAATTCAATCAAATTAAGTCAAATCAGATCGATTACACCAAGCCGAGGCTCAAGTGTCGGGCTAAGACTCAACTTGTTTGAAATTCAAGTTGAATTTCTATGTATAATTATTATACATTTTGGATCTAACCGGGATGGACTTAGCTCGAGAAAAAAGGTCAGGCTAAGCTTAGGCTTCCCAAATGTCATCCCTAACTACTTCAAAGCTCCTCAGGTATGCACTCAAGTGCAGGAATCCATGAACGTTGCTTGCTTTCCTTCGTGACTCTCAAAAGATGCTTTCTTCTTTGAAGATTCAAACGCTCTTCCACCATCTCCATCATTTGCTTCAGGTCTTGTTTTCTCACGACCAGCTTTATCCTCACAACCCCATCTTCACTAGCTTGCGAAACCATAGTTCCGCTATTAACGTGCCCGAAGGTTTTCTCCAACAGATTGTTCTTCAAATTCCTGTAATTCCTGCTTCTTGATGATCGAAAATCTCTCCTGGAAAACCCTTTTCCTTCTGTTTCAACTCTCAAATCCATATCCTCTTACTGCTAAACTCGGTTTGAATCGTGCAAGTTGCTTGTAGCTCTCTGAACCTGAATCTTTATATAGAACTTGAAATGAACTTGGAAGTACTAAATTATAAGGTCGGTTAATAAAAAATCTCATATCAGATTGAGCCTAAAAGTCTAAAGAGTGGGTTTTTTACTTTGATATTCTTATACCGATCACATGTTTCTGCAGTAGAATGCAAGAAGAACAGCTGTACCAATTCCAGAACTTTGACTTTGTTGGTTATCTGTCAAATTACTTGCCTGTGAAGGCAGGCTCACATGCAAATCCTCCTATTATCCCGGAGGAGTTAGGTAACAAACATGGCAACGGCTGAGTCAGATCGTTGCTTGATCCGACGCTCCGACTTGAGTTAATCCTTTCACAAGGCGGCTTGAATTCGACTAGAACCTTAAGATTACCGACTCTATTGGGTACGCACCTACGGTGGGTAAGAGAATTGCCGGGAATATTTGGATCTTGCAAAGCCCGGCCGACCGTCTCACAAGGCAGCTTGAGCCCAATTCAAATGTTTCCAAATTTCAATTAAGTTTAATCTGTCAATTTTGGATCTGATTGAACCGGACCAAGAGGGCTTTGATTGCCAACTCTTGTAGATATGTACCTTAGTAATAATATTATGGCGAGTAAGAGAATTATTGGAACCATTATTGGTTCTTGCAAGGCCCGAATCGACCCTCTCGTCAGACATCTCAAGCCTAAGCTCAAATGTCATTACCAAATTCGAATTGAATTAGGTTTAATTTGTTGACTTTCAATTGAGCCGAGTTGGTTGAGCTATGTTTAATATGAATCCAATCATTCATTCCCATTTATATTTAGAGGTGTCAACAAAGACCCGCCCAGGCCGACTCGATTTTCTCTTAGTGAGCTCAGACTAGTAGAGTAGAAAGGCTCTTAATAACATCATATACTTGAGCTGTTAAGCAAAAATACTTTCACTTAGCTTTTGTTTGGATCCTTAGTTGCACAAGGGAAAGGAAAAGAAATATTGAAGAGAAATGGGAAGAAAAGAATGGAAGAGAAATGTGATTTCCTTTCTCTTGTTTGTTTTCCTTATTTATCAAAGGAAGGAATTGAATGGAAGAGAATTTTTTAAGACCTTTATGCCCTTGATTATAGAACTTGTTTATCTTTACTTGTTAGATTTAATAAGGATGCAACGGTAATTTACTTATATTAGAGTTATCTTGTCTTGAATTTCCCTTCCTTTCCCACCAATTTGGTGGGAAATACAATTGGTCCAAATTTCTCTCATATTCCTCTCTATTCTCTCCCTTTCCCTTTGCTTATTTTTGTCCAAACAATAGAAATCAAGAGAAATGCAATTCTCTTCCTTTCTTTTCTCTTGTTTTCCTTCAATCCAAACAAAGGCTTAAGGAGGAGTCCAAGCTCAACGTGAACATTCACACTTGAGGGGGAGATTGTTGGGATGTCAAGAGGAAGTAAGAATCCCACGATAGAAAAAGACGGAGCTAGTAAAGGACATATAGGTGGAAAGGACTCATAAACATAATGCCTTAAGGTTTTGGGTTGAAGTGTGGTGTCAAAGCCTACGAATATGTTTCATCACTAGGCCCATGATGTAGATCTCTCGTGAAAGTGAGCTCCCTAGATCCAACATATGGCATCAAAGCTAATAGTTCAGTAAAGGATGAGTATGGAGATGGTAGTCAGATCTTGTGGTTACTTCCTCACGAAAAAGAGCAAGAAGACTCCTAGTGGACTCAGACCAGGAGAGTAGAAGAGCACTTAGTAACGCCATGTACTCAAGCTGCTAAGCAAAAAGACTTTCGCTCGAGGAGGAGTCCAAGCCTAATGTGAAAATTCACACTTGAGGGGAAAATTGTTGGGATGTCAAGTGTGAGTAGGAATCCCACATTAGAAAGAGATGAAGCTAGTGAATGAAATATAAGTGAAAATGACTCATAAACCTAATGTCTTAAAATTTTAAGTTGAAGTGTGGTATCAAAATTTACGAGTATGTTTCATCTCTAACAAATCTCCCGTAAAAGTGAGCTCCCCAAATTCAACACCGGCTGTCTAAAAGAAGAGGATGTAATATATAGTTAAGGTAAACATATCTTAACATCGGACTGCACAGTGAACCTCGAGAGACTAGTCTTATTATTTGTTTGATTTAGACAAAGAACATCGGACAAAACAACTTTTTAACAACACATGGGATTTATTTTATTATAATATATAGTTTGTTAGTTTTGAAATAGTATAATTAATAAAGACATACGTACCAAAGAAAAGTTGTCATATTTCAACTTATATGGGTGAGTAGATACATGTGTTTCACAATTAATTGGTCACATATTCCAATACTAAGTCAAAGGGTTTAACTAATAAAATCGAAGCATGCATGAGACTGATCAACTATTGCATGAAGGTTACGATAAAAGTTAGAACTAGTGCATTTTAATATACAGTTATTATTGATAAATTAAGAATTTTTTTAAAAAAATTATATTTTTATAATATCGATGATCACCGAAATTTTCCGAGTACTAATCATTGATAAATTAAGAAATTTTTATTTAAAAATTTATATTTTATAATATCGATGATCACCGAAATCTATCGAGTACTGATTATATCTATATTTAAAACTTTTACAAGATTCTTAAACCTAATCAAATGAATGCTAATTCATCATTAATTAACAATATTTTAAAAATTGAATTGTAAATTAAATGTATAAAACAAGAGATTTAAAGCTTGAAAGGTTAAACCGTATTAGACAGTTATAAAACCGGCTAAAGATTGAATAAAGTTAAGGAATTAAAAGAGATCGACATTATCCAGAGAATTTGAAGTTTAATTAAAAAATGTTTTAATTGACTTGTTTTAGTTTATAAGAAATTATTAATTTATAAAAAATGATCGATTAATTAATAAATTGATTGGTTTTTTACAAAAAGAGTTATTACCGGAAAGTCAAAACCTAATCGAAAAGTTGGATAGTACAAAGTTTTTACGATTAAACTGATTGGACTGATTGAGTTTTTTAATCATTGTTAATTAAAAAATTGCTCAAAGCATGAAGCTAGAACTCAGTTGGCTAATTAATTGGATACCATTATTATTATTTTATTTATTTTAATTAAAGGAGATGTTATAAAATATTTATTAAAATTTAGTTATTTTTTGTGAAAAGGTAGACAGACACAAATAAATAAACTAGTTAACTAAATTGATAACAGTTATTTAATTAGGAAATCTCAGATAAAATGGGTGCTAAAATGTTATAATAAAAAAGAGATAAATGGTTTATAAACTTATACATCATGACTATTAATTATTCTAAATAATCAAATTTCAAACATGTGATTTTTATTTTATAAACTCAACTGGTAAATTAATTAGACACCATTTTTATTTTTCATTTATTTTAAATTAGGGAGATTTAAACCTATTTATTAATTGTTAGTTAAATTTTTTAAAAATGTAAAAAAACAAAAATAAATAAATAAATAAACTATATCAAATATATATAGTTATTTAATTGTGAATATTTCATATAATTAATTATTTTCAAACATGTGATTCTATACAAGTTTTAAATGAGATGGTTGTTCATCTAACATAAAACAAAGAGATTCTTTTATATTGCCCATGGGGGTGGTCGAGTTGGTAGAGTGGAGGAGCATGGGGGCAAAAGGTCTTGTATTCGATTCTCCCTACTTACGCTCTCTCGATCGAGCCTGTCATACAGGGCTTACCTAGTACGAAGTACTTGATTGATGTGATTTGCAGGCTATTGCGTCAATCCAGAAGTTTACTCAGTGCCCATCTAAAGGGTAGTGACTGCGGGTTACTCCGCTTAAAAAAAACTAACATAAACTTGAGATATTATAAATAATAATCAACCTCAATATAATACAATAACTTGTGATTCTTCAAAAATATAATAATCAAACAAAAGCCTAGCTAGTGAGACTATAACTCTTAAGAAAGATAGGAATGATCAACTCCAAAGTTAAATGTATTCCACATTTGTTAATTCAATACTACATATTGTGCAAACATTTTTTGTTAGTAAAATATAACAAAACTTTGAGAAAGTTTTGCTCATGAATTATGAAAACTTATATATATAAATGTAGAATAGATATTTTGGTTCGGGTTCGAAACCTAAAAAACTGGTTAAAGATTGAATAAAATTAAAAATGTTAAAATATGATCGAAATAGATTGTCTTTATTTATTGAATAATTTAAAATATTGTTAATTAATTTATTTAGTTTATAAGAACGTATTATTTCACAAAAATTAATCGAGTAATTAATAAACTGATCAAATTTTAAAAACAAAAGTAATTAAAATAAATAAAACTAAAAAATTGAAAAGTTCAAATTTTTACGGTCAAACCGGCCGAATGAATTGAGTTTTTTAATTATTGAAAATTATTAAATCCAAACCCGGTTCATTATCATGCATGTATACAAGCTTTATATCTCCAAGATACACACATTATGTAGACAAATCTTACAACACCACATTGATAGGAACTACTTTATACAAAATTTAGAACACATTGTTTACATGATCTTAGCTAACGTAATCCTCCAAAAGTACTTCCCCTCAAGTCCTTTTCATGAGTGTAAACTATAGAGAGACTCGTCACTCACACGCTCTCTTTCTTTCTCTTCCTATAGTCCAGGGATATAACTATAAATCTCGTATCGTCATATATCTATATATATGCGTGTGTGTATCTCCTTCTTCCTCTACGTGTACACACTGCAAGTGTTGTTTCTTTAGATGTTTAGTCTCTTTGTTGGGTGTATATTCATGATTTAGAGTGACCCTTTTGATTTCTCAGGAAGCCACAGATATATACATAGAGAGGGAGAGAGAGGGAGAGAGTGTTGGTGTTCTTTGGTGTGAGAAAAAATGGAGATGGGTTTGGGTGGCCTGAACCACCTCTTTGTGACGGTGTTCTTATCGTACTTTGCTACTTTCATGGTGGCTCCGGCGATAACCGACGTCACTATGTCAGCTCTTTGCCCTGGTGAAACTGAATGCTCTCTTGCCATCTATCTTTCTGGATCCCAACAAGCTGTAAGCTCTTTTGATTTCCTTCTTCACAGTCTCTTCGATTTCTATGTCATTTGATCAACTTGTTCTTCTTCTTTTCTCTAAATTTAATCACAAAATCCTCCTAGTGAAAGTAAATTTTAGGATAATTCTTTAACCTAATTGAATTTCTTAAAAATAATTTTTAGCTTTTAAGATTTTTTTTAATTTACAGAAAAATATATTGAACTTAAACAATTTAAAAATATTTTCTTTAGTATTAGTTTCACAATTAAATATGATAATTCTAACGTTTTAAAACTAAACTGAAAGTTAAACCTATAAGACAAGACGTTTAAGGTTAAAAAGGTTTAACCGGTATTAAATTATCATAAATTGGTTAAAAGATTGAATAAAATTAAGAATTTAAAATATGATTGAAATTTTAAAGTATAATTAAAAAAAGATTGTTAAATGAAAATTAATTGGTTTATTTTAATTTATAAAAATTTTCTAATTTACAAAAATTGACTGATTAATTAACAAACTTATCAATTTTTAACAACAAGATTTATTAAAGTAAATTAAGTCGGAAAGTTAAAAACCGAACTGAAAAATTGAACGGTTCAAAATTTTTACGGTTGTACGTTTATTTTTTAATAAAAGTAATTTTTTAAAAAATGAAAATTATTTATAAATTTTAAAATAATTTTTTTAAAACATAACAAGTTATCTTATCTTTTATCCTAAACCGAAAAGTAAGAGTGGTTCATGTTTCATGTACTTTTGAGCTCAATTTCATTCATAATTTTTATGTTGTCTCTTAATTACCAAACACTTATGTAGCTTTCTGACATTAAGAATGTTTGTCTTCATCTCCTACCTGCAAGTCAGACCTACCATACAAACTGTTCTAAGCCACGAAAATCTCCATATCTATCTCCAAAGACGCTATCTTTTCATCAATGGTTCTTCTATACTTCAAGAAAAATCACGAAACATGATATTTCCAAACTCTGGTTCAATAGATTTATATTTCAAGAAGGGAAAGGATAAAGGAAAAAGAGTAACAAAGATTTGTGGGTTTTGAATTTGCAGATCATTGGACTTGGGAGTGTGGTGATGATGCCACTTATAGGGAACTTATCTGATAAGTATGGAAGGAAAGCTTTGCTCACACTTCCAATGACTATCTCCATTATTCCTCTTGGTATGTCTTATAAGAAAAATGGGATTATCCTGTGTCGGAAAAAGATATAAAGATAAAACGAGTTATATATAAAGATAGAGTTCATAATTCGCTTGTTTTAAAAATTTAGAGTCAGATATAATGTTCCTAGTTGTATATAGACTTATTTAAATGTAGTCTAATTTCTCTTCGAGTCTACTCGAAACTTAATTGATCCGACCTAATCAGAAAACTTAGAAAAGGAACAAGCTTTGCTAGTGAAATTAGGCTTCGTATTAAGTCGGGCTCAAGTTTATGTTCAAGCTTAGGTTCAGGCTAAAATTAGATTAGGCCCAAGGCTTGTGGCTCGAGCTCAAGTCCAAACCTAGTTATATTTAGACGGTTTAAAACCTATTAAAGACAAGCCAAGCTTGATTAATTTTTTAATTTAAAATTTGAAAATATTATTTTTTATTTAAATTATATCATTTTGCTTGACATTAAAACATATATGAAGTCCAATTAAATTGGACCGAACACGTTGACTTCGAGTTAGGATCCTCTGTTCAATACTACTCTGTCCTATCCTGTTCATTAAATCTCAGTCATTTATTTATGTGGGCCCATAGGTTAAGATTCAAATGGACAGAATAAGACAGGGTAATACTGAACAGAGAATCTTGACTCGTTAACTTCAGGTTGAACTGGGCGGGACAAAAATTGTCATCTTTGAATGAATGTCTCCTATTTCCCTTACATATGTACTAAGAAACAACCATGTTTCTTTACAGTTATATTGGCATATAGCAGGACAACCAACTTCTTCTACGCCTACTTTGGGCTCAGGACTGTTACTGCTATGATCTCCAATGGCAGCATTCACTGTCTTGCTCTAGCTTACGTGGTAATTCTCTCAACTGGGTCACTTTTTTTTTCCCCTTAAATTTTGCTTCCCAAGTCCTAGGTCCCAACATATGGGAACTCATTTGATCTTTTCATTTCTTACACATCACAGGCAGATACTGTTCCAGAGAGACTAAGAGCTTCCGGTTTTGGAGTTATTGCTGGTGTACTATCCGCAGCTTATGTTTTTGCAACTTTGGCCACTCGATGCCTCACCACCGCTTTAACGTTTCAGGTTGTTCTTGATCCATTTATGGTTATCATCTTCTTCTTTTTCAGTTTCTTTCACAATTCAAGCTTCAGAACATCAACCTGTGAAAATGGTAACCATTTATCTGCAGATTGCAGCGCTTGTTTCGGTTGCTGCTACTGTGTACATGAGAGTTTTCTTGGTGGAAAGTGTCAACAATGGCGAAAACTTGACTCGTCCTGTTCTCAAGGAGGCCGGAGATGACATTGAAGTTCGTAGAGATTTACTTGGAAAAGATCACAAGTACAAGACAATTCCGTCTCTCAGAGATCTCATTTGCTTGCTCAAGATCAGGTATGAGTAATGGAACTTTCGTACTACATTGGAGTAGTTTTAAAGATGAGCAATCTTGTAAAAAAACGTGTGTTGCAGCTCAACATTTTCACAAGCAGCAGTTATATCATTCTTCAACAGTCTCGCAGAAGGTGGAGTAGAAGTCTCACTATTGGTACATTCCCTTCCTTATCTTCAAATTCTTCAAAAAGTTGGACAATTCAATTCAAAACGTTGTATGCGATCATATTTTACCGATGTGGTTACGTACCTCTTCGTTTTCGTCAATATAGTTTCCGGTTTTTGAAAGTTTGAACACTTAATTGAAAATTTTTAAAGATCGAACGGTAAAAGGATTCGACACTTTACAATTTATAATTCCGCAATATATCCTAACCAAAATTCTATGTTGAGCTTGTTGGTTTTTTTAAAGTAAACAACTAAACTAACGGAAAAACAACACAGAGTTGAGAAACAATCATCTTTATTCTCA
>JAOSBL010000211.1:36562437-36575168 GCA_027568915.1 Erythroxylum roraimae
TCAGATAACTAATACCAATTAACTACATGTAACCGTTGCACATAACTAGGAATGTGACATTGAATTAGTCTTCAACAGAGCTTTGTTTATCAACTAGAACAACTTGTACAATTTCAGTACTTCCTGAAGGCTCGTTTCAACTTCAGCAAAAACCAGTATGCTGATCTGATGCTAATTGGTGGTGTTGCAGCAATGGTAATGCAGGTATGTCTGTCAATATTTACCTGACTCAAGTTAACGGGTTAGATCTAAGTTGATCAAGCTTCAGGCTAAGTTCGACCTTAAGCATTGTCCAAATCCCGGTTTAAAACGCTTGATGATCGGAATTCCTTCCCCCAAAACGATGTCTTTTGATCTGTAAATTTAAGAAACTCGAGAACAAAGTGACGTCGTTTTGGTGAGCGAGAAGCTCGGACAAAAGGACCGGGCCGCAAAATATAAAACTTTTTTTTTTTTTTCCCAGTTCCTGATACTTACTCCTGAATCTGCAGCTCCTTTTTGTGCCTCTGATGGTACCATTTGTAGCAGAAGAAAGATTACTTTCAATAGGGCTGTTTGGAGGCGTCACTTATGTAGGAATCTTGATCTTAATGTCCTTTTTGTTTCACAATCTGTGAACAAAAAATAATAAAGTTTAAACCAAATTCCTGATTTATTATGACTTTTTTGCAGTTTTTGGTGTACAGTATAGCTTGGTCAAAATGGGTAAGGCCTTTCCAATCAACTTTCCTGCTTTATTGATGTTTGTAAGGGTTAATTAGGGGTGGCAATTGGGCCTAGGCTCGACTTTCTGAAGTAAAATAATGTCATTTTATATTTTAATTTTAAAAAAATAGTGGGCTAAGTTGAGCCAAGCCTAGGGTCAACCCACTTTGGGCCTTGTTGGGCTTAGATTGGGGCCTGCTATCTTAGGTCCCAGCTGGTAAGGGTCAAGCCAGGCCACCTCATTGCCATCTTTAGGGTTATGTGACTCTTCGTCTTTGTTAGCATCATTTCTAGCAATGTTTCAAAAATCAAACCAGTTCAACCGGTTTAACAATGAAAACTTTAAATCGACCAATTTTTAGGCTCGATTTTTTGCTTTTCAGTTTAATTTAGTTTAATAATCTTTGTTGTTAAAAACTGATCATTTTATCAATTAATTATTCAATTTTCATAAATTAATCAGTCTTTATAAACCAAAATAAATTTATTAATTTTCATTTAATAATTTTTAGTTAAATTTTAAATTTTTTATAAGTAAATAGTCTTTTTTAATTATTTTTCAAATTCTTTAATTTTATTCAATATTTAATCAGACATTATGACAGTCTAATACCGATTAAATATTTTAAACCTTAAACTTTCTACATTATCGGTAAAATAGTAACCGAAACAATCTTTTGAACTGAATTGTCGGATTTTTAAAAGTTTGGGTACTTAACCGATACATGTTTTTTTTCTCCTTCTGATAAAAGATGTTTTGTTTGTGGGCAGGTTCCTTATGCGAATGCTTTGCTTGCTGCTCTTTTAGTCGTTGTGCCTCCATTTGTGAGTAATTCAAGCTTTTCTCTTGTGCTTGAAATCTCATTTACTTTGTAGATTGATCGAATCCATTTCTGAAACATACAACTTATGCAGTTACGAAGCATTGCATCGAAACAAATTGGACCAGAAGAGCAGGTACGATCCCTACAAGATATTAAATTCATTGTTTGATAGCCTCTTATTCATAATCTAATGAAAACTAGAGATGATAAATTAGTTTGAATCCGATTTGAAATCAATTAGTTTAATTTGACTGAATTCAAGTTCCCGTGTTTCAATCAAATCAGCCCCGAATTTAAAAATACATATAAAATTTTTTTGCAACTTTTTAATTCACTATCACCTGTCTTCTTCCTGGCTTGATTATAGGATTGACATTTAAACCTCGGACCAGCTAAACTCTCACTTCAAAACGACATCGTTTTTGGTTAATTACACCAAAACAATATCGTTTTACCATAGCTCGACTTTGACCGAGATTCAACTCAGCTCGACCCGACATATTGCCATCCCTACTTGCTTATGCATGTCTCTTTCTGATTCTGACACATTAATTCAGGGGAAGGCTCAAGGATGCATCCAAGGCATAAGTTCGTTGGGCACCATTATTTCTCCACTTATTTTCACTCCTCTCACAGGTGTGTGAATCTGAGAATTAAAACTATACACAAGTACTCAAGATCTCTGATCTCTTCTTCTTCTTTTTCCTCTATCCATGCAGCTTTGTTCCTCTCTGAAGAAGCACCTTTCAATTTCCCAGGCTTCAGTATCTTGTGTGTTGGACTTGCAATGGTAAAAGAGCTTCTTTTTCTCTGGTTAAAATTTGAAAAAGAAACCTCTGAACTATGATTTCTAACTTTCTGATTAACCAAACTCTTGCAGATGGTTTCATTCATTCAAAGTCTTTTCATAAGAACCAGTCCTCCCAAGTCATAAAGATGAGTAGCAGAAGTGAGTACTCTTCATGGATTCCTGACGATGTAATTTTCTTTCTAAAGAAGACACCTTTTGTACCTGCTTAAGATCCTTACGAATCTTATTATAGTTTGTGGGATAATCAACATTTGGAACCCAAATCAGGGAACTAAAAACTGGGAACCTGTCATTTGGCTGTATATGTATTTCTCACTTCTTCTTACTGATCATTAACAATATAATCTTGTTTTGTTTAGTTAAAACGATATCACTTTACCCAAGTTCCAAAAACTTTTGAACCAAGCTCGAGCTTTTTCAGAGATTTCAGAGAGTAAGTAGGTATTAAAGCTCATATCAAGAAGAAGAGAAAAGGTCACCTAGACATATGTAAGTAATCACTCACCTTTTATAAATATGAGAGAAATTCTCTTACAAAGTAAACAAGTTATGCATTTATGATATCTCATCTCTCAAAAACAATTTGTAAACTAATTTTAGCATCGGCATTAAGAGTTCCAAACTCGACCCAACTCACTGTCAATCCTTCAGAATAGTTAATTACAATCACTTTTGTTTGGCATCAGTTCTGCCACCTCTTATTTTCTCATTCTGCAAGCAAAACTGATAATAGTTCTACAGTCATACCTTATTAGCATTTGAGGCAAAAACATTCCAATCCCAACATTTTCCATTCAACATGCAACAACAG
This sequence comes from Erythroxylum roraimae, assembly GCA_027568915.1. Classification (NCBI taxonomy): domain Eukaryota; kingdom Viridiplantae; phylum Streptophyta; class Magnoliopsida; order Malpighiales; family Erythroxylaceae; genus Erythroxylum; species Erythroxylum roraimae. Next base: position 36,565,589 of record JAOSBL010000211.1, read on the forward strand.
AAAACATTCAACCAAAAGCCATCAGCAGAAGAGAGAGGAGCTCTAAATGTTCACATTGACTATTGATCCATTAGGGAGTCCACAAAGTTGAGGAAATCTATCAGGCTTGTACTTTGTGTATTAAAGATAAGAAACAGAACTGAAGAAAAGCAGGAAGCTGTAATAACCAATATATAGGAAAGAACTTGTATAGACAATTAAGGCAAAGCAAATTTGGAGTGCTTCTCAGAAAAATACTAGTCACATCTCTATGTTATTTACAGTTTACAATCATTTCCGATAGATCGAAGCCGAAACGTCTAATCAAATAAGTCTTCATGACTCTGGGCATCTCCTCCATCATCTGAAGAAACATCACTATTTGCATTGAATGAGAATATAAGCTCTAAAAGCTCCCTACCTGTAGCTGAGCTGTCCTCACCGCGCTCTGGGCTCATCCTCCTCCTTTGTAGTGAAAATAATTGCAGCATCAGCTCTTGCGGTGATGCAACATGATACATCCATCCTCTAGGCTTCGGTTTCTGTTTAAAACAGAAAGTTTATATTAGATCTTTCACTTGCATCATCATCACCATCACCACCATCATCATCATCATCACTACTGTCAAGTAAAATAACGTCATAATCATAATCGTTAAGATGATCATCTTCATTCTCCAAGTCATGATCGTCTGCACCCTCATCCTCATCCTCACCCTCATCCTCATCCTCATCCTCACCCTCACCCTCACCCTCACCCTCACCATCCTCATCCCAATCCTTATCCTCATCGCCCCAATCAGAACCCTGATATTCATAGAAGTAATCATCGTCATCATCCTCTTCATTAGAAGAAATGCAACAAGGCATCAGAACCTTTTTCCAAAGAAGTAACATCAGAGAAATTAGTCCCCACCTACTCTATAGTTTGTAGAATCAACATTTGTACCCAAATTTGCAAGCAATTACCATTACAAGTTGTAAAAAATTCACTTATCCCCAGCCTTTTGCAGATGGATGGAAACAACTGAACACACCCAAGATAGTCAAACTAAAGCCTATGTAAATTGACTCTCCAAACTACATGCTACTTCACTATACCAAAATGAGTGAACAGCTAAGACAGAAATGTCCAATATAGATTAACTAGGAAAGAAACTGGACATAGATATGGAGGGCTGTTAAAACTAAAAGGACCAAAAAATAAGTCTTTAGCTATGCTCCCCTGCCAAGAAAAACCCAACATTTACGTATCATTGGAAGGAAGCTTGATAGTTCAACAAAGGATGCAAAATAAAGAAAAGATACCTGATCTGGAATTAAAACTAGTTTTGTTATTTAGTTAGCTATTTAAATTTATTACAAAAGGAATTACAATATCTTATTAGAGAAGGGTTTAGTTTTGATTCAAGTCACTGTTTTAGTAGGATCAGGATTAGCATATCTTTACGCAACATATTTTGAAGTTTTCTTCTCCATTGACATTAATAAGGAGACATTCATATCAATTACAGGTTCCTTAGCTTTTATTTTCTTTTTGCACAAGGTAAGTGTTTTTATTTCAACTTCCAATATCATGTATACGTTACTATCTTGAGGAAACATCTTCAAATGGAAAATATGGTTTCTAGTCAACCCTCCATGTCAAGGATGGTTACTAGCATTTCAAAAAAATGGATTAGAAGTCATTAAAAGATTAATTTAATAATGCATATACCTGTTCAATGTTTATCGGAAGAGTAGCTCTCTCCATCGCCTTTGGAGTCCACATCTTTATGTCCCTCTCAATTCCACTGCTAGCAAGGACTGTCAAATGGGGATGAGACGCAATACAGTTCACCACATGCTTATCAGCTTCCATTACACGGATGAGCTCTCCACCTTTTTTCTTCCAGATAAATATGCGACCACAGTCAGACCCACTCACCACATAGTCACATCTTGGCCCAAAGAAGTTGACACCCTTCACAGTCTCACAGTTCGTATGGCCTTTATAAACTTGAGGAACAGCTTTACCATCAGCATCCACAACTGAAGGAGATTCTGATCCAGATCCCACATCAGTTGTATCACTGCCCATGGAGAGTGTGGAGGACCGAACTAGATTAGGTCCCAATCCCATGTCTTTTGTGAAGAGATAGATGTGCTCATCATTATAAGAAACCAGAAGCTCGCTTTGATCTGAGAATGACAAGCCGGTTATTCCAACATCCTCGTTTCCGATCAAATGTGGTGGACAAAAGTAATCTGTAGGTTGACCAAAATCAGTTGATGCATCCCATTTATAATTGCGGATATCATAAAGCCGAGCATACTCATCCAATCCTGCAACTGCAAACAGATTTGGGTTTCTTGGATCAATTGTGATTGCATTCAGATTCACAACTGACATATGACCCCTCCTTTCAACCGGTTGACAAGTGAAAAGCTCTGTAGCAGACCCACTTCTAAGATCAAACTGCACCACAAGTTGGCTGAGTCATATACATGTATAAATTGTTTAAAATGAATGATCACAGAAACTCTCATTCAAGAAAATAGCAAACCACTGTTGAATAAGCAGATTAACATCGCATGTAAGATATGAAGTTGGACAAGAAAGAAAAAGGAAGATAAGTAAAAGGACTCCATAAATGAGCAGCTCTTTGGATCATAGAAGCTTATTAAAGTTGTTGAGATACACTAAAAGGGAAAATCTTTGATTTACAACCACTTTAAGTGATATATTCTCAACTCACATGTTGAACTAGTCCGTCCTCACCACAAGTATAAAATATGTGAGGGCTTCCAGGAATGATAGCCAATTTATGTGCTCGTCTTTGATGCCTCCCAAGCAATGTAGTCTCCACTTGTCCATGCTCTGATATTTGCGCATGTCGAACCTAATATTGAGGATAGCAGAAACGAATAATCCCAGCAACCAGAATATTAAAAAGAACTATGGACCATAAGTTCAAAGAACACAAGGACAACACAAGACCTCATCTTGACTAACAGTGGTGAAAATGTAAATGGAAGACAACAAAAGCACCTAGAACAGTTATATTTCTGACTTATAAATCTTTTTCTAAAATACGAGGGTTAAGGCACCAACTAATTCTCATCCAGGAACACCATCCGAAAAGAAGAAATTACCTGACCATCTGCTGCACAAGTAACAATGCTATGGTCATCCGTGTTTGGCATGATCTTTGCTTGGAAAACATTATTACTATGGCCAGAATGGAATGAGAGTTTGATACGTCCACTTTCCCATTCCCAGAGTATTACTTGCCTGTCATCAGAACCAGAAACCAGGATATCTCCATCTGCATTGAAGCTTACTGTGTTTACGCAACCTTTATGCTTGTCTAGCTTCTTGTAGATCTCAAGTCGTTGCACAAGGTCCTGTATCATATAACAATCATCAAATTGGAGCTTCAATATATCAAAGTGAAACGAGACACAGTGAGAAGACGTTAATCATTTGTCAGACATCATCGACTCGAGTGTTTTGCAAGCTGAAAGCCAAGTAAATGAAACTAAATAATGACAATATATTGGTGGAACTTATATTATCAGTTAAAGAGTGCTTAAAACATGACAATTTAATAGATGAAAGCATGCACATAAGATCTATTACTTCAAGTTGCTTTGTAGTATAAGCTTATGATTAACTAATATAATAAATCCTCAAGGGGGTTTTTAATATATACCTTAAAATTTGCAATCTTCAAATATTGGGCTAGCATTTCCCTGAGAAATCATTAAATTCTTTTGATTTTTGTTTCACACACATAGCCAACAGCTAAAAAAGAAACGATAGTTTATGTTTTCAACCTCATTCTGAAGGTTTCATGGGTTTCTTCTTCAGCTTCACATTGAAAACTAAATGGTAATTAGTCTTATAGTTTTATGTCACCATACTACTCCTTTTAGATCTTATTACAAAATGAAATAATAAAAGTTCAAGTAAGCTAGAATCCAGTCAAATCTAGTAGTTTTGAAATAAATGCAAATAGAATAAGGGTTCACTTGAAGCGCATTAACAGTATTACAGTTGCCTCGGTGCTATACTCATGAGCTTTCAAAATATAATCATAAAAATACATTCAATTGTAGTGCAAAATACTAACATAAGTCCGATAATATATAAACAGTCCTTTCTGAATTCTTCATCGCTTAACAAACATGAGACAAGAAAGATTCGGTTCAATACACTTTCATATTCATTTACCCGATATTTTCTTCTGAAGTTCCCAGTTCACTAAATCAACTACAATATGAAATTTGGAGATAAGACAAGAAACCACCAATATAACAAGAAGAATGGGCGACGAATGTCCACACTATTCTAAAACCCTTACTATCGGTTGCTACCCTATAAACTTAAGAGCTCTACGCTAAGAATTCAAGTTTGTATAAAAGTACAAGCTCAAGTAACCAGTATCAATCTCCTAATAACTTGTGATTGAGCATAAAACTATGCGGAACATGACTGCAAACCTAATATCCACGGCTGCACACATAACTTTTGAGAAGCAAGTTATTGTTCACTTGGAGGACCAAAAAAAGCAAGCAGAGGATTCAACCACAGTGCATTTCAATCAATTATCGGATGACAAACACACAACCTTCCAGATATTCACAATTCAAGACAAAAGATTAAAAAAAAAAGGAAAAAATCACAGCAGAAGAAGGTAAAAACCGACTCTTTGTAGACCTTGGAAGCGCGACGACGGTGAGCGAAGTCATGGGTCGAGAGCTCGCCGACCTCTCGGTGCCAAACGTCGACCACCGCCTTCTCAAAACTCGTTCTCGGCCTCTTTCCTACCATTTTCAAGAAAAAAGAAGACAAACCCAGAATCGCAAAACGAGAAAAGAAACAGAAAAGATGGAACTTCGATCAAGAAATTTGATTAAATCCAAAAAGATCGGCGAGTAAAAGATTGACAAAACAAATGAATAAGAAACAACAGTGAAGACAACGGATTGAAACTGGAGATGCCCTCTATCCTAATCCCTCCCTAGAATCAGTTATGATACTCTAAATCATTCCCCATGCTTAATAAGATCACTTCCCTTCTCGATCTCTCTAATCTCTACAGTATTATAACCATCGCACTATGTGGTGGCTCAGAGCAATATAATCTCCGTAGTTTTATGTTTTATAGCTGCTGTTTGGGAGTGCTTGAGCATACATGTGTAGTAGCATGACACGTGGCGCCATGTCAACGGTAGATAAGCATGGTAATGCTCTTTTAGCCATTGGACGAAGGTGGGTGGAACACTGGAACCTCATGATAAATGACACTAACGAAACCTTTTAGAGCATGACTTCAGAAGTTAATGATAATGAGAATCGGTTCAGTCTGATCTGAAGTTAACTGGTTGAATCCGAGTTGATCAAGGTTTGAGTTGGTTTTAAGTACAAAGATCGACTAGAAACTACCTTTAAGAATGGTCGAGTTGGTAGAGCGGAGAGATATAAGGTTAAAAAGTTCTGTGTTTGATTTCTCCTACTTACGTTCTCTCGATTGAGTCTGTCGTATAGGGCTTACCTAATGTGGAGTACCTTGTTGACGTGATTTGTAGGCTATTGCGTCAATCCGAAAATTTATCCACTAAAATGATATACAATTTTAATAAATTCAACTAAAATCATGTCGTTTTATATTCGACATGATCCAATCGTTCCTAACCCTAAATGAGACTAACTAATTAAATAGGTAGAGTTTATGTGATTTAATAGAAGTTGTATTCAATTTAATATTTTTTTGTTTGAAACTGAATTACAAGATATTATTTTATTTGGATCGGTTCAAGCCAATCTTTTAAATTTAAATATAATTCAAAATTCATCTGATTCAAACTTAACTCGTTAAATTTAGATCGGGTTGCTATGAATTTTTACCGTTCCTATCAATAAAAGGAGTGATTCTCCAAAGTTATGGTAAAGTTGGTATACATTTTATGAGCTCTTGTCCTAATGGAGTTTAAGTAACACTTGTAGGATTTGTGTCTTTCCATTTCAAGGAGAAGTAGATGACAAGATGAAGAGACAAAACCATGTAGTGAAAAAGCTTCCAATTAGAGGAATCAAACTAATAAAATGACAGGTTTGGATCAAACCAATGAATCCAACATCTAACATTAATATCATCAAAGATGGAAATTCAGGAAATTTCTTTCTTTCCTTTTGGAACTTTTACATGATTGATTTTGACAAATTATGATGTTTATTTTTTTATAATTAAGGTTGATTTTCAGGTTAGATACAAATCCGGTTCAATGGACTAGGGTTTGGACTAGGGTTTAGACCCGAACTTAACAAAAATTGCAGTAAACTAAGGCTGTCTCTCCTAAGTTGGTAACAGACATTTTGAGAAATTAAAGTTCAGACAAAGGAAATCTGTTTGTTCACTTTGGTTTACCAGACAAGACAATTGTCCTGAAGCAACTTGGTACAGGAACTAGGAGACAATTGAACATTGAGTTTGAGTTTACAACTTCTGAAAGAACTCTAACCAGTTAACTTTCTCAGTTGGCAGAACTCTAACCAGTTAACTTTCTCAGTTGGCCAACTTTTTCTCCAACATTTTCTCAATCTTTATGACCTTAAGAAAGATGACAAGGTAGAAACAGCATGCCAAAAAACCCGGAAACTGTATCGAATTCGACTGATCTTCCGGTTCACAGGATATTGATTCTGCAGATCAAAATAGTCACCACAATATGGCACAAATCCATTTGATGTATGTTTCAACCTCCAGCTAATCTGTAGGTACCAATACCTGGAAATGGTCAGGGGTGAAATTGTTATGAGAAAGCTAACTTAGTGTATCAGAGTTTTTGAATTCTAAAATCATACGGACCTAACTTAGATACAACTACTCTATAGAATGACTGATGCAGGAAACTATACTGACACTCGGGTATAATGAACGAGACGTGTATTGTGGTTATCTTCGTATTCTCAAAGGCCAAATTGGTCCTAGGGATACACCTTTGTCATTGAACCAGATTGGAAATTGATGTACCTAGGAAGGAATTATACAATTCTTCACCAATTTCCCACATCGGATTACTCTTTTGGGCATGGAAATCTGGAAGAGTGGCCATCTCTTCCCGGTTGTAGTTCCTCTCCCTTGTGCTGCAGGTGTGGATCATCATCAAATATAAATTGAACTTTGTTGAGTTCTACACTCTCTGGCATTCCATAATCTCGCAAAGTTGAAAGGTTAACAAGTGCCACAAATAAGCATTAGTAGCCAGAATCAATCCAACTTCGTGCTGTTTGTTTCTGGATATTGTTCCTTTCCATCATCCCTCTAATGTCTGCTGCATCATCCCAACACCCCATATTAGCATACATGTTGTGTAGCAAGACATAAGGAGTCGAACTCTCTGGTTCAAGTTTCATCAATGCTTCAGCTGCAACTCTAGCCATCTCTACATTGTTGTGCACCCTTGAAGCACCCAGTAATGCACCCCAAACAGCCTTGTCTGGCTCAAAAGGCATGCTTTTGATCAAATCCAGGGCCTCCTCAAGTTGTCCGTGCCGACCAACAATGTCGACAAGGGAGGCAAAGTGTTCAACCGTTGGCTCGACACCGTATTCACTTTGCATTGATTTAAATATCCTTCGACCCTCTTCAACCAGCCCTGCATGAGCACAGGCATGCAGAACTGAAATGAAAGTTATGTAAGTAGGCTGCACTTCAAAATGTCTCATCAATTTGAAAAGCTCTAGAGCTTCTGAGGCATAACCATGGGATGCATATCCTCCAATCATTGCATTCCAAGAGATAACTTCTTTCTTCAGTTTCAGTTCCTCAAAGATGGTTCTTGCCTTGAGTATTGCCCCGCATCTTGAGTACATGGTAATCAGGGCATTATTTATTGGCGTGTCAGGAATAACTGTTTTTGTAACCAGCTGATGAATCTGCATACCCAGGTTCAGATCCATAATCCCAGTAGATACACTGAGAATTGAAGATAAAGTGTGTCGATCGGGTTTCTCGCCTTCAGATTGCATCCTAAGAAAGAGCTCTATTGCTCCATTGAAATCTTCATATTTTTCATACCCAGCTATGACAGAATTCCATGATACCAAACTTTTTTCAGGCATCTTCTCAAAGAAATCACTAACAAGCTCCAGATTACCTGTCAGTGAATACCCTGAGACCATCAAGTTCCAAGAAAGGGTGTCGCGATTGGGCATTTTGGAGAAGAGATTTGACGCTTCCTCCATATTCAACACATGAACATATCCACTGATCATAGTATTCCATGAAAATGTATCTCGTTCGATCATTTGTTCAAAGAGTTCCTGGGCAGAAACCATATCTCCAGCCTTTACATAGCACATGATCATGGTATTCCAAGACACCACATTTCTCTCAAATCTCTCATTGTTTTTGTCTCTTTCGTCATTACGAAATGGGATTCGATCAAAAAGTTTTCGAGCTTCATCAACCAATCCTTTCTGGCCATACCCGGCAATCAAAGTGTTATATGCATGCACCAGATTCTCTTTTGCACCATCCTTATTCTTGTACTCCAACAGAACTCTTGCAGCTCCATCCAATTCCTCATTCTGAATAAGACCCGATACAAGTGCACTCAGAGAAGCTGCATCTCTCTCCGGCATCTGGTTAAAGAACTCAATCGCACGCATCACGTCACCATTCTGCAACAACCCTGAAACCACAGCATTCCAGGATACAACATTCCGATGAGGCATTCTATCAAACAACAACAATGCTTGATCCATCATCCCATTCTTCGCATACCCACTAATCATGGTGTTCCAAGATACACAATCCCTCTTTGGCATCATCTCAAACAAGCACCTACCCTCCTCTATAAACCTCTTCCCTCCACATGAAACATACCCAGAGATCATCAAGTTCCAAGACACAACATCTCTATCAGGCATTTCGTCGAACAACTTCCTCGCCTTAGTCATCTCCCTCCTCTTCACATACCCACTTATCATTGAGTTCCAAGAGACCGTGTTCCTACGTCCCATATTGTCAAAAAATGCTCTTGCTTCGTTAATCTGACCAATTCGTATGAAATGAGAGATCTTTTTGTTCTCCGCAAGTAAACTAGTATCCCTAAACGAGTTTCTGGGTCTTGAACCTGAAGAGAAACAGTGAGAACCTAAAGTAGCAACCTCAGGCGCGCGCCTAGAAACCGCAAAAGTTCCAAACTTGGTTGAAGTGTCGATCTTTAACCTCCTCATCATCTTCCAACAAGTCAGGAGAATCATTACCAATTACTCAGAACTCACTTACATATCATGGAAAGGGTGGTATGCACAGTATATGTGTCATGGACCAACCGGAGCCGCCACCATCACTGCGGTGTTCACCGGTACTTCCGCCCCCAACAACCGCCGCCGTTACTTAGGAAAAGATTGAGTTGTAGTGTATGCGTTGGACTAAGCAAACAAGGCGAGCGGTTCTTATCTTCTGTTGCCACAAGCACTACCAATGAAAATGTGAACCGCTTGATAAGAAAGTTTGTCGGATCGTCGGCAGCATTCAAATGAAGATTAGAGGTCGGGATCAGTCCACGTCTGCATCAGTGTCATCCTACTGTTAACCATTTATGT
>JAOSBL010000211.1:36575268-36591749 GCA_027568915.1 Erythroxylum roraimae
TCTCATTTCTGAAATGTCCATAAACCTTTATCTTCTCACATTTCGTCAGATCATCAATTTTCTCAATACTTCTAACCCTCTTTCTAGACTTGATTGAAGTTTGAAACTTTATAAGTTCATGGAAGATAGAAAAGTTGGAAACTTTGACATGGATTCAGATTGCCCATTTAAAGATTACCCACGAGCATCACTTTATGAGCAATTTGTCTCCATTTTCTGGGGTTTCTCTCTTCTTTCTTCTTAGCTTGATATTGGTTATTTCAATGGAGTAACCCCAGTTCTTGTGTCGATTTGTGTGTTCTTTGCAGCTCTATTCAGAGATTAGTGAAGCACCGTGGTTTGATTGGAATCCCAAGCTAGTGGCACAACTTGTTGCTTTGCTTGAGAAACAGGGTAGGTATGATGAGTCTGCAACTCTTCTTTCTGAATCCATTTCCAAGTTACAGTCCAAAGAGAGAGACCTCCTTCAGTTCTACTGCAACTTGATTGAGTCCCACTCCAAGCACAATGCATTTCATGGCTTTGATGATTCATTCTCTCGCTTGAATCAGCTTGTTTGTGATTCCAACTCTTTTTATGTGAAAAAGCAAGGGTACAAGGCAATGATCAGTGGATTGTGTGCGATGGGGAGTCCTAGAGAGGCTGAGGATTTGATTGGTGAGATGAGAGGGAAAGGGCTCAAAGCATCCTTGTTTGAGTTCAGGTGTGTTTTGTATGGATATGGAAAACTAGGATTGTTTCAAGATATGCACAAGACTCTTCAACAAATGGAAAGCCAAGGGCTTGAAGTTGACACAGTTTGTTCAAACATGATTCTCTCTTCTTATGGAGCTCACAATGCACACTCTCATATGATTCATTGGTTGCAGAAGATGAAGACTTGTGGCATTCCTTTCTCTTTAAGAACTTACAATTCAGTATTGAATTCTTGTCCTACAATCATGTCGATTGTCTCTGGCATCGATAGTCACTATGGTTATCCAATTTCCTTTCGAGACTTGATGGAGGTTTTAAATGAAGATGAGGCCTTGTTGATTAAAGAATTGGTTGAATCATCAGTTTTGAGTGAGGCAATCAAGTGGAGTAACTCTGAAGCGAAGCTGGATTTGCATGGAATGCATTTAGCTTCTGCTTATGTAGTTATGTTGCAGTGGATGGAGGAGATAAGGAATAGATCTATTGAGAGAAACCAAGTTTTCCCAACTGAGATCACAGTGGTCTGTGGATCAGGAAAGCATAGCAGCATTAGAGGGGAATCACCAATCAAATCTATGGTTAAAGAACTTGTGACTCGCACAAGAAGTCCACTGAGGATTGACAGGAAGAACACTGGTTGTTTTGTTGCTAAAGGGAAAGCTATTATGGAATGGCTGCAATAAGTTACTGCAGAATTTTCTTATATTTAGATTTGAGTTGTTGAATCTTATACAGCATTGTCAAATGCATAAAGCTTGAAAATTGTCGACTTAATACGGTCACTGGGTAGATTACCGAACGAATCGATTCTTTACTGATATACAGAACGACTATCATACATTTCTTGTTCGAAGGCAGAAGATGTCAAAGACAACCGATTGCATATGTACAGATACCACGAGCAGCTAGGTCTTACAGGGGATCCAGTTGTAAATGCTAGCAAGCAAGTTAGCACTCTTCAGGATCTTCCCTCTATTTCTACTTTGCCTTGAACTTTTACATACACTCTCCAATCTTTCACCATTAAAACCATGGCATCCACCATATATACATCTTCCCAAGATTTTTATGTGAAACTGCTTCAGTGATCAAGCGACGAGCCTGACCTTCGACTGCTAGAGGCAATGATGGCGCAGCTCCAACACCAACGACCACTCCTTGCAATCTTGCCTCAATATTACTGATGGCTCTCTGCATTCATCACCGTAACAATCTTTAAGTAAAAGTTAACCAATTTGTAATGTTGAGAGATTTTCTGACAGAAGATAAACTAAGGTCAATGATCAAAACCTGTGCATGTGGGTTCTGAACTTCTACACCACTGGATTTATGAGATTTTGTCCATTCCACTAGAGGATCATGGATGAAAGTCTCAAGAACACTCATCAAAGTCTCTCTGTGTGTCCTCAACACTGAAAGTGTAATTTCGCAGACTCTCAAGAAGACGCCTTCATATCCAGTGATGCCCAAACCATCTATCATGTTCTGCAAATAGTGCCCATGAGAATAAGAAATGACAAATCATAAATTGACTATTCAATGCTTATACGTTCTTAAATACTTCAGCCTCAAATTTAAATCCATGATTCCACGAATTTTGTTCCATTATGTGATTATTACAAGAAGTTATTCGGGGACAGGTTAGTGTTAGCACAGCTAGAATACAATTACAAGGCATTTTTGTACTTCTGTCAAAAGGAAACTTCTTGTTACCTGGGTCAACCTGAAAGGTACCAACTCAGGCTTCTCCAGTTGCAACCCTTTGTCAAAGAGGCAGCTGAAGTCAACATGAACACAATCACCAGTAGTAGAGTCAAAGAGAATATTTTCACCATGACGGTCTCCCAGACCCACAATGTGTCCTACCATCGACCAAACCGCAGTCGTGTGGGCGTAAGCAACCCGAGCCCTAAACCAAGCAGCAGGCTCAGAAAAAGTGGTCAAAAACCATTTGTGGAAAACTGGAGGGAACATAGGAAGGATCTTGTTTTTCAACATCTCATCCTCTGGCATTTTGCCTTGGCATTGATCATAAATTCTTTTGATCTGAGGATTTGTCTTCTGCCTATCAAACCTTCCACAGGTTATATATATATCTTGAAGAATATGTCGAAGTCCACGAGTATGGGGCACCCATTCAACCATACCACAATCTTCTGTAAGAGGGATCACTGCAAAAGTGCGAATGTACAGTTTCCTTCGACGGCTTTCAGGATATTTGGATAGCAAACGATTTATCATGGCAGTAAACTCCATCATACGAGCATCTTTTCTGAGGTCATCCTTGGGCTTACATAGGAATGGGCGTTCAATGCCATCACTACCCAATAGAACAATCTGCAAAATGTAAAAATATATTATTCCAAGAAAAATAGTACCACAGAGAACAATCAAGTCCCTAAGACATTTTTTGGCACATTCTTATTTCAAAACAGAAGTTGCATTCAACAGAAAATATTTGTGCCAAATTTCCATGGTATTTTGTAACCAAGTTGTGAGAACTAAAAATTTGCAAATCTACTGTAATGTTCTAGCTAGAATTAAAAAGTGTCATGCTCAGACTTTTTTTGTTGAAACATGTGCAGCAGAAGAACATACTTTCTTAGGTCGCTGAAGAGATGAAAGAATCTCGGCCTCATCAGATATTCCTGAAATTGATGGAAGATCTGAACCGGAGAAAATATTGAAAGTGAGTGGCTCACTATGATTGATTTCATAGGTTGGCAAACTAACAGTAAGAGATTGTTGAATTGGCATGATAATTTCCAATGGCATCATCCTTTTCAAGGCACTGAATTCAGTTGAGATATTAATTGTTCTTGCTTTTGGCTGCCCTGGGTGGAAGCACAACTTGATAAGATGATCAATTAAGTTTGCAAACTGTACAAACAAATTGCTTCCACCATTTCCCTGGTTGAAACCTTTCTTAGCTTCTTGTATGATTGCAGCAGCTGCCTCTCGCCTCGAAGGGACTGCAGATTTTGAAACAGCTGCCATAATCCACAAGGCTTGTTGTGGGTATTGCCAGAGAACAGAGGTGATGATGCGTTTCACCAATTTAACTATTTCTTCATTCTGATGGCAGATTCGAGAAACCAATTGTGGAAGAACTGTTAACCATTGATATGTTGGCAAATCTTTCAAACAGCCTCTGATTATGCTCATCACCTGGCAAAATATTATAATGGAAGATTTATTGCTTCAGTAAACAAGAAGTTCACAATGCAGTTCAGATTAATAAAAATTTTAACGGCAACAACACGTTACCTTCTCATGAACCTTTCTCAAATCTTCATTGTATGATGACCTGCACTGATGATAAATGCTTCCAAACTCAAACCACAGCGTCAGCAATCTTGGAAGAGCCTGAAAGAGATTTTTGTGCCCCTTATGCAGCCCCTTAGCATAGAATAACAGCACATCTGGAAGATGATACCACCAACGCTTCTCAGTATTTGAAGAAGCAGGAGCACAAGCTGCTGGCACTACCCTGGGACCTAGTTCAGAGTTGTCTTCCTGACGCTTCCTGACATCCAAAAGAACCTCATCACAATACTTAGCCAAATAAAAGAATCCTTTTTCCCACTTAGGCTGTAATTCTCTAACCCGGGAATAAAGGCTTATGACATCTTCCTTTTGCTTCTGCCCACTGTAATGGATCCATTTGGTATACAAAAGGAGAGTCTTTGCCACATTTTGATTCTCATTCACACCTTGAGTATTGGAAGGTGATGATTGAGGATTCAGCGGCACTAATGAAAGACTAGTAATTGATGACCTTGCAGCAGAGCCTAAAACCTTCTCAGGCATACGTAGGAGAAATTGCTGCAACTCTGCAATGGCACCGTCCGCTCGCCTTGTACTCCACAGAAGCTTGGCTTTATCCATGTGAACATTAGGTGAGCCAGAAGTCTGGGCTTCCAAAATAGCACGGTTAGCAGTCTCATAGTGACCAGCCAAGCGGCAAAGTTTTGCATATTGAAGCCAGCAGTTGCCAACCTGAGCACCAAGGCCACTGGCGTTAAACACCAACCTCCGGAAAGCCAAAAGGGGCTCCCTTGCCCATAGTGATGGTTGCGTAAATCTGAGCCGATTTTCCCAATTCTCCATCAATTTGGTAAAACCAATATCTTCCAAATGAAATATTTTCTCCAAGAAAGAGTCACCAAGAAGAAGATTATGGAAATCCTCCAATTCCCTTAACAGGTGAAGTTTCACAATGAATGGGTATGCTCGGACGTAGGAATCCATGCCTGCAGCAGCAAGAGGAGCAATAAGTGCTTGTTTGGACACTGCAATTTTCTCAGAAACTGAGAAATGATCTTTGTTCATCATAGCCCTGAGAATCTTTGCAACATCCATGTCAAAGGTAGCATTGCTCTCTGAGCCACTACAAAGTAAACCTTCTTCATCAGCTCCACTAAGGTATTCATCCATCAAATCCCACCTGCCAAGCCTCCAAGCTGCCTGCACACCATGCATGCACCATGTTTTCTTGTATCGAGGAACCCTAGAAATTAAGCCATCCACATGAGTGACCATTGCTTGAAGGTGGCACATATTCAATAAACAGTTGAGGACATCTGAATGTCTCTGGACAGAAGTGGGCTCCATCTGCAAAGCCTGCTCACAAGAGGTCAAAACTTCAGCCCAGTTGCCTGACTTTTTATTTATTAAGAGCTGGTCTTGTAGGCTTAATGATTTACGTAAAGATGCCAAGCCAGAGAGACCGTCAGGTTCATCAAGGCAGCTGTATATTTCCATGAGAAATGTAACATCTTCATCCTCAAAACTGCCACTTCTCTCAGCAGCAGGATTAAATGAGCCTGATTTTCCATGAACATGAGACTCAAAGTACATCAAAGATCTTGCATAAGCCTGACACCTGAACGAAGCCCTGGCAAGGGTTAGCTTTGGAACTGCGTTCAAAAGCTCTGAAACATGTCTGCATTGTACAAGCAGTTCCTGATCTGTCAAAGAAGCTGAACTTTGATCCTTTGACCTGGATGCTTGCTTCTTAGAAGCTGAAGATTGAATGGACCGGGAAAGGGCTAGCTCCTGTTCAACATCATCTACCCATTGGCCCAGATTATCAAGGAGAGTGAAAACAGCTTGAATGCAAACTTCACTTTGCCCATTACTGATGACATGACATGCAGTGCTGCTGTTATCAGATGCAGCAGCATCAAGAACAGACAATACTTCTTCAGCTATGCCATGGCGGGCTTCTGCAGAACCATAACAGACAGCATTAAGAACTAAATAAGGGAGAAGATAAACTGCTACTTGCATGTCATGGCGTACTATTCCCCGACAAGCATTAAATATGCTTGCACGAGACCCAGTCGCATGTGCGGTCAGTTTTCTTATCCATGAAAAAATCCATCTTCTAAATGACATAGATGGTCGGTAGATGGGACCAGTTGATGTTGAATCAGCCACATTTGGAAGCTGAAACCTAGAGGTTAAGCAGGGGGCTATAATCTCTTTAACATATTTGGAGAATCTGTCCCACAATCTCTGGCCTCTAGCATTCATCCCATGGTTATTACCTGTATGCTTATCCTTCAGCATTTGTGTCAAAGAAATTCCAGCATTCTCATCCAGAGATGCCCCACATCCTGCAATCTTTAGCAGCTCCTGTATTGCCAATGCAGCAGAGTCTTGAATAATGGTATCGGGTGCAGCTCTAAAAGCCCTAGCCAGATGCTTGTGAATCAACTCAAAGATAAGGTCATCATCTGAACATTCAATTTTGAAGCGCTCAGATGAAAAACCTTTTATTTTGGCAGGATCAACTGCACCCAATGCTCCGAGACAATCAGCAGATACTAACTTCAGCCGTTGCCCAACAATAGTCCTTGATTCTTCTGCACATCCTTGTAGTAAGGATGTGATCAAAGAACTCAAAGCATCCATGTCTGCAGCTACTTCACCAGTGATCAGAGCAGCAATATCCTTGCTTCTCACAGTGAGTAACTTGCTCAATTCACAGACTACCATATACCTAACATTCAAGTTTTCGTGGTTCAAACCATCAGCACTATGGTGTAATTGATCCTTTAGAGTCATTGAACCACGTGCTTCTTGGATAGCTTTATTGACCTCTGATAGAGCAGGGATACTAGGTAACGGAGGAAATTCGTGACTATGCTGCTTCAAGATAATTTTATTGTTCAACACAAGTTCTTCCAAGATTTTTACCACATTCGTCAAATGTACAGAAGAAGTATCTTTGCACCTCTCCAAAAAAGGAATAAGGGCAGCAAAAACTTGGGAAATTACATGCTGGGTGCTAGATGGTGATTTGTTTGCCAATTGTTCAACGAAAAATTGTAAGACAGAGAGACCATCACTTTGTATAGATTCTTTATCAATGGCATGCATGAGAAGAACCATTAGTTTGGGCACATAAGTACTAAGCTGAGAGCCCATCATTTCAATTAGCATCTTAATGCGTTGCAAAGCTTGTCTCTGCAGTGAAAAGTCCTCTCCATGAAGCATTTTCCTATCGATACTGTTAAGGAGACCAACAAAATGATTCCTCAAAAATCCTGGAAGATCTTCAGCGCCAGTTAGAACTCTAGCAATTTCTTTTATCATTTCAGGCACTCTTGATAGCCTGCAAACAGAAACAAAATGATGATGGTTGACAGAAGAAAAATATTTTACCGTAAAGCAATATGATGAACAACTAACATCTCTCTACTCCTACAAGGAATTCACTTGACAATGCAAAAGGAACATATTGACCTGGAAGCAAAAGAAATCCCTTAGAGATGGTCTCATAAGACAGGATAAATGATTCTTAGTTACAAGCTGAGCTAAAGTTCTTATACGTCTTACTGATCTAAAATTGATGAAACTTGAATACAAAATACATTTAGTATACAGTACATAAGAGAAGTTCCAAAAAATGTTGATTACATAAAACAAGAGCATTTTCTTTTCTTTTTTTTTTTTGTTTACATTTTTCATGGCATACACACAAGCGTAAAGATAAATAGAAAATAATTATTATCAAAATCATACTTCCTCTTCAAGCCCTCCCCAACTCTCTCTCCCTCTAAAGAACCCACTAAAGCCTGCACTAAAGATCTTCACGGAGTTAGATGCAAGAAGCAGGTGACCAAGCTTATACCTTTGGCTTATCTCAACTGAATCACTACCATCAACAAAACATATAAGTTCATCTAGAAGTGCAGGTAATGCAGCCGCAAATATTTCTTGATTGTCTGAACTAGTCTGATCATGGTAAAACTGCAAAGCAGAGTTTAACCCTTGCCTATCTGCTTGATTAAGAGCAAAAGCAAGTACTTTTGGCAGCCAATTAACTATCAGAGGCACCATATCAGTGTTCAAACATTTAGCTAACTCACTTAATGTATGAACAGATTCGCCATTATCCTGCCAAGATACCACAAGCTTTGGAAGAACTATGGGAACCATTCTCTCCACCAGTTTTTCCATCTCGACACCAACAACAGCTTCAGCAAACTCTTTAACCATTTTTTTGCGGCTTGTGAGGTTCCTAGTTAGATAATCAAATAACTTATTGCGGACATGAACAGCCTTTGAAAGTAATAGTTCCATCCCTCCTTTAAGATGGAAGATGCAACATTGCTGTATTACCCTTGATGCACTCAGCCTCACTGTCATGTATGGATTATCAAGCTGATCAGCCAATAAAATTAGAGAAAAGTAGAAGGTTTCACTGTGAACATTAACTGAAACTATAATTTGTGCAACAGAATCCAGAAGAGTCTCAAGGATCTGTGGATCTTCAGCTCTCACTAGAGCATGCTCGATTACTCCCAAAAATTTTTGTTCTTTAGATTTGTTCGAGTCCCCGTCCATAAATAAACAACTCAATACGGAATCCTCAAGGAAGGAGCTCAACTGAGAGCTAAATGCATCTCGTATGCCCTTCCTTTTGTTCAGAAGTAGATACTCGACACATCTAATCCACTCAGATCTTGTTTCTGCAAGCACATCTGCAGTCGCATGTGCAAGGATACGTCGAAGAACTCTCACGCAAGCAATTTGAACCTCTTCCAAAGACTCGTCATAAAGAAGCTTAAAGAATATAGATACAAGGTCTGTGAAATCAGAACATAAGTCTACTTCTATACTTTGCACATTACACAGGTGTATCATTTTCAAGTTCACCTTATTATTGTTCATAACATTGCTGTCACACTTTGAGCACCAAAATCCTTGCAACAAATACTCAACAATCTGGGTATGATTCTTATAATTGGCATCTGAAAATAACTTGCATTCACCTTTATCTATACCAGCAACACCACTGCAACACCCATAAAAGCATGACAAATAACCAAGAGATAAAGGAATCATCTTTTTAACTTTGGCGTGCTCTTCTCTCCTCAAAATCCTGCAAACAGAGACCATAAGAAAATAAATGATCCACTCAACATCATGACATGAATGAAACTTCATTAAGTAGTAAACAAGACAAATTAGCAATAAATGCATGTGGGATTCTCAACCACAAACCATGTAGAACTTGGCCTAAGTGGATAAGAGGTGGAAGTACATCCTCATTCACAAAGGTTCAAACCTTGGTCCAAAACTTGAGCCACATGTACACCAAGAGAAAAAAAAAAAGATCGCGATAACATGACAGAGAGAATTGTAGGATATAAACACATGATAATGCCAAAAATCATAACCACAACAAAAACCACCACCCTCCCCCAGCCCCCCAATCCCGCCTATCCTACAGCATACCCCCATGTTTGAGACCATGACCACAACGAGGCATATCTTCATT
This sequence comes from Erythroxylum roraimae, assembly GCA_027568915.1. Taxonomy (NCBI): domain Eukaryota; kingdom Viridiplantae; phylum Streptophyta; class Magnoliopsida; order Malpighiales; family Erythroxylaceae; genus Erythroxylum; species Erythroxylum roraimae. The sequence goes on from JAOSBL010000211.1 coordinate 36,584,759, forward strand.
CTCCGAACACTAACATAAATTGAAGCACTCATGGAAGGTTATTTAGTTATAGAAATGCTATAGATTCAAATATTGAGCCATGAAATTTAGTAACACTTAAAATAGTAAATATTAAATTATCCCTTCTAGATTAATTAGGTCCTACAAGTCTTGCTAAATATTGGTATAAGATACATGTGAGAAGGCCATTAAAAAGTTTCTTATAACAATCAAGGTTCATAGTTTGGACTTATAAATCTATACCAACAATGAGATTAATAAAGCAAAGAGACAAGAATTTACAAGTGTTCGCTTACTCTAGCCTTTTGAATAAATGAGGGAGTAGACCAAGATTTGACCACAAGATAACCACAGGCATGGAAATAAGAGCCTCACTTCTAACTTCTTCAGCTTCATCATCAAGACCCAAATCTAAGACTTCAAAAACACTTTCAGTTTTCAAGACATGGCCAAGCTTGGATGCAATTTGGACCGAGAGACATTTAGTCTTTGCAAGAGAATGTTGTGCACCAACCAAATGAGGATGGGTCCATGGAATTTTCAAAAATGTACGTGTAGTTTCGGCATAGTCACTTAAGATTTTGGAAAGCTCGCCATCCATGAGAAAGGATCCTAGAAGATGAAGTATATTTTAGCAAGTCTAAAACAGTAGCATGTGCACAAGTATAAACAGACACAGATAAACAAAAATTAGACCTATCTAGAAATTCAACTAATGCAAGGACTAATTATCAATGCAGATAACCAACAATAAAACTTCCCAATCATAAGCCTACATAAGATAGGAAAAGCTTTAAAACTTGCAAGTAGCAAGTAAGGATATCACAACAGTGTAGGATGATCTTCAAAATAATGACCTTTGTATTTGATAAATCTTGCAATTAAAACCATCAACCCCAATCGTATCCTACAAATACTTTTCCGGTAGAGGACCAGCAAATCAGCACAGAAGATAAACGAGGCCTTCATAGCAGGTCCCCTTACCAGAAAAAAGCATTGCATTCATTGAAGAATCTATGGTAATGTCAATACTATTAATTGGCAGAAATTTGAGTCAAAAACAATTATAACATAAACTTTGTCAACAAATTGGCAACATGATTATTGCCTTACTTTGCATAAGCAATATGCTATGAATTCCTTCCATGTATAGGGTGATATCTATCATGAATGATCTTCCTTGGTTTACCTACATTAAATGAAACAATCAATCATTGGGGGAAGCCAGCATATCAAAGAGAATTTCAAAAGTTAATCCTACCTGATCAGAAATCCATGGGATCCATCCAAGCATCTGTTGGAAGATGCGTTGAGACAGGTAGGTTATTGGGTGTCTACAGAAAGCAATACAGAGCATGCTAAGACCTGTCACAACAAGATCAGATCCTAAAGAAGGAGGTCTAATTGGAGGTTTCAAAAGCTCTAGGAACGAAAGGATTGATTTATGCATATGTCTAGCACATTCTTCATCTCTTTTACAGTAATATCTATGAGAAATGTTCGAATCTTCCAGAGTATTAGCATGAAAAAGAACAGCATCTCCATCTAACTTTTGGCGTTTGGCGTTGATAACACTGTCATCCTGGATATGTCTTTTTTCTCCGACACAAATGTTCTCAACTGGTTCAGTGCCCGAAGTCAACATATTTATGCTATCACCTATGGTTGACGCACATGTGGTACAATTATTTGTCAACTTCTGTCCTACCTGCTCAGGGCCAAGAACAGAAAGAGCTACTTCAAAGCAATCAATCAAGGAAGCACATGGTTCTGGAAACCAAAGCATTTGCATCAGACATTCAGGTCTCCACACATATGAGGGACAAGTTCTAGTTATCCTTGTGTACACCCTGCATAACGCAATCTGCAAAATAGAATACGTTATAATGAATCACAATGGAAAACAGAAACTTTTGACCAACGATTATAATTGAAAAAATAACATTGATCTTAAACTACACAGAGGATCTAACCTTAAGCTCTTGACTTTTTGTTCTCAACATTGAGTTGGGAAAAACATCTATTAAATCTGCAGCTGTTAGCTTTACAATATCATCAGGGCAACTAGAATGCAATGCATCGAGGCAACCACCCATTGTTGAGTCATAGACTGCATTTCTGCCACACAAGTCAGTATTATTGAACTGCCTTTGATGATTAATTAGTATCCCCACGCTGGTGCACAATCTGCCCACCCCTTACAAAATAGAAGGTATGCAATGCCACATAGAAAAATGTAGGTGCTTATGGCCATTTAAGACAGCAGAAAAAGAAAGAAATGTGGTTAACTCAAGTACACAGCATGAAGCTTACATTCAGAGTTCAACTGCCACAGAATTTGACAACAAGCATAATTGCTTCCATAAAGAATTAAATCATTGTACAACCATGGTACCAACCAACGTGATAATAACTAGCCAAGATATACTATGCAAATGAACAAGGAAACCACAATTTCTACTTGAATTGGAACTAATAAACATAAACATCTACCAAAATTGTTCTTAACATTATGTTGTAAAACAGATTAATGGTGAGAAGTAAAACCTCCTTTCAAAAATTTCTGAATAGGTTCCAACCTATATACACATATAATCCCGAAAGGGGAAAATTTTATACAGGAATAGGTACTATAATAACGGCCATAGAGTAGTCTTTGATACATAAATAAATTGCATCACATAATGGAAAATAAAAATTCATCCAGCTCTCAACAACATTACATGACCAAAAATCCTACACAAAAGTTTAATCCAGCCACCACCCATCCCAATTGCATTTTAACACCAGCATCAAGAAAAGTTAGGCCCATGATAATTTCAACTGGTGGAAAATGGGAGCTAGTCATTTTAGTCTATCTTCACTCCACAATATCAAAACAATATCAACCAAGGCAACTGGATCATATCGTATAATAAAGAAAATTCTTCATCAGGAATTTCTAGTCTATGTCGCAATTAGCATACACAGCAACTGCTATTTTAATTTTTCCTACCCCAGGTTATATTAGATTTGCTATTGAAGAGTATCAACAACAAAAATAACAATAAAAGTTTGAACTTTTATATGCATACCTGTACAAGGGGAGCCCATCTTTGTCCTCACTTAATATCGTAGCTATCGATTGAATTATGTTTCCATGAGGTATGATGTCATAATTTATCACTGAGCCAGTGATCCGTGCAAAGTCAAAACATGCCTTCCACAAAATTTTAAGTGTCAGGAAAAAAGTAACGTAAAAAGGCATCACAAGTGACATGAAGAGACAAACAGAAGTGGTACTTCCAAAAATGCATCCAACAAGCACATACATTAAATGGAATAAGTGAAGACCACCAATTCAATATAATGTAATACTCACCATTTGCAAGTCGGCATCTCTATAACATAAGAGAGAACATGCAGCTGAAACATTTGATACATTTACAAGTCCCTCCACATATAGAGTTCCTTCAGTTAAGCATTTGTTTAGAAGTTTAACTATCCACGTAGCAAAGGGATGCCACCTTTTTTGCCCTGAGATGTTGACCAAAATACCAACATCATCAACAGGTTTATTGCTTTCAGGTAGCTCAGTGAGACAAGAAGGATCATTGGTAATTCCAGCAAAGGACAAACAGAAGCATTTCAAGTTCAACTGAGCATGATCCAAAATACTTGAATTCCCAGCAGAAAGTGCTGCAACATGCAAAAGATCTGTATGCAGAACAGGAACTAATTAGTCTTGAGCATCATTCCACCTCGAATACAACTATAAACACATTGACAAACAGTAAACAATTATAGAACAAGTATAAAGAAAGTCAGGTTCCTCTTCTTTATTTGTAAAGGAGGCTGTAAGCACAAGCAGTATACACCAAGCTCCTCACGCAACAAAATAGAAAAGGCAAGATGACATTAGAAGAACATATAAGTTTCTGACTTGGGTCAGGGAGTTGCTAGGTTGTAGGCATCTTCAGAAGATATGACAACCAATGTATCAAGCAAACGATGTAGAACTGATCTCTCACAAATGAAAAGTTTGACAAGAAGTAAATCAAAACAATTCAACTATGAAGGACTCTAACATGTCTACCACCTAATCATAAATAAATTATTATGTTGTTATATCATTACCTTCCACAGCCGTCATGGCATCAATGAAAAATTTACAGTACACATCTCGTGCCCCCGTACGAAGCAAGGATAACAAGGATCCAACAGTTTCAAAAACTACTCCATATCGCAACCTGCGACATAATGTATAACACTTGTATCAATTGCCCCATGCATCCAAGCATATATAAATACCAGAACAAATCAGACCACATGATGATAATTTGAAGCAATACTACCGTTTGGACATAACTACGAGGTGTGAACCTTTAAGTTCAGACAGTCAATTATAAACGAGGATTCTTGTATCACAGTGTAAAGCAAAACCACCTTTTATATATTGTGCTTCAAAGCAGAACAGTGGTGCCAAATAGAACCAAGGAACGTGATGCCAATGCTAGTCCATTCAAACATAAAATTAGCCAGAGAAAACTCACTAACCGAAATGCAGGTTCTGCGAAGAATGGCAAAACCCTGCCAATGAGGGGAATAACAGCGCTGGCTTTCCCATGGTAAAATACACCAGGAAAATTCCTGGCAAGGTGAGAAATCAGCTTTAACACAGCTACAACCTCTCTCTCACTCGCTGCACAACAACCAAACAATGCACATGCAAAAAAGAACGACTGTGTCAGATAAAGACAGAATCTTTCAGACAAAATGATCAAAAACAAGAAGAGAAAAGCTAAACCCAATTCATATCACATCATTCCTTCAACATGGTCATGTCCGGTTTCACTAACCTTTCTCAAGAAACAAACATAAAGTCCACTAAAAACTAAAGTACCTGAGGAGGAGGGGATGACATAGGCATGGAGAAGATTGGGAAGGACGGCGCGTAATCTAATCTCCAAGGCGCCGTCGTCTTCGCCGCCGCCACCGTTGTTGGGAGACGACGATGAAGTGGCAGCTATGCGTTCTCTGAGTTCGTTAACCAAACTCGAGAGGTTCCTAGCCATTTGGCCCCAACTCTCTCCCTCGTTGCGCTGTCACAGTGTTCAGGGTCATGGGTATTTAAATTTGATTAGTGGGAGTGAGAGAATTAGCGGGGGACAAGAAGAGACAGAGATTCCGCATTGCCATTTCCTTGCTAATGGGCTCAACATTTTGCCCACTTGCCCGTGGCGGTTGCTTGTCCAAATTTTTTGTTTGAAGCTGATTAACATTAGTTAATTATGCATTGTTATGCATTGTTTTGTTTTCTTTAGACTCGAACTTCTACCGTAAATTGCGCCATCTTCGTGTGGCAATTCTACTTAGGTTCGTTTAAATAAGAATCAGCTTTTTCACATGAATATCGTCGAACAATTCCGTTAGCCCTCGAACACTTTATGCGCACACAAGTGTTTAAAGTGTTTCTCTTACACACGTAAAGAACACAAGTGTAACAGAGTAAAGAAAGCAACAAGAGATTTTTAAATGTAGCCGAAGCTACTCTTTCATTAACTCTCAACAAAATGTTAACAAAAGACACGAGTACCTCCTCCTCGAAGCATTCAAGGAACTCCCTACTCCAAGCCCTTACAATGAGAACTCTCCCCCAAAAGCTCTCAACTCTCAAAGCTCTCTCCTCTGAGTGATTTCTCTCAATAATGAGTGAATAAATAGGTCTCAACACTAATGAGCTATTTATAGGATCCTTTAAATGAGTAAGAGTTCTAGTAGAACTTTACTTGCTAAGATCATAATCTTATCCTATCTAATAGGATTAAGTTACATCACATTTAAAAGATTACCCTATTTATGAATGATTATTCTTATCCACGAACATCTTTTTTGTCTTCAGATGATCCTTTCCTATGATCTTCATCTCTTAAAGATGATGTTCATCCACTATGATCTTTTCCGCCACGTCATCATATGCCATATCATCCACAGTTGTCTCGTCAGTGTTGATGTGCCTTCACCACAACCTATCCGCACATAAGTCCTTCAATGCACGTCCATAGACAAGTCCATCTTCCATGATCAAGCTCACTCATAGTGCATTCTCGTTGCTCCATGACTAAGTACAAGTCACAAACCGAGTTAGCATAAAACCTCGCACACTTCACATATCTTCGACCTACCTCGCCGAAGTCAAGTGCTTAAGTGCCTCGTCGTGCTCGTATGCCTTCACGCATCCTCGTAGCATCTTAAATGCTTTTGCGCTTCTCGCGCACTCTCAAGTCTTGCATGACTTAGTTTTCCAACTTTGCGCGACCTCCCATCTAAATCTCACGTCCCGTCAAAGATTATTGCCAATGCCCGCCTACGCGTGACCAAGCGTATCGAATCTCGCCAATATTTCCCGCATCCCTCCCCTACTTCGCAAGTTCCTCAGGTTTTGCTAGCCAACTCGCAAGATTTCGCTTTGTTCCCTCATCAACACGTCTTCCTCGTGACAATCTGCATGCCAAGCATTAGCCAAGGTTCGCCAATACTCGCACGATCCTGCAGTCTGAACTTAGGGGTCTAAAACATTGCCTCTTAAAGGATGATCCCACCCCCGCCTGACTAGGCTTGGCCTTAGGCTGGATTAAGCGAACCCGATTCAAAAATTTGTGTTTTAAGTTCAGGTCAACTTATATAAAATTTAAAAATAATATCTTTTTTATTTGACACTTTTAGGATTTGGTCAAGCAACTTGAACTCGAGCTTACCTAAAGTCTAAAAATAGAAAAACCAAGTTCGAGCTGAAGCTCAATTAACTCGAGCCAGACCAGATCAAAACTTTAGGATCAGATCTCTAGTTTCGGTTATGGTGTTCTTATTATGTTCCATTAAATTTCATCTATATATTTATGTAGGGAAACAAAGTAACTGAAACAGAAGATTTAATGTGCAAAACTCTATGCCTAACCCCATCCACATGATTGGAATAAAGTAACTAGAACAGAAGATTTGATGTGCAAAA
>JAOSBL010000211.1:36591849-36618572 GCA_027568915.1 Erythroxylum roraimae
CTTTAATTTCTTATAAACCCTTTTAATTATTAATTTATTAGATCATTTAAATTTAATATTTAAATAATTACTTACTCGCATTTTTTTTATTAAAGGAAAACTGTCGGAACAAATTATAAAACAAATATGAGGAAACAAATCCCTGATATATCCTCAAATAGGATACGTTGGCATCTAATAGTTGCAATATCAAAATAGATTATACCAAGAGCAAAACGTTCAGTCTGGGTGGCGAGCCAGTCAGCACATCTGTCACTCTCTCGGTATACATGCCGATAAACAACAGATCAATTTCTTGTAAACAGTTCGTGAATGCCCGCTACAATAGGGTTGAGCACCTGTGTACTCGGTTTAAACCTGTCCAATCTAATTCGACCTTGTTAGAACTTGAATTTATCTCTTTCCTTCTCCAATAATTTCAATTTGATCCAAAGTTTAATCGGAGTTCGGATTAGACCGGAGAGAAACTCAATATCAATGGTTAGAAAAAGAATCAAACTTTTTTGCTGCTGAACAATTGGCAATTGAAATATTACTAGAGGTTGAATCGGAAGATTACACAGAACATTCATATTAGCTTCAAATCAACCAACTTCACGACATGTTCAATTTCTATTGTTCTTAGCAGGATCATCCATCCACAAGGAAAAATAGAAATCCAAGTACTGAAAATGAAGTGAAGAAAGAGTAATCTTGTTGAATCTAATCAAAGTCAGATCTATACTCACAGATTCTGCAACTGGGAAAACCTCTTCGAGATCCCAACAGAAGGCTATAAAATTTTCCGACTCCATTGACGTTTCTGATAGAAGCTTACCTAAAATCTCAGGGAAGAGGGTTGCTAGGGTTTAAAGGATGAGGCATGTTAAGAACATTGATATCGAGAGGCAACAAGCGGTATTGAATGTCGAGTTCCTTGAAGATCTTTACCATCTCTTCCAACAGAAGTGATCGTCTCACGAATTTCTCACCCATGTCTTGGTGATTGATTCTGTGCCTTGGCCATACCGCAATCCTCACCTTGTTCAAGTCTTCCATGTCTTTCAACACCACCATGGGATTCGGGTACCAGTATTCCTTCGTGTTCTCGATGTAACTGCAGTTGCACGTAGAAAAAAGATAAGAGCTTGTCAAAAAATGTTTAGTACAAATAGAGATAGCAAAAGGACCCGGATCGTGCTAAATTTCAATTTGGTCGGAATAAATTCGACGCAGCTATGCTACCGATAAGCTAAGTGCCAGGGTCTACTCACCTTATGATCCTCTGTCTCATGATAGCGAGCTTTTCTGCTGGAGTGGAGACATGGATGCAGAACTCAATAGCATCTCCCATGTCAGGACTCCGGTAGAAGTTGCCAATGGCCTTAGTAGCAAGAACACTGTTATGGTACACGACCTTCAAGTTGTCACTTTTGAGGAAGATGGTCGTCAAAATGTTCATCTCTTCAACAACAAGCTGCACCAAAAGAGATGAACACCGTAAGTTCGGCAAATTGCTCAAATGATAGGAATCCAAGTAACTACAGGTTTGTTCTTTACCTGGTTTCCATCAACTTCACACCTATCACCAACATCAAAAGGGTGAATGATGAACAAGAAGATGACTGATTCGAACAATGTCTTCGCAGTATTTCCAAAGATGAAGGAAACCACAACTATCTGTGATCCCATAAGGACGATGACTTTGCTGGTTGCTATTCCAAGTATGATTAGTAAGATGACTATGATGATAATCCCAACTATTATGTTGATCAGATGGTGGAGCTTGTTTACTGCTGTTTTTGTATCGTTCAACGTCAAAGCAAGTGCTCTTCTTTCTCTAAAAGCATTCACCTGATCATGAAGGAAAGGGATGTCACATTGCATAAAGCATTAATGCAAGGAGCTGAGGTACAAGGTGGTTGAATCGTGTTCTGTGGCAATTTCAGAAATTTCTTACCACCCAATTCTTCAGGGATGATTTACTGATTCTCTGTGCTTCAAATGCTCCTTCAAAGATACTCATTGTTTTTTCAGCTTCATCTTCTCGCATGAATCTCATCAGATCCACTAAGTAGATGTACCTGCAAATTGGAAAGAAGAATAAGATCAAAAAGAGGACATGTTCTTCCTGTAAGTTTATCCTGCAAAAAGCTTCATTCCACTTCTGATTCCGAATCCATCTACAAGCTATTCACGAAACGTGAGAAGGAAATGAATAATCATCTGCTTTCGGAAGAAATAGCAGAATTTATTGGGAATTGATTCGTTCTTTTTTATGTCTGATAGAAGTATTCAGGATCAAATTCCACAGATTATACTCACTTTGATCCAGGATGAGCAACGTTGTAAAAGATTTTCCTTGCTGCGGCTTTAGCCTCGTATTCGCTTTTGATCTCTGTGGTGGTGTCATCATCAGTAGCAGTACAACCTAGTATTTGCTCATCCAAAGTTGCCAAGGAACCATGTCTAACAACATTCATCAACCTCTTCATATTCCATGCAGAAACATTCTTGGGGTTAAGTTTGTGCAAGTGGTCTATTGTGATGTCATCATTTGCCTTTTTGTCTCCTTTTCTTGTAAGTTGCCTAGAGAATTTGAAGCTTTTCGCATTGAAACTTTTCTGGGTTCCATCAACAATCAATCTTCCACTCTTTGCAGGCGGAAAGACAGCTGCATTCAGCTCAGGAGGCATAGTAGCACCGGCATTCTGCAACTTGCGAACCTCTGCTGCGCACCTCTCTAATTCCTCTTCATTTCTTTGGATTTCAACTAATGGAGGACCGGACAGGATCGCAATCACGAATTGATTGAAGAGTGACTCCTGAATCCTATCAAAGTAGGTACTTACATGGAATGATAAAGCTAGTACTTTTACCAATAATGTCTTGAGCAACCATATGAAATTAGCCACCAAAAAACAGACCAAAATCTTAGTGACATACTTGAGAACGTTCTTGGTCTCCTTGGATACCTTCTTATCAAACAAAAACTGCCATGCCAACAACACAAGCCCTAACCACCAACAATTTTGCACTCCATTTCTCAATCCATACACAAAATACAAAACCCTTTTCCGCAAAAGAAAGTTCCTCTCAATAAAAAAAACTATGATCCTAATTACCCACCCTGAAACCAATCTCCCACATATCAAAACTAGCAACAAAACTGTCCATCTCCACAGTCTGAGCCCCAAGACTCGTTTTTCCTTGATCGCTGGTACTGTAAGACTAGACACCAATGCACCCACAAGTGCAACTAAGCCTATCCACTGAAGCAGAGTCCATGTATTTAATCCATCTGTCTTATACTTCTGTGGTAAGTCATCAACCTCCAATGGATCATCCTCATCATCATCCTCCTTATTACTAATGAACCCTGATCTCAACAGCCCAGATTTTGGTATCATACCGGACTTTCTGATTGGAATTTCATCTTCTGGTGGGTCTAGAAGCCTAGATTTTGTTTTCATTCTTGTTAACAGACCGGACTTTGTCCGGAATGAAGCGTTTGCTGTGCACGTCAAAACCTCATCCCTTTTCTGCTGTGCTGGTGGTGAATGATTAGTACTGTATAAACCATCATTACCTTCTAAAGACTCCCTGTACCGTCTCCTTATCGACTCCCCTACACTTTCATTGCCACCAGAAACAGACGGCTCGAAAGAGACTCGAATTTCCTTGGAGGACAACTTGGTGGGTGATAACTCAGGGAAAGGTGACAGGTTTCTATCTTCAGTTCTCAGTTCCTGCATATCCATGTCCATGTCAAGAGATATCTCACCTCCGGCAGCCTTCTGTTTGCTCAAGAACTGACCGATAAGCTTGGATGTAGGATCCTCGGAATTATGTTGTTCCTGCTCACGTTGTACAAAACCAAAACTTGGCTCCCTGTGCAATTTCCTGCCATCTGCACTAACATCATTAGAGTTGGTATCGCTTCCGCCATCACCACCACCACCACCAACCTTGACAATGATCTCACGGTTGTCAACAACAGACAATGGCTGCAATTGTTGTTGGGCATGCGAGGGATCATCTGATCTATGATGAGACAGAATTGGAAGCTCCTCATGGTCGCCAGAGCCACATCTGTCTGTTCCACCACTATTGGAGGTAGATTTTTTTATGTGCTTATAGGCTCCATGAGATTTGAAAGATTTCTTTAAAGGGTTGAAATCCATTTTTCAATCCTGAAACTCTCTTCCTATATGGAGATTGATCAAAGAGGACATTAAGGACATTAACAATGAACAAGATTACATGAAGAACATGTACGTAGGTCATCAGAAACAAAAATTTGTTGGGTTTGGTTGGAAAGAAACTACTGCTGTGTTGATCATGATCATAGGATGGTTTCTTGTACTAGAAATCTACCATTTTTCAATTTTGATCGGAAAAAAAATATAAAAGAGAGACAGAGAGAGACACACAAATGGCATGTTAAGACCAAATATAGGAGAAAACACAATTGCATGGTTCTGTTTCAACTTAGGATTAGTAATGGAGTCGGAGATGCTTAGGATATTAAAATTACTACATTGGCTTCTTTGCATTACATTTTCTCTCTTTGTTTCTGCCAAAAGATTCAATCTTTTTCTACACCATATTAAGCATATAAGAAAAACCTCTATTGTTAAACAGAAACTGTCAATACATATGTTTCAATTGATAATAACCACTTAAAATGCGATTCTAAACTCTCATTTATTAGCAAGTTAATTAAAAAATAACACCCCTTTTTTGTGTTTTAATGTTATAATGGTGCATTTTCTTAAGATTATGGAGAAATCAATGTTGATCTCGATTTGACTGATTTAGGTAGGAAATTATATAAAACTATATGTTTCAAATGTGGATCTTTGAATGATTAAAAAAGTTCAGTCATAAAAACCTTGAATCGTTTAACTTTTTTGTTCAATTTTTAACTTTTCAGTCCAATTTAATTTAATAACTTTTGTTAAAACCAATTAGCTTATTAATTAATCAGTCAATTTTTATAAATTAATAAGTTATTATACACTAAATTAAATTAATTATTTTTTATTTAACAATCTCTTTTTTAATTAAACTTCATTCATTTTTTTTTGTAGGTAAAGCGGGCGAAGCCCGAAAAGGCGTCTCTAACTAACGAACATAAGTAACACCAATAACATCATGAAAAAGCTACGAATTCACCACATCCGGTGGGCTAGCTAAGAGATGAAAACCTGGACTAAAGTCATAAGCATAATGGGATAAAGCATCGGCGATGAAATTTCCCTCCCGATAAATATGTGTAACCGAAATCCTCTCGAAAGACTCCATTCGCTTGCGTATTCGGGAAATCAAAGCGGCAACTAAAGCATTAACCTCATACTCTCCATTAATCATGTTAACGGCTAAGATAAAAACAATTTCTTTCAATCATATGTTAAAATTTTAGTCGATTTTGTAATGGTCTAATTCTAATTGAACCCTTTAAACTTTAAATTTTAAAAATATTAGTAACATACATGAAATTGAGAATGTGTAATAAGAGTTGAGCTGCAGAGTGGAAGGTCCAAAGATAATATATAATGATTCGGGTTGGATCCAGATTCAAGTATAATAAAATCTAATTAAGCGATTTTAAAATTAATCGAGTCTAAATAAATATCATTAAAATCGAATCTAATTAATTTTAAACATATCAAGAAGTTCAAAATTGGCAAGTTTAGACTTACAACCTAAGTTCCTACCAATCGAGAAAAATAATCAAATTGAATACTAATGTATTTGTAATCCAAGCTCGAATCTAATTTTTATTCAAATTTAATATATTAAATTCAAATCGAATAGGCTTTTTCCATGGTCCTAGGAAGGTGGAGAGACATCATTCGGTCAAACTTAGACCATGCATTCATGCATGCATGCACGCGGTCTTTACGTACGACAAAGTTGTTTCAGTTCATCGAGCTCAATCAAAGCTTCATTAACCTAATTTATTAATAGGGTCATTGAGTATTTTATAAAAAAACATTTAAATGCTGAGAAGACACATATTTCAATTATGAAAAATGATATTTATGAGTTTAAAAATTATTATTAAACTAATTAAGATATAATAGATCAAGTTATATAAAAAAAAAGAAAACAAGTATAGATGATCAAAAATGCTTCTTCCTCCTGCTATTTCAATGGTGGCCTCTTCTAAGAACTGATAAGAATCCCCCTGATGATCTTTCCTTCCTCCCCTCTCCTTCATCCGCAACCTGCATCACCAACTTTCTCAGGTAATGGTTAATGGTCACTGGTTAGCTCTTACTCTAAACCGCTGAAAAACAGGATCAAATCCCCTGTGCCCCGGGAATCCCATCCATCAGCTAATTAAATGAATGGATAGGATTCCTAGAGCACATGGTGGCACTGGGAATCGGGCACAGCCGGGAGCTGATCCTCTGGCCCAGGTACTCTGTACCTAGCCTGTGCCAGAGGATCTAAGCCCTTCATTTAAGTTGATGAAGGGCTTAGATCCTTTGGCACAGGCCAGAGGATCTGAAGGCGGCACAGCCACCCCGTGCCCCTGAAAAATGGTACCTTGTATCGAGACGTCGTACCATAAAATTTTGCACTTAGCATCCTCTGTCCAGTATTGTCCGGTGTAGACAGTTTCTAAAATGTCCAAAACGACGTCATTTTAGGCACTGGATAAGGTTGGATATGTTAATATTGGACAGAGGATCCGAACTCAAAATTTTGTATTGTACTGAAATACCAAAAAGTTTCGGGTTATAATTGTGAATTAAGAACAGTTAAAAGTGTTAAATTGAAAGAAATATATCTTTATGTTTAAATTTTTTTAAAAGTAAAATTATTTTAAAGTAATAATTATGTTTAGTAAATAAAATATTTTCACAATAATTTTAATAAAAAGAGCTATTAAGTCAAGATATGAAATCATTTTTTTAATTTTAAGACTAAATCTTTAATTAAAAAATTATCTAAAATTGTATATGATATTAATAGATATCAATACTATAAATCAAGAAAATTTAGAAATATATATTTTATGCTTAAGTACTTTTAAATGTAAAAATATTTTCAAATAATGATTATTATGTTTAATAATCAAAATATTTTTATATTAATTTTAATAAATAGATCTAATAAGTAAAATTATGAAATAATTTATTAATTTTAATTATAATAAGAGACTATTTTTAATTATATAAAAAATGCGAAATTATTTTTAAAAATTATCTTAAATAATATCATAAATAAAAATACTATATCTCGCACTAATATCAAAACCGATATGAAATCAGGTACTGAGAGAAGAACACACACACATATATATACCTGTTTTGCTAGTTGCTGCAGAATCACTGTGATCTCAGAAAAATCAGGTCTTGGTGCAGGATCTTGCTGCCAACATTTCTGCAGCAGCTCGGCGAGCTTTGGATTAGTATGCCTGGGGATTGTAGGCCTCAGTCCCTGTAACCAAAACCAGTATTTCTGGTGAGCCTCGTAATATTATCATCTCCAACTTCCTCGGTAGAGGATACCTATCAAGTTTGCTTTTTTCACCTTTTGGACCACACCAACTGCCGCTTGAAGAGGAGTTAAGTACTCGTATGGAATCTGAGAACCCCAAAAAAGAATTGAAAATGATTGGAAATTTCAACAGAAAAAGCCAAACCGATGAGATCAAACGGTACCTTTCCAGTTAACAGCTCCCATAACACAATCCCAAAACTAAAAACATCAGCTTTGTGATCATATGGCTTGTGTTCTATGACCTTACAATGCAAAAGAACCGTAGTAAGAATAACCATTCATGGTAGCATTGCAAATCCGAAAACAAAAACTAAAAAACATGCTTCGTGATTGGGATTATGATCAGAACTAGCAAAAGATCCACCATCAGCATTTTTATCTGAAGAAAAATTGCAGACTTTCTGAGAGTAACCAAAAGACTTTCCTGATGTTTGAGGACCAAGCTTTCAGGAAGTTCCTAACACAGCAGTGGCCTAACAGATAACTTGGTGATGGTTATTAAGCTAGATCAAGAAAATATTACCAGCAAGCATTCCTCTAATGGATTCCCTGGGAACATCTATAGTAAACGGAACATACAGAATCCTGATAAATCAAATTTTGCGAAGCCCCGAAATCTATTACCTGGCAGTACAATGGTTTATGCAAGAGAAAGATGAATAATTGAAAAATAGAGTTTGCACTTGTGAAGATATCAAAATGTTGCAGCTAGATCTGTTCATGAACGCTCAAAAATTCACTTCAGAAAGTTTCAACCCAAAAGAAAAGGATGCACCTCAGGAGCCATCCATCTGTAGGTCCCTGTTTCTGCTGTCATTACTCCAGATTGA
This sequence comes from Erythroxylum roraimae, assembly GCA_027568915.1. NCBI lineage: Eukaryota > Viridiplantae > Streptophyta > Magnoliopsida > Malpighiales > Erythroxylaceae > Erythroxylum > Erythroxylum roraimae. The sequence goes on from JAOSBL010000211.1 coordinate 36,600,177, forward strand.
GCTTTCACTCTAGCAACCCCAAAGTCAGCTACCTTAACCACCTGATATGCAAAGAAGTCTAAACATTTCCATATTTCTATAAGGTGGAAATTTCTAAATGGAGATACAAGGGCAAACCGCACTTCATTTTCGTCCATCAGAAGATTTGCAGCCTTCAAATCCCTGTGGATGATGTTATTTTGGTGCAGATAACTCATTCCCTTAGAAACATCTATTGCAACCTTAAGTAAGAAAGGAAGCTTAAAGACTCCTTTATGTTTGTGTAGGTAGTCATAGACACTTCCACCAGACATGAATTCTGTTGAGCAAGATGACGTAAATGAATAAGAAGTTCCATCAAATAAAAAAAGAATGGGAAAATTTATTTGTTTCCAGTACTGAAATGTGGTTGAATTTGTAAACATGTAAGAACTCATTGATCTTCACCTGTCACGATGCACAAACTCGGAGGCTTGGTACATGCACCTATGAACTGTACAACATTCTTATGTCGAACTTTCCTGCCAGCGAATGATTGTGAGAAAATAGGAAAGAAACAGGTGCAACTTGAACAAGTGAAGGCGACTTTAGGTTACAACTTTAGGTAACTATCCAACACCTTCAGAGAATTTCTAAAGCCTGTGTAAGATAGATTGCAATAAAACAACAGATATTACATCCCAACCTCATAATGAAGACTTCCTGGGCGAATTCTCTCTGCATATCTGAGTTTATTCGCTCAGGTTTGAGGACTTTGATAGCTACTTCCTGACTGCAATATGTGCCTTTGAACCTAAGTTCATAATAGGAGAGTTAAATTAAAAATGTAGAACACAATTGCCAGTTATGTACTTGTGGATAAAGGTTGGGAACTTACAAATCGCCATATGATCCAGATGCAACTTTATTCTCAAACTTCAAACATTTAGGATCTATTTCCCAGACATCAGTCCCATCATTGGGTATTGACACGTGATCAGGATCAGGTTTGATTGTACGCTGCTCCGGCTCACTTGCAGGAGAAAATGAAGGTTGACTCATCCATGCTTGCTTCTATATGGCAACATGTTCAAAGTTTACTGAGACTGAGAGCATAGTTGGTGAATCAAACAAAGGTAAATTGCCGGTTGATACAATCAACAAGAATTCAACACATGAAGAACAAACAAAAGAATCTGAAGGAATGAGATAAATGTTATCAAATGAATAGGAAAGGAGGGAATTTTCAACTCCATCTGCACTAACAGGTCCAAGGATAGATTACAATTTTCAATTCCGTACACCAAAACAATATCTTGGATGATCAACATATGATAATTATTCCAACAAAACAGCATAAAGATTTACCTCAAGCTTCAACACTTTCCTTTTTAGTGCAGTTCTAAGCTCTTCAGTCTCCTGAACATTCCAACAATATGGATATATCAAGCAGGGTTTTTCAATACATTTTGAAGAATGTCGAAGCTAGACTGACGCAAACAGTAGATACCTCGTATGGCCAACCATCAACAACAAAGACATCTAAGGAGTAGCCATCAACTGTCGAAAAGGCATGTGCTTCTTGGATGTTCAACCCAATCTCAGCAAGCAAGGCAGTTAACTGCAAAATTTGCACACCAGCAATAATATGGACTAAAGGGCATTTACAAATTCAGAGACACGCATGTATGCTTACATGTTAACTTTTATGTGTGTGCATCCGAAGGAAGAAGAAAGGAGCAGGCACATGGAAGGTCATTGCTTCTTAAAATAATAACTAAGAATTTGCAGCGTTGATGATAAAAGGTTATTTAACAAGTAACATAACCTAGATAAAGAAAGCTAGTGTATAGAGGAACTAAAAGACTGAAGAAACGAACATATTGGTTCAAATTGGTCAAAAAACAGCATTTTAACGAAAACATGAAGCCAGCAAGTATATACCATGAATCTAACATGTTATTGAACAAAAACATTATAATGAAGTTGCCACAAATTTACAAAAGAAACCTAGTTTTACCTGACTGAGAAGTTTCGGCTTGTCATCTGTCGAGAAAGTAATTTCATGCAAGGGCCTGCACCAGTAATTTCAAGAACCAAGATATGACATGATGAAGTGGACATCTTTTGTGAAAATTTATCAAACTTTAGACAAGAGAAATACCGAGAGTAATTTGAATTGTCATGCACAAAATCAGCAACATCTTCATTTTCAGACTTGATAACCCCAAGGGCAAGTGCTTCAAGGTTAGGTGATGAACCAAACGCAGGTGGAGGATGTATGCTGAACATGGAAAACCAGCAGGGATATCAGCATTAGAAGCACTAATGTGATTTTTATTAAATAATTGCAAAGAAACAAGATAAAATCTCAAACAAATTCGTAATGATCTCAATACCAAACCTTTGTCTAGTGATTCGATTTACTTTGCTTCCAAGTGAGTCTAAAGGAACAGAATCTGTGGAATTCCCCTCAAGAACAGGATGAACCTGCACAGAAAAATGATTGATTGACGAAGGCCTCGCACCCGATCAGCAAGGTCAGGAAAGATCAAAACTTCCAAGATCCTCCACAAGAAAATGCAACAACCAACTTTTGAACAAGTATTGTTTAATCTAAGAAATGTAGAATAAAACAAAAAGGCAATATAAACACCAAAACTTTCCAACACCAAACCATGCCAAGTGAAAAAACAAGAAGAACAAAGAAAAAAGCATCCCATCACTCATAAGAAGAAAAGCTTACGAGTAAAGTAAGTTTTACTTGCCAAAAAGTAAAGATCCCTAAAGTCCACTCTCGAAAAGTGCCTCAATAGGTTGATGATACAAAACTTTTACCATTAACAATAGCAAAATGAGTAACTCAGGAGCAAAATCCCTCCTCCTAGCTTTCACACAGAATGAACCAACCTGTACAAGACGGATCTCCGTTGCTGGTCTATTAGCCGGATCATGAGCCAAATGTAGCAATCTTTTGTGCATAAGCACATCTTCTGCTCTCTCCACATTTACTTCCAATGAATATCTGCAACAAATTAATCACTATATTAACCCTATTAACCCCAACAAAACTGGGAAGAAATGGTGTTGAATGTGACTTGAGAAATCCATTAAACTTCACACAGTTCCATATCAAATCTGACTAAATCTTAAAAATCACTTTCTTAAGAGCTAACACTGGATCATAAAGCAAGAAAAACCCACCAAGACACATTAAATTCACTTTTCCACAAGGAAATAATGACAAAAGCAAAAAGATAACAACTTTCATACCAAAACCGCACACTCACTGCAAACCCAACAAGAAAGCACAAAACTTTACATCGATAACACCAAAAAACTCCAAGTACATGTACAGAACCGATATAGACATCAAGGGTAATCGTGTAATACGTAGAACGTACCGAGCGGGAAGTCTGTTGAAGTGAGCCCAAAGCTGATCGTCGAAGCCAGGAGAATTAGCCTCTTGGATGTTGGATTCTTTGAGTCGACGAAGAACCTCATTGTACACCTTCAGCTTCTGCTTCTGATGCCTCGCCTGCTGCGACTGCGACTGCGACAGCGACGGCGACGCCGCCTCATGCACTCGGCTGCCCCAGACCTCTTTATCCTCCTCCACCATTCTTCGGAAAACCAAGGAAAGCAGAGAGTTGTGAACGTTCAAGGACGAGGGGTTTGTGACTCTGTGGGGTTTCGTTTATGAGGGTATGAAGAGAGATTTGAAGCTCTTTCAATGGCTTCTCTGTTGCGAGTTGAGTACTTACATAAGTAGAGGTGTCTCTGTTGCGTGTGAGTGGTTACATAAGTAGAGGCGTATATATGTATGGAACTGGAGTAGTGCGCACCCAACGAAATTACACGTTGGATACACGTGAGATTATCACCCTAATAAGATTTTAATTCGAGTTAAATTAATTTAATAAAAATATCAAATAATATCATTTTATTTGAGATTTTATCAAAATTTTAATCATTTTAATTTAATTAAAATCAAATTATTATTTTAATTAAATTAAATTTGAATTATGAAATAATTGGAAATAACCATAACAATATAGTGTAAAGTAGGCTATTTTTTCACTACCATTTTATCTTTATATTGTAATTATGTATAAAAAAATTATTATTTCTATTACTAGTAATTATTAGAATTAAAATTAAAAATAATAACAATACGAATAAGAATTATTAAAATAATAATTATATAATTGAATCTTATATATAATTATAAAAAAATTGGTCTCTATTTAGATTTGTTAGATTAATTAACTTGTTATTAAGCCTGGGTAGATTAATTTACTTCTTAAACATCAATGAATTCAATTTTTTGGTTATTAATAAAATAAATGTATATAAAGGACAATTTTATATTTAATAAAAATTTAAAATATATAAATTTTTGTTTCTATATTAGGAATATTTTATGCCACTCTCGTAAATTTTTTAAAGGATATTTAATATTTATCATTTCTATAACATATCTTTTTTATTAAAATAATGGTATAATAATCTTATTTTCGATACATTTTTAAATTAGTAGAATCATCTAATGAGGAGTATGAAATTCTTTCTTATAATTTGTTATCCATTCCATAGGGATTAACTCTATCAATTGTTGTAGTGGCAACTATCGTGAAATTGGAATAATTGTTGTCTTAGCTGACTAAATCAGATTGGACATGTCAAGCTTTTTATGTGAAAAAAAGAGTGGAAAAGAACAGAGGAAATAAGAGGTTAGTTATTAATACAAGCCTCTAAATAATTTTCTTTAAGATGACAAGTTTTTTTTGCTGAAGATAAATATGCAGATGTTGTTCCTTAAACAAGCCAAAATATTCTCTAAGTTTAATTTAAAAGTTGGATTTTGGCAGTTGGGTATTGATTTGTAGATCTTAAGTATGGCCTTACAGATACACCAGTTGTCTTATTAGTGTGGGCTTTCAAAGGCGGAAAATCCTCCTTATATGAGCTCATCATAATACAAGCTAAAGATTTGAGGATTGTATTAGGGATCGGAGAGACTGTTGTCATAAAGCATCTCGCTGGTTGGATGAAGTGCTCCTTCACAATTGCTCTCAATAGTTTTAAGAGATCATTTCGTCTAGGTTTAGGATTCCTAAGGCCAATCCAAAGTTTTGAGTCATCATCTTCATTATGTTTAGGTTGGATTGAGATCTTGTTCAACTCCAACAATTTGGATTTGGACTTTCAATCTTGTGGATAGAGTATGATCATCATGCATGCTTGATATTGAAGTCTGAAGCAATAATCACAATGACACTTCCATTGTTAAGAGTGATCACAAAGGTACTGATCAAGGCATTCTAGTAAGATGTGTATGTCATATCAAAAAGATAAATTTTAGTTGTTGGAATTCCTTTCCTTTCATATAATGTTAACATCATGCGGATAGCCCCTACATGGAGATATGTGTAACCCTGATCTAGCCATAACAAGAAGAGTTTAGAGGGAAAATCGAGTGATACGTATTGTTCTGCAAAAATAGATTTTAGACCACACTAGTCTAATCTAGATCCTTTAATCAATTATTTAGGTTGAGGTCAATATATGGAGATTAAGGAGTTAATACTCTGGAGCGAAGCAAACCACTCAATACTTCTTTATCCTTCGTCGACCTTATAACATAGCACATGATGGATCCTTCTATTATGAGAATCAGATGTACTTGGCATATCTCAGCCCAATCTTAAGGACCTCAACCATTTTCTTAAAAATGCAGCGCCAACTTACTTTACATTTATTTGACCTTGGCTAGGATAATTCATTTTTGGAGAACCTCACATGCTAGAGTTTGACATTTCAAACAACTTTATAGACTTAGGTCTAGACACTGCGGGATCATCTCAGACTCAAGTCTCCTCTTTTTAGGATGCCCAAGATCTAGATGATATTTCCATCATCAATGAAGAGGAGCTAAATAAAATTTTGAAAGATTTATGTACAGAAGAAGCAAGTTGCAATAAGAGACGAAGAAAAATCAATAATGATAGTGACAACAAGAGTAAAGAAGCTTCCCCATTGAATCTGTAATCGTGGCAAGAACCTATCTGACATGGATAATCATTAGGATTCCTCAAATTATCATTATGGGTCCCTTTGTTTGTTTAGGTGTCTTTTATGACGTGTCTTCGTTTTTATCTATTTAATATGCGATTTGAGGTTATTCTTATATAAAATTGTTGATATGATGTTGTTCTTATATAGAATAGTTGATGTAATATTGTTCTTATCCGTTTAGGGTGTGATATGATCTTTTTCTTAGAGATGTTTGTTTTTTTGTATTCTCTTTTGCTTATTCATTGTCTTTTTGTAATCTCCTTTGCCTATATAAGCAAAGGATCTCTTCCATTGTAACTAAGTTCTAATTTTAAGTTTTGATTCAAGCCAACTCTTATCTAATAAAAGTTGTGTATTTCTATAAGGCTTATCTCTAAAATCTCTCTCTTCCCTGAAAGCTTGGATCTTCAATAAGGTTACTCTTGTCATATAGATATATAAGTGTACTCTACACTTTCCTTTGTATAAAGATCATGTGCATTAAAACGTATCGAACCTATGATTATGTTTTGAGTTTTAAGTTATACAGAGAGGATTGATCAGTTTAGATCCCTAAGAGGTGGGCCTTGGAAAATGACGCCCGTTGAGACAAAAAGGGCTTATATCTTAGCTAGCATACCTAAGGTCTTAGCTATAGTCATCTTTATCTATCTTGTAACTCTTACAGAGTTCTGCTCTATCATATCAGCAATGGTTTCCTATTATCCTCATAACCCTCTAGCTAGGGTTCCCTTTACTCTATGAACAAGAAAGATTTACATAAGCATTTTCAAAGAATGTCTAGAAAAATATTATATGCTCAATGACTTCAATGATGTCAATCGCCGATACATATTCATTGCTTCCCTCCCTAATGAGTTGTAGCCTGAATTACAAAGGATAATCAATTCTCTTCACAGAGACATGTTTGAAATATCTCTCAGCGAAATCTACCAGTTACTTTTGATAATACTAGATAAATTTTTTAAACAACATAAGTTCTTCAAATTTATGCTAAAACGTGGACTTCAACTCAAACAAGCGTGCAAGAAGTCGTACTTAAAGATTAAATGTAAAGACATGAAGAAATGTGCATGTAACTTAAAGAAGGAAAAACACTAAAGAAGAAAATCGTTGAGAGCCAACAAAAGGAAGAAAAAAAGAACAAGATTCTTCAAGTGGGATGCTTTTGAAACCAAAAAGTCAGACCAATATTACTTTTGCGGACAACTAGGTCGTTATGCAAAAAGGTGCCCAAAAAAGTCTAAAAAAGATATGAAAATCTTACACTCCGTCAAAGCTATAATGCTTATAAGAGATGAGCAAATAAAGATGAAAATAGCAACTAAGTAATTTAAATTTGCATTCATATTTTCTCCTAATTTTTTAAGGGATGATTAAATAATTCATTGAATGTTAATGTATAAACAACTTCTCACCTTATTTTGCAAAAGTAGGAGGATCAATATCAATACATTCACACATATACCAAGACATAAAATGTTAATAGACAAGTCTACACTATATCAAGACTCATGTTATAGTGTAACCTAAGTTCATAACATATATTATTAGTGGAAAGAGAGATATTATAATTTAATCAAAGTCATTAAAAAATAGTTAGTATATAATAAGCCTATAAATGGACACAGGAATCGAATAACCCAAGGCATTAATGAATATGCCCTCCAAGTTAGGGTTTATGCTTTAAAAATAATTAAATGATAATGGCATAACCAAAAGCATAATCGAATATGCCTTAGTATTTAAAGATAATTAAATAGTAATGACATAATCAAAAGCATAATCGAATATGCCTTAGAGTTAGGTTTATTTAAAAATGATTATAATTAGGATAATAAATTGTACAATTTCAAATATTTTGATTTTCTTTTCATTTAAGTATTTATTTTTAAAACAAATTTTAAATTTCTTTTTATTAGTATTTGTAATTTTATTGACGGAGTAACGTAAAAGCTAATATTTAAATGAGTTATATGATAAGTTTTGAGTTTTAAATAATTAATTATTTTAAATATATAACTAATTGATGGCACGGGATTAAAAAACTATATTAACAAAAACAAAAAATCATCTAATTCCCTTAAATATCAAATTTTGCATTATTTCATCAGTCACGTTAGCAAAAATATTAACAAAAACAACCTTTTAAATTGAGTTATTTATTTTTAGAAAATTAGGTACTAATTATAAATGTTAAAGAATTTTATATTAAAATAAAATTATATTTTATTAAATGCTTTTTAATTAGTTATGGGATTTGCATGTAATGAATAATTAATCCTATATTTAATAACTAATTAATAGTGGTTATTAGAGATAATCTTCTTGACACATGTATCCCTTGCATTCGAAACTGAAAGAAGGTGACCTGCGCCAGCAGTCAGCTGATTCGGGAATAAACTGCTATGAAGGCGGCAGTAGGATTGGTAGGACGACACGTGGAAGAACGAGAATGATGCTGACGTGGAATTGTGGCTTTTCGAAGTTGTGAAAGGTCAAAATAGTCTTGACAGCGACGCGGCGAACGGTCGCCGTTGGAATTTGTTGAGGGTTTTGAATAATTAACAGATTAATATAATAGTAATAATTTCCAAAACCTTATCCATTAACCGAATATTAAATTTAAAAATGGATAGAATCAAAATTAAAAAATGGGATGTTAAAATAATGCATTTGGTGTGGTCAAAGTGGAGCTTTATCACATTGTTTATAATAATACGTGGTCAAACTCATCTCTTTAACTTACAAAAATAATTAATAAAAATAAATAGATTTTATATTAGGGATAATGAAATATAAAGCCTTAATTTTTTTTTAAAAATATTTTAGTGTTAGTGTCTTCTTTTTTTTTCCTCGACACACGGCAATTGATAGGTTCATGCGTCAATTCTACCAATTTTTTTAAAAATTAAAAATATCAAACAACGTCTTTTTTAATTAGGTTTGGGTATGGGCTAGCTTGACCTAAACCTGTCCAAGGCCTAACTCTTTAAGCAAAACAATCGTTTTACTTAGAATAGTTGAGTCTCAAGTCGATCTATGCCTAAGCCTGACCTATGGACAGACCCATTAAACACACATGAATCTGAGCTTATGGGTCGATCCGCTGCTATCTCCAGAGCTTAAATCTTATGTATTAACGAGATTTTAACTCAGTTGTTATTATGGTATCTTCTTTTTCACATCATTTTAATACAAATATTTGATATTATATATATATGAAGTATAATTGTTACCTTTTCTTTTATTATAAAAACATTATGGAATAATAGAGACATAAAATTTTATATATTAAATAGAAGTGAATAGATCATTTAATAATATTTTATACATCTTAATTATATTGTTTTAATGAAAGTATTAATAATATTTAAATAAAAATATGATTATTTGACAACTTAATTCTTTTATGCATTTTGTATAAATTTAAATTAAATTATCAAAATTATATAAGGATGACAATAGAGACTTATATTAATTAGTTAAAATACTAAATCATATTATCAAGATGTTTTAATAATATTAGATAATAGTCATATCATACCCAATAATAATAATAATTAATAAAATTACAAAGATAATCATGATATGAATTTTTATTTCACGTTATTTTAAAACAAAAAGTAATTAATTATAACTAAATACAAAAACTCTATTAATCTTGTATAAAATAAACATCTAATACGTAGTATTTTACTCTTAGTTATTTAGCCTACATAATTTTTTTACATAGCTTAAATATTTTTATTATTTATTTTACTACTCATTATTTTTTATTTATACATACTTTTTTTTATTTATTTATATTGTATTTTGTCTATTTTTATTTGTTTTTAATTATTATTGCTCTATTATTTTAAAATGTATATGTATATATATTTATTTATATTTATGTGAGTCTATAAAAAAAACCTCTTTTTTAATTAAGAGTAAGACTGCGTATTATTAAACTTCTTCAAATTTTACGTATTAGCGTGACTTTCTTTAAATTGTGCTCTCAAATAAACTAATTCATTTTTTATAGACAAAGATTAGAGTTGGTACTTTGAAACTAATTAGGAAGCGTCTGCCTAAGGTGAGCATTTGAACACTTAAGAATAACATGAGGTCAGATTCGTGACAAGTTTATACACCTTTTTTTTTTTTTGGTTGGAGGAAAAACATAATCATCGACAATAAAGAAAGGCTAAAAATCTAACCCAAAATGACAGGCTTGCCCCATACACCCAGAACCTACAGGTCTTTCTGTATCAGCGACATTACAGAAAGATTGATCTAACGATAAAATAGAACATAAAGAAGTAGGACTAGCGTCCCATCTGTGGTAGTTTGCATGGAATAAGGCTACCCGTGTTAATGAATGAGCCGCCTTATTAGCAATCCTACGTATCCATTGAAAGGACAAATGAGAGAATTGTCGCTTAAACGTTTGACAATCAAACACCAACATTCCGATCTCTGAAAAACATACCAAAAAAGTTTGAATAGCTTGAATCGCCAATAAGCAATCCGATTCCAGAATGACATTGTCAATTTGTTTGTCCTTTAACCACGACAGTGCTTTCCGTATGGACATTAATTCCGCTATGACCGGATCAAACAAAGATGGGTAATGCCCGAAAAGAGCAGCTATAAACCTGCCCCTTGCATCCCGAAGTATAGCAGCGAAACCGGTCGCATTCTGGTTTTTGAAAATAGACGCATCCACATTACATTTTAGAAACTCCTCCGGTGGTGGACTCCAACCTGAACTAATGGAGTAGGGAGCATTCTCTGGTTCTCTAATCCTCTCAAAACACCTACGAGCCGCCTGCCAGTCCTTCATAAAACTACTAGCAAATAAAACAATCATGTTGGAAGGCACTATCTTACCTTGCCAAACTCTTAGGTTGCGGTGATACCAAATGCTCCAGACTATTGATAAAACACATATTAATAAAATTTCAGGCATGTTGTCTAAGATGTGGCCAAGCGTAGCGACACCTTTTCTTTTATATATAATAAATTTATACATAAAATTTAATGTGGTTGCCGACCAGATGAGAACACAGCGCGAAGATGTCGAAGTCGAACAATCGGACAGCCGAACTCCGGCAAATGGCAACTTATGGATAAGGATAACTATGCAATTCACGTGCACGACCATGGCCCATGCTGCTCTACTTTTCGCCACGTACATTTTTTGAAGGAAATATCTGAAATTGGGTTAATAAAGGATAAAAGTACGAATAACATCACCTTACATTTTAATATATTTAAAAATAATATTAATGTCATCCTAATTTTTAATTAAAGTTATGTTTATATTAATTTTAATAATTAACTAGCATATTCTTAATTTAATAAATATGATGTGATTTTAAAAACAATTCTTTTAAATATTTGTCAAATGCACCACTTATCAAATTTAAATAAGTTTTGATATTTTTTATACTACTTCTATGCCTTATTTAAATTATAATACATACTTTTTCAAAAATACTCAGAGCGGGTATCGAGGAAACTGGTAAAATTGCTCAATTGTAACTATAAGATGAGGAATCTTGTGCACTGAGTACGTTGACTATTTCAATAATATTATAATGTAAAATAATATAAAAAAACCTTTTACAATATGAGTGTGTAAATGTTATTTTTTTCCCTTTATGTTTACATTTTACTTAAAAAGTTATAACTTCAATTAACTTGCATGTTATACATATTTATTGACTTATTATCTGAGTTAATTTGTGTTTTTTATTTAATTTTTAATTTGTGTATATCACCTTATAATCAATGTTTTTAAAAAATTAAATCGATAAAATAAGAAGTTTAAAATTTAAAAGTTCAACGATATTCTTATTAATCGAAAAATTTAAAGCTTAATAAAAATTAACTAATTTATTATAATTTATAAAAATTGAAAACTGATCAATTAATTAATAAATTGATTAATATTTAATAACAAGAATTATTAGGGAAAACTTAATCGTAAAAATGATCAGTTTATATTTTTGTGATTCAACCAAAGACTGGTTTAATTTTTAAATTATTGCTTACGCTAACTTTAATAAAGATTATAAATCATTTTTAAAGATAATTGCAATAATTTAGTGAAAAAGAACTTAGACAAACTCTTGAGATACATTGAATTTGGACTCTTAGACAAACTCTTGAGATACATTGAATTTGGACTCTTGGATAAACTCTTATCATCTCATGACGTGTGTTGTGAATTAGAATCTTTTTATAGGTAAAAAGATAATAATATTTAGCAATTTTGTTGTGATTAGTTGTCTTAATAAATATCATTATCCTTATGTAGCCCAAGTGTGTACCTAATTGAAATTGACTTTTTTTTTTAAGACAAAGGCACGAGAACCTAATTCTTATTCTCCGGTGAATGAAATCTACTCTTCGACATTAAAAGCTCCCCCAACTCCAACAGAGAAACAACCAAAACTTTCTCTTCTGGTATAAGGAAACGAGCATATTTTGTTAAAAAATCCGCACATTCATTGGCCTCCCTAGACGATACGGACGTGCTAGTCTCGACAAAGGAGGGCCTCAATGGACGTCAATAACTACCCATGTCCATTATTGACGTTCCTATGTAAAAGTTAAAATATGGCCATCTTACAATCAATCTCCACCGGGACAAATCTTATACTTTGATTCTAGGCAAAAAGCAAGTTATACAAAATTCCTAAAATTTTAGTTTTTAAAGTAAATAGAGATGTCAATTTTGGTCCAGCCCGTGGCATAACTAGAATAATAAAAATAACGTCGTTTTGTATTTTTTTAATTTAAAGATGGATCAACCTAGCTCGACTCGCCCGTAGCCCATCCGGCCACGAGTCCGCCAGTTCTGACCCGTCGGGTCACAAGTCGACCCGCTAGCCATCAGACCAAGGGTCGGGCCGGGTCAAGCCAAACCAAGAGCGGCCCCAGCCTAACCCGACTCATTGATATCCCTAAAAGTAGACCCTTCCGACTTGACCCATTGACGTGTTTAAACTTAAACCCTCTGCCCAGATTAAGAGAAAGATCCATGAAAGTATTTTTATTTAAATTATTTTCTTATAACGATGTAGAATAAAATAAACAACATCTCTAAATCATTGAAGTTCTTCGATTCCTTTTCGACAGTCGACTATTCATAATTATTATATTCATACAAAACACTAATTTGATCAAATGTTCTATTTTTTATTTCGTTGATCTTGGTTCAAAATTAAAATTATATTAGAATTTCTTGTGATTTAACTTTATATATATATATATATTTTAAGATTTATCATGTACCACATCCCCGCCGTAGTAAGAGCGACCAAGACCTAGTAAATTTCAACGTAGGCCGACTTGGACGCTTCACCACTTTCGGAGGCGTCAGATATTGCTGAGCGTGATCTTGTAGCACTGTCTATTGCATTTTGCGTTGCTTTTACGAGTATTTGCATTAATATAATTACTAGTATTACATTGTAACTAAATTATTGAAACATATCTTGTAACATCTCTAATTGGGTCCACGTAACAAAGATGGCAAGTTCCAAGTTCTCGGGGGGTTTCAATCTTTTACTTACGTTTGTGTTAATGTTCTTACTTTGATGACATATCCAATTCAACCAGATTCTTCATTTACGTCCAAATCTTGTGTTTAGCAGTAATTGGAATCTTATCCAAGTTTTTGGTAACTTTATTACATGGAGAAAAATGGGGTCAGGTGATTATCATCCTAAAGGGTTTTTGGTTGCTGTAAAGGCAGACAAAGATTGCTTAGTGAAAGCTGGTGGGACAGATAATGTGGCACTGAAAAAAACATAATGGAGTAGCTGAAAGTTTGCATCAACAAGGAAAATCAAGAACTTGATGGGGTATGCATGGCAATGGAGAGGGTTGGATTTAGAGTTGGTATTGGGCCCAAAAATTTAGGCTTGGGTTCAAGCCCTGAGTTTGAGATCTATGACTCAAGCTATAGTTCTCAATCAAGCTTAGACTTGAATTAGAACTAAATTTGATTATTTTTAATTTAAAATTTAAAAATAATATCATTTTATTCAAAATGATATTGTTTAATTTGATAATTTTGGTCTCGAGCATAAAGAGGTTGTTCTCTGGTTAATAATTTGAAGAGTTTGCTTTTACAAATTAGATTGGGGCTTCAGTTCGAGTTCGAGTTCCAAATTTGAAAAAAAAAACTTGATCCTAACTTAAAATTTGATCAATTCATATCGGGGCAGGTTGAACAATAGTTACCATTTTTAACTAAATTCAAAATTTCGAAAAAGCTTGAATTCTCTTTATTCTTTTGTTTATAAATTGATCTATTTTACTTAATCATTTTGTTTAAAAATGCTTGTTAAGAGATTAATTAGTGTTTGTGTTCTATAAATTTTAATGAATAAATAAGTTATCAGTTTATAACTTTTATATTTTAATTAAGTGCAACACTCCATCACGTAATTAAACAGATCGTAATAAAATATAATTGAAAGAGATTGTTTTTATTCACCAAGAATTTGAAGTTTAATTGAAAAAATTCGTTAATAAAGACGAATTGGTTTATTTTAGTTTATAAGAACTTATTAATCTACAAAAATTGATCGATTAATTAATAAACTTATCATGCTTTAATTTTTAACAATAAGAGTTACTAAAATAAATCAAACTGTAAAATTAAAAAACTACCAAATAGTTGAAAGATTTAAAGTTTTTACGATTGAACCGGACGAATTAATTGAAAATTTTAATCATTGATATATAGTTAAATAGAACTTATTAATACCCTATCTTAAAAATAAAAAAACCATATTATCTATCTACTATACTATCCAAAAGGAATAAAAGGCCATGTTTATGAATTTTTCCATAATTTTAAATTCTTAAAAATAATTTTAACATATCTAATTAAATGTAAAAACAAAACGGAATATGATATAAAATAAAAATTCAAAACTTTTATAAAATTATTAATATTTTAAAACTCAAATAAGAATGTCAATGGGTCGGTCAACATGGCTAGGGTGGCCTGTGGAGCGACGGGTTGGGATAGGTCAGCCCGTGACTCGACTTGAACACGGGTTGACAGGCCCATGGTCCGAGAGGCCACCGGATGTCAACAACGACGTTGTTTTTGAATTAATGGTTGGCCTATTGGCCAAGCTGAGCTGGCTTATGACGTAGTCGGGCTAACCACTTTTGGCTCGTGACTTGCCCGTGGCCAAAATTGACATCCTTAAGCTCAAAATTTTGAATTATTTTACAAGATTTCAAAAGTAAAAAGGTTAATCCAAGAACTTACATATTTACTATTATGGTAGTGAATGAAGATGAATCAAATCCCTTAAATTATAACTATACATAAGAAAAGAAATCAGAATCATACTTGATTACATCCTAATTTAAACAGTATCAATAAATTGCATTTAATTTTACTTGTTTTTCCTAAACTAACAACTATACATAAGAAAAGAAATCATAATCATACTTTGATTACATCCTAATTTAAATAGTATCAATAAATTGCATTTAATTTTACTTGTTTTTCCTAAACTAACAAAAACTGTAACCAAATAGAACTACATCCTACCCTTATTGGGAAAAAAATATTGATGAATGTTAAAATCAATGTTTTAAAAACCAAACCGGTTTAGTCAATTTAATAATAAAAACTTTGAACTGACTAACTTTTTGGTTTGATTTAGTTTAACAATCTTTGTTGACAATCAATTTATTAATTAACTGGTTAGTTTTTGTAAACAAATCAATTTTTATAAGCTAAAATAAATCTATTAATTTTTATTTAACAGTCTCATTTTTCAATTAAACTTTAAATTTTTTATGGGTAAAGGTAGTTTTTTAAAATTATTTTTAAACTCTTTATTTTTATTCAATCTTTAATTGGTTTTATGACGGTTTAATACTGAATGAATATTTTAAACATTAAATTTTTTATCTTATCGGTTTAACTTCTGATCCTGTTTTGAAAACACTGGTTAAAATCATTCCCTATTTTCTTTTAGAGTTAATTATATTCCATACGATTTGATTTTTTTATTTCAATTTTGTATCATAAAAATTGTTATTAACCTCTTTATAATATTATCTAACTCTTAAATAATTTTTCTGTAATATCCTATTAATTTTTAGTTCATTCATGACTTCAGAAAAATATACATTTAAATTAAGTATTTTAATGTTAAGTCCTTTTTAATAAGTAAATAAATAAATAAATAAATAAATAATAAAGAAATATAATAAAAAAATTACATAATAGTTTTTATAATTTTTAAAATGTAAGAATTAAAATAGGAAAATGTGAGATTATACCTTTTTTAATTGTTATTTCTTATAAATAAATAATGTCATGTTTCACATCTTATCTATATATATGTATACTATATCATCCATTAATTAATAATTAATTCACTCGCTCAAAATGATTATCTAAAACCTACCATCTTCATGCACACGAAGTCCTTTGATGGCGGAGGACGTGTAGAACCAAAAAGCTTACCAATTTTGATACGATTCACGCGTAAATTGCATTACAGAGAAAAACTTCCTTTTCCTTCAAGACACTATAAGAACATGCTCTCGGTTTCTTCTTCTAACATAGCTCTCCAATATTCTTACAACTTCTTAGAAAAAATGAGGTGTTCTAACTTCTGTCTGATATGTTTGAACGTCGTGAACCTGCTATTCTCCATCTCCACATTGATTGGAATCCTGTTCTTGACAGGTTGTGGAGCATTTCTTGCCAAACCCATGATGTTAATTTGGTTGCTCATCGCATTAGTCTCCATTGTTGGGATCATAGGAGCTTCCTGCAAGTGCCCTACAGTTACCATAGGATACATCGTGTCTCTTCTGATACTCACTGTTTTGCTCTTCGCTATTACTATGTTTGCTCTTGTTGTGACTGGAAGAGGATCAGGTGACAAGATTCCTGGAAGGAATTATGAAGAGTACAGTCTTGGTAGATACAATGTTTGGTTTGAGAAAAGAGTTAACAACACCAAAACCTGGAAACATCTCAGAACCTGCTTGGAAACCACTCAGGTTTGCACTGATTTCTCCAAGAAGTTCGCCAATGTTTCTCAACGGAAGTTTTTCAGTCTGCCACTGACCCCAGTTCAAGTAAGTTCCCTTTGATTGTGTGTTATTTACAAGTTATTACATGCGCCTCACGATTTATTCGGTATTGTTTCAGGCTGGTTGCTGCAAGCCATCTGATAAGTGCGGGTTTGGGTACATTCATCCAACTGAATGGAACACAACCGGGGGAGGAGATTACAAGAATAATCCTGATTGTTTAGCTTGGAACAACAGGTCAAACGCGTTCTGCCTCAACTGCAACTCATGTAAAGCTGGTCTGGTGGATCAAATGAGGAGGTTTTTCAGAATAAACGCCATGGTTGATCTGTTCTTCGTGGGAATTCTTGTTATCGCATGTGGACTGGGGTTTTACGAGATCAGAACAATGAGAGAAGAAGAAGAAGAAGAAGCAGCATAACATTAGGGTAGAGTAGTTTCTGGGCAAGGTAGGATAAATGTAGTTAATAGTTGGGATTTATTCAAGTTTGTGGTTTCTTTTGGAATAAATTATCGTTTGAATATTTGATTATTATGAATAAAAATAATTTTTATTTTGTGTTTATGAGAAGAATAATAATTTTTTGTATCTTGATAATAGAAATTTATATTAATTTAATTTAAAATTAATAAATTAAATTTATATTTAGAATTCAAGTTAATATTTGAGTCTAAATTAAGCTTGACAATTGGGCCGAACTTAACCTGATCTGAAGTTGGGTCTTTGCTTGGGGTCGGGTCAAAACTGTCCATGCCTAACCCAACCCAAGGCCCTTACAGACAATAACAAAAAGACTTTATTTTTGAATTTTTTAAAAAATTAATAATCAGTCAGATTGGATTACCCTTGGTCCAGTTGGGACCTAAATAAAGGAGTCATTCAGACAGCGCATCGCTGACAGTATTTATATGTATAAATAATTTTATAAAATAAACTATAGTTAAAATTAAAAACGTTTTTATTTTTATGTTGCCAAACAATCTACTGTATAAAGCTTATTTAAAAAAACTCTTGAAGCTCTTTGAGCTTTTTAAAATGATAGCTAAACAATTAACTGGTTTTTTAAAATAGTTTTTCTAAAAAAAGATTTACATAAAAAGCTATACAGCCCAACCAATTAGACGGAAAATCTTAAAAAGTTTTTGCTTGTATTTAATGCGTTACCATTCCTAAATAGATGAGGTAGAGCGAGGTGGGCTCAATCTTAGACATAAGTAGCCCAGGCCCAATTTAATAAGTTTTATTATTAAAAGTTCAATTAATTTCATATTTTGTTAAAC
>JAOSBL010000211.1:36627705-36638657 GCA_027568915.1 Erythroxylum roraimae
ACATTTTATTAGGCCTATAACCGAGATAGAATTCTACATACATATATGTATACACGTGGCCCATAAAATTCTAACAAAATTAACTTTCCTGTTTCAACACAGATTGTTGGAGTTGAGATTTCACCAGAGAATTTCTAAGTTTTTCAACTTCTTCATTCTTAATAGTTATGATCATCACAAGGAGGCCTGTTCAATTTTTGTCATCATCGACTATTTCCAAAATGGAATTCTCTTTTTGGAATGAGACAACCGTGAAGGAATATGAGTTGTGTGGTTGAAAATGGAGTCGGAAACAAGTACAACCTCAGGTGGCTGAGAGACGACAAAGAGGTGGCAAACCCGTCGACGTGAGCTCCTTAAGGGGGCCAACCTGCTTAAATTTTTTCCGGCTGTGTGTGTGCGTAGGAAAAATTCTTGTCGTATGTGTCTATTACTAAGAAAGGTCCAAACTTTCGTTAATTTTTTCATTATAGTCCAAAATTTAAAGAATAGTAATAAAACGTCTAAACTTTCAATTTCTTTTCAATTCTAGCCCAAACTTCAAAAATTAACAATAAAACGCTCAAACTTTCCATTTTTTCAATTCTAGCCTGACATTATTGTTTCTGTTAAGTTTGCTGACGTGATTTGCTACGTGTTTCAGAATTCTTAACTATTAATACACCTCAGCCAAAATTAACACAACAAATGAAGATTAATAAAACGATATCGTTTAATCATTAATACAATAAATGAAGATTATTGAAACGACGTCGTTTAGTCATTTGTTGTGTTAATTTTGGTTGAGGTGTAGTAACTAAAACGACATCGTTGTTTGAAAATGATCTAAATCAGATTACACAGCCCTAACGACTTTATACTTTGATTTAAGTTTTTCCTTTCATTTTTAGTTTGTTTTCTCGACACTCTCACCTTTCAATTTTTAGATTACGCAGCCCCTATACTCTTACACTAAGAGTATTAAGAGAACGAACTATAAACGAAAAGCTTACCGGTGCAGTACGCTGTAATGTGAGAGTAGTTTGAGACGTCAGAAGAACAAACAGAAAACAAAGGATTGAGGACATCGAGAGAACAACAGATAATGTCGGTCTAGAATTAAAAAAAATAAAAATTTAAGCATTTTATTGCCACCTTTTGAAGTTTGGGTTAGAATTAAGAAAAATTGAAAGTTTTGGTATTTTATTGTTATTTTTTAAACTTCGAACTATAATTAAAAAATTAACAAAAGTTTGAGCTTTTTTTGATAATTAGCCCATATATATATATATATGAAAAGAATGTGTGTATATATATAAGAAAATGTTTGCAAAACATGTGTGTATACAAATTGGAAATAGTTTGATTTCTATGTGTGCATATATATAAATATGGAAGACCATCTGTGTATATATATTAAGAAGAGTGTGAAAATCAAGTATATATATAGATTGGAAAAAAAGCCATTTGTATATATATAAGAAAAAAAAATCATTGCCATGTGTGCGTATATATATATTAGAAATTTTTTGTTAACCACGTATGTATATATATTGGAAAAAAATTCTTTGCCTCTTAGGGAGTAGTCGAGTTGGTGGAGTAAAGGAGCATAAGGCCACAATGTCCTGTGTTAGATTTCCCTACTTACGCTCTCTCGATCGAGCCTGTCGTACAGAACTTACCTAGTGCGAAGTGCCCGGTTGACTTAATTTGCAGGCTATTGCGTCATTATAGAGATTTACCCAGTGCGCATCCAAAGGGTAATAACGGTGGGTTCCTCCGTTTAAAAAAAAAAGAAAAAAGATTGCTAGCTATGCGTATAAAAGTAGGAAAAATGTCTCCCGATCGTGTGTGTGTGTGTATTGAAAAAGTTTTAGCGATTGCATGCGCGCGTGTGTATGTGTTGAAAAAGTTTTAGCGACCGTGTTTGTGTATATGTATAAGAAAAATGTTTTGTTGCCACATGTATTTAGAAAAGAAAATGTTTGTAAACCATGTGTGTGTATATACAGGAAAAGTTTGTTGACCATATGTATATTTATATATATCAAAAAAATGTTTGCTGGTAATATGTATGTATAAAAAAAGTTTTGCGATTACATGTGTGTGTTATATATTTACATAAAAAAGAAAAAGTTTGAGATCAACCCGAAGTTCAATCAACTTAGTTTAGCCCGTTAACTTCGAACTAGGCCGGGGCTGAACGGGTCAAACTTTGCCAACCCTATTGGTTCAAACGCAATATTCTTCATATCTAACATCAAATAACCTTGTTTGTATGTTTAATGGTCCAATGAGTAACTAACCATTCAAATTCATAACAAAGGAAGAGTACATCCGTATGTTTTGTTACAAATGCAGGTTTGGTCTCAGCTTACATGCTACATTACACAAATACAATCTTCCAAGTAAAAAAAGAAAAAATCATACAAAACAAGCTTTTAATTCACCCATTGTACACTAGTTTGATAAACAGATATGTTTATAATATTTTTGACCATCGAATAATTACGAAACTTTTTTGTTTGCTTACCAAAACTATCGATCCGTGATTACGAAACTTTTTCGTTTGCTTATATAGCGATATGTTTGGCTCTTCCACAGAGAAGTGCGTTCTCTGGGATTGGCAATTCATCTCTAGTCGAATTTGATGATGTATAAACTCGCAAGTAAAATTGTTCTCCAAGGTATTGTCTTGCCCAAAATTCTGTCCTGATGTTCCACATTCCCACATTATCAAGAGATATGTATATAGCTGTCCAAGATTTTGGAAAAACCTGAAACCAATGAAGCAAAAGCATATAATTAAGAATGTAAGCATCAGATCATCCATCAAGGAATTACTTGGAAGTCAATAAGTCAAACTCAAGTTGATCGGACTTTAAGACGAGTTCAAGCTTACGGATTTATATGAAGCCCACTGCAAACGGCCCGATCGATCCAAATTCTTTTTTTAAAATAATATTATTTTATAGTAGACACGCAACTCAAGTACAATCGGACTCAAACCACTGTCAGCCCGACCCGGTTCGGCTCATTGCCAAACATTAGAGAAGTAATTTGGAAGTTGAAGAACCAGAGAATTTGTCTAAATCACCTGGGTGGTGGAACGTGGCAAAGCATCAATAAGATTGTACTGTTTACGACTATCTGGTGTCCACTTCCCTTTGTCCATCCTGCAAATGTCAAATCCAGAACTTCTTGTTTGTAATTCTTGCTTGGAAGATTAGGTTTGATCTGAAATTAACGGATAAAATTTATTTTAATCGGAATTCATGTTTATGATTCAGGTCAGGCTCTTACCCGACCACGAAGAAGGAGTAACCATTGATATGCCATGTTTGGAGGATCTTCTCGTAGTTGTTAAAAACAATCTCAACAAAATCATGGTAATCAGCTCCCATCACGGCTGTGACAAGACTTATGTTCTTAACTGTACTTGGCTGATCGGAGATGGTTCCGACCCGAAAAACGCCATTGATGTTGAAGTGATCAGCAAGTTTGAGAGGTGTATCGGCAGGGACGAATGAGACTCCATTAACACCATATCTCTGCTTCCCATCAACAATACCTGCGAAACTCCGCAGGATGATTGTCTTGGAAACTTTTATTTGTCCATAACGGAACGATCCTTGCGGGTTCGGTCTCGGTCCGCTGGCTGTCAAGTTCGTCCTGCCATTATCACGAAAAGTTCGTTACAAAATCAATGTTTACAGATAGGATCGGTCTTGCGAGAAGACGAACCTGATCGATTGAGCCTGGTTCATGGACCAAAAAATTGTTCCTTTAGGGGCTCTAGGGATTTGGCCTACAGGTTTGCTATTAGAGTTGCGGTAGTGAAGAATTGCAGTGCAGGTCATGGAAGTGTTGGAAAAACGAGTTGAAACGGCAACGTAGTAGCTTCTTGGTCGCTGATTAGCCGTGACTAACACTGAATATGATTGACCGACATGAATGTCCAGCGAGGAGTAGCTGTTTTGGACTGTGTGTGTTCCTTCAACTTCAACAAGTTCCATCTTGTGGCCCTGGATGCGAAAGTTGAGTGAGCTCTCAAGTCCCACATTTGATATCCTAAGCCTGTAAGTTTTTCCTGCAACAACAAGCGAGCTCCTGTATAATCAGAACCTGACATATTTCAGCACAAAACGGTAAGTACGATTGGGTGGTTAATCGTAGAATTGAATTTGAGAAATGGTTGATAATAAAATAAAATGAAATAGGAAGGACAGGGAGAGCTTCATGGTACTGATTATGATGGAATATAAAATGATAAATAACATTTCACCATATTACATTATGAACTCTTCTTCCAAATAACATTTTACTATATTGCATTATGAACTCTTCCATTCTTTCTAAATAACAATTTTATGATATTACATCTATTTACATTCCATTATATTATAAATCATTCCATCACGTTAAAAAC
Organism: Erythroxylum roraimae; assembly: GCA_027568915.1. NCBI lineage: Eukaryota > Viridiplantae > Streptophyta > Magnoliopsida > Malpighiales > Erythroxylaceae > Erythroxylum > Erythroxylum roraimae. The sequence goes on from JAOSBL010000211.1 coordinate 36,632,114, forward strand.
CTTACGTCTAATCAAACATAACCTTAAAGTATTGGATTATGGTATTATTGTATATAACATACTTTATTTTCATGTCTCTTTCCGATGTGAGATGACTCCACTTATGAATTTCCAATATGAATCACTTCATGAATTCAAGTCTAATGAATGGTAATTCATTCATGAAATCTACAAAAAAAAAAAGTCAACGTACTCAATGTACAGTATTCTTCACTTTGCGAGGGTTTGGAGAGGGTTATGATACACGTAGCCTTCTTTTTGTACTTTTACAAAGAGAAAGTTTCTATGACTTGAACATATGATCTTATAGTCACAAAAGAGCAACTGACTCCCCTCCATGAAATCTATAAAAGACCTAGTTGTAATTCTATCCATATCGTACTAGTTCCTCCCGAACTTATAACTAATGTGAAACTAAATAAATTACTATATAAATCTGTATTATTAATAAAAGGTTACAAGAGAGTTAGAACAAAAATGGATTAAGTTAAAGCAATCTTATATATAATTAGGAACATCATAATTCAATCTTGAGATGGCAATGCGTTGAATTTTTTAAACAAATTTTTAAAAATTAAAAGTATAAAATGTCTTTTTTTAATTGGATCCAAATATGAGCTGTCTAGGCTTAATCTGTCCGAGACTAATTTTTCCAAGTAAAACGATACTGTTTTGCTTAGAAAAATTACATATTGGGTCGATCTGAGCTTGAGCTTAAGCTTAAGTCCATGGGCCCACTCATTAAAATTACATAAATTTGGACTCATAAGCCGGTCAACTGTCATCCCTTCTTTAATCTAAAATTTTAATTTATAAATTTTATGTAATTCATTTTATTGTCGTTTCTCTTTCAAATAACTCTATTATAAATTTTCGAGAAAACACCAACGTTAAGTACTATGTTGGCAACTTACCTTGTTCGAATGTGAAAGTTGTACCCTCCCTACGACCATTAATGAGAATGGCTTGTGGAAAAGGAAGCTTGTGTCCACCATCTAGTATGGCCTTCAGTTTCTGAAACATCAAAACAACCAAGCTTTGATATGTATTATTCACAGGCTTTCACAAAAACAGAAGGTATCAGAAATAAAATAAATAAATAAAAATACATAATTTACGTGAATCGGTGAATATAACTTATGTACATCGATAGGAAAATAAAAATTTCAATGGTTTTTAAAATCAGACCGAAAGTTAAATCAGTAAAACAAGAGGTTTTAAGGTTTAACAAATATTAGACTGTCATAAAATCGGTTAAAAATTGAATAAAATTAAAGAATTTGAAAAATAATTATAGAAACTATTTTTATCCATATTAAAAAAAACTTTTAAATAAAAATTAATTAGTTTATTTTGTTTTATAAAAAATTGAAAAACTGATCAATTAAATAATAAAATAATCATTTGTTAACAATAAAGACTACTGAGCGAAATTAAATTAAAAAATTAAAAACTGAATTAAAAAATTAGCCGATTCAAGAGTTTTATTTTTAAGTCTGTAAAATCAACCGGTTCGATTGTTAAAACATTGGAAAATCTTATTATTGAGAGAGAATGACATAAAGTACAAAGCGTGACATAGCAATAAAATGAACAAACCCGAGGAAAGTGTTACCTTGTGGGAGGTCTTGTACCAATCTCCGATCAGGATGTGGAAGTCGCCGGTCGGTTGAGGGAAGGGGACAGGAATGAGTGGTCTGCTGAGGATCCTGATGCCTCCAAAGGCACCGGCTGCTTTGTGCAAGGCTAGAGAAGGAGAGTAGTAAAAGCTGCCTATTTGATCCTTCATCTGTAATTTGTAAGTGTAGTTTTGGCCTGGTGGGATTGGACATGTTGTTCCAAGAACTCCATCTACGTAGGAATTTTTCCTGTTTTGGATCCCATTCCTGGTAAATTTCAATTAGATTTAATTAAGACTGATCATCATCAGCAACGGCACTGATTTAGAAGAGATGGTTACTTTACCAGGTAAGTAGGAAAGGTTCGTCCAAGTGATTCCTCACATTAATGAAGACATTATCATTGGTAAAAGCTTCTATGTTTGGCCCTGGAAATTCTCCATTAATCAGAATTCCCTGAAACACAGCTCAGGAACAACAAAAAAGAAAAGAAAAGATCATCACATGTTGAGTAAATTGGGGGGAAAAAAAAAAGGAACAAAGAAGAAGAACCAAGTCTTTAACACACAAAACCTGTTGTTTAATGCCAAGAGGATAGATATCTCCATAAGTAATGTTCCAGTCGAAGAATCTGTAAGGATCTTCAGCCCCAACAATGGCGGAATAGTACGGAGAAGATGTTACAAACAGAAGAAGAAGAACAAGTGACATGTTTGGTGATGACTGGAGAGTCAGTGTTGCTCTCTCAGAATATAGGTATAGTGTAACTGCTACACATAGATTGGTAGCACATTTAAAGAGCCTGCCCTTTACATATAAATAATCTTTACATTTTGTTTTTAATTTTTATATTTTAAAAATTGTCGTTTATTCTTTTATATTATATTTTAATAAGTATTTTTATTATATTACGTTGAGTTATTGTTTATGGACCAATTACATCCCGCCACGTAAGGTAACAAGAATGTTTTAACGTGTCCCGTGATTACCGACGCCGCGGCACACACGGGAGTTATGCAAATTTCTTGCTTAACCGACACGTCAAACTTCGTAGGAAACGCCATAACTATACACAAAGCGGGGAAATTGGAAGGAGGACTTTGCTAAGGAGTCTTTTATTCTAGTGATATAGGGAATTTAGGTGTTTTAAATCTATATAATCTAATGTCAGCACCTAACATTAAGAAAAAATAATAATCTAAAGTTTATGCTTAATTTTGGATGCGTTCTTCTTGTCAATTGGGGAAGTATAGTTGGTAAATGGTATGTAATTTATGCTTGATATTTTTGGTTTAGTTCGGGTATAAGTCAACAGATCCATATGATTTTATTCAATTTTGAATCGAATTAGGTAAGGCTTTTGGTTTGTGCCCGGTTAAATTTTGGACTACCCAAGGTTTGATTAGGCTCGATTGCGAGTTTATAATTAGGTTCAAATTTTTTTTAAATTCAAACTTTGAGTTGAATTTCAGGACATTTGAGATGTGATCAGGCTTAAGTTTGAAACGCAAATCTTTACCACCTCAAGTTGACAGGTTTATTGTCACCTTAAGGCTCGGACCGGCCGAGACTCAACTCTTCTAAATAAAACGATGTGTTCAAACACAGTTAAAAAAAGACATTATTTTATTAAAAAAAAACACAGTTAAAGTCGAATCAGACTTGGGTTCGGGTTTGGGTAGCAAGTGACCCTGTCTTAACCGGGCCTATTATAATCCGAAGTCCAATGCAATGCCATCCTTATTTGTTACTTGGCTAACAACAAAAGAGGCGTGGGCAATTTTTTGTAATTACTAACAAATGATAGAATTTCAAGAAAAAGATAAGAAAAGATAAAATCTTTTGTTTTCTGACGTAGAAGACACAGAATCTAAAACACAAGTGCGCAGATTGTCCCACATTTGTGCAAATGGATGGGGTTTCTTATCCTCGAAAGCACACAAACATGACCACGAACCTAAACCTCAACCAGAACCTAAGAGTTCGAGTTATGTCCTGTTCTCTACTCCTCCACTAACGATCAAATCGATCTTCTTCTTGTCAAGTATGGACTCTTTGTTACTTAACCAATGCCTCTCTCGTCTCAAGCTATCTCCTAATCCAAAACAATCCATTTCTTCTTCTTTCATTTACCATAAACCCTCTTCTCTTGTTAAGCCGTCGAACCCTTCAAAGTCGAGCTTTACCCTCCTCGCCATTCAAAACCCTGCCGGAAACAGCGTCGTCTCCGGCGAAGATGACGAGTCCTATGGCGAAGTCGAAAAGATCATTGGCAGCAGAGCCCTCCGAGGCGGAACCGGCATGGAGTACTTGATACAGTGGAAGGACGGCCACGCTCCGTCTTGGGTTCCTTCCGATTTCATTGCTAAAGACGTGGTGGCTGAGTACGAAACTCCCTGGTGGACCGCCGCCAAAAAAGCTGACCACAAGGCTCTTGCCCAGCTCATAGAAGCCGACGACGGACGCGACGTGGACGCCGTCGACGGCGACGGACGCACGGCGTTACTTTTCGTTTCTGGACTTGGTTCGGAGGCTTGTGTTAAGCTCCTAGCAGAAGCCGCAGCAAACTTGGATCACCGTGACAATAGCGGCGGGTTAACGGCGCTGCACATGGCGGCTGGTTATGTGAAACCGGAAGTCGTTAAGTTGTTGACGGAGTTAGGGGCTGACCCGGAGGTTGAAGATGACAGAGGATTGACACCGTTAAATTTAGCTAAAGAAATTTTGAAAGTGACCCCAAAGGGGAACCCAATGCAATTTGCGAGAAGATTAGGGCTAGAGAGGGTAATAAGCATTTTAGAGGAGGAAATATTCGAGTACGCGGAGGTGCAGGAGATATTGGAGAAGAGAGGGAAGGGTGATAAGGTGGAGTATTTGGTCAAATGGAAGGACGGCTGTGATAACGAGTGGGTCAAAGCTGGATTGATCGGTGAGGATTTAGTTAGGGATTTTGAGGCAGGGTTAGAGTATGGTGTGGCAGAGGGTGTGATAGGAAAGAGAGTTGGTGATGATGGTAGAAATGAGTATCTAGTGAAATGGACGGACATTGATGAAGCCACGTGGGAGCCAGAGGAGAATGTTGATCCTGATTTGATTAAGCAGTTTGAAGTAGGGAACCAGATCAATGGTGTAGGACATTTGGAGGGTGGATTAAGTAACAATGAGGATGTTGGTGGTACGACCATTGAAGCTGGACTAAGAAAAGATGATGATCATTGAAGATCTTTTTTGTTTTCTTAATTAGGAAACTGTGAGTGTAAGTGCATAATCATTGCATGTTTGCTATTTCCATCTATAAGTTATCCATTTTTCCACATTTTATATTTTACCGTATTTTCACAATTGCTCAAATTACTTATAATTTTGATATAATGATTCGTGATTATTGTTACAATCATTTATGATCATGTGAGAATTCCTAAGGCTGTTTTAGGTAAATATTGGGTATAAGATATGTATTGTTAGGATCTCAAAATTTAAGGGATTTTCTGATTGAGTCAGTATCCTAGTTTAGTGGGATTAGTTTCCTGAATTGTGTTGTACTCTTTGTATATATGTTACCAATTAAGTGGATCAATAAATAATAACTTAAAACCCTAAATTTTGATATGGTATCAACGCTTTTGCCTTTTGGCCCGAATTCTTATGGGAAAATTAAGAGGGGGGAGGGTCGGTTTTGAGCCTTTATTGTTGTTCTCTTCCTTTTTTGAGATTCTTTTCTTTTCTCTCTGAATCAGCCTTTCATCACTGATTCATTTCATTCAAATAGTCAGCCTTCATCGTTGATTAATTTCGTTAAGTAGTTGGTTGCACATAGAAGTGAAGGACGATGCAGAAAATAAGGAGAGTAGATCAATAATTGTGGCTTCATCAGATGAAGTAACTAAGACTCAATCTTCGGTGGATTTGCAGACCATTCCAATTGCCTATAAATTGGATGAAAAACATTATCTCAAGTAGTCACAACTTGTTCGAACTATCTTGAATGGCAAGGGAAAGATTAGTCATTTGTTAGTAACTAGACCAAGGTAAGAAGATTCAGGTTTTGAAGCATGGGATGAGGAGGACTCATTGATGATGGCGTGGTTTTGGAATTCGATGATGCCTGAAATAAGCAATACGGTAATGTTCATGGCTACCGTCAAAGACATTTAGGATGTGATCCTGCAGACGTACTCAAAAACTAGGGATCCTGCCCAAGTGTACGAAGTGAAAGGTCAAAACCATTGCTTCCAAGCAAGAAAACAAATCTGTGACTTAAATATGCAACCAGTTGAAGTCATTATGGCAGGAACTTGATCATTATTGAGTAATTCAGACCAAGTGTCCTGATTATCTGCTATACTAAAGAGTTCATTGAATAGGATAGAGTTTATAACTTCCTTGTGGGATGGAATTCCAAGTTTGATCTATAGCGCCCCCTTACCGTAGGGTATACACCGGGACGTCCGTAGGTCATTCCGATACATATTCTACGATAAGAGTGAGCTACGAACAATCACTACTGTACTTCACATGGCATCATAATAATAAAACATCATTACAAAATCGCAAACTTTTTGAAACCAAAATTTTCACCATTTCATTTCATCAAAAAGAAGTTTATACAACTGTCATCGTTTACTGTCTGTACATCGTTACTACAAAAACCCTAGTACAACATGCTATATAACCAGGGAAAATACATCAGCGCTATCTAGGTCATCCCAAAAGTTCCAGCTGATCGACCAGTGAGCCATGACTTCTCTCGCCAACACAATCTACACGGCTAGAAAAGTCCCTCTGGAGCTAGGAGTCTCCTCTCGGTCCTGAAAAATATGTTGCAATTTTGGGTGAGTTTGCGAACTTAGTGAGGTAACCATCATCGATGGTTCACTCAATTCATGCAACAATCAAGCATATCACAGGTATTTCATAATTTCACA
>JAOSBL010000211.1:36638757-36648917 GCA_027568915.1 Erythroxylum roraimae
AAGACCCACTCCAATCAATTTTTCAAACACAAAAATCACATTTTTCACAATAAACACATTTATGATCAAATATACCGAAAAATGTCATGAATGCATGTACAGGCATTTACATGTACAAAATTCACTATTTACGTGTATGTGTATGCATGAATATGCCAAAACAATTTTAAACACTCATAACTCGTTCCAAATTACTATTTTACCCTTCCCATCGGTAATGAGATGTTACAACTCTCCCCTCCTAACAAAAATTTCGTCCTCGAAATTCTTACCTGTTTGTTCGAACAGGTGAGGATACTGTCTCCTCATATGCTCCTCGGTCTCCCAAGTTGCTTCCTTAGTTGAGTGGTTCCTCCATAGGACTTTCACCAATGGAATAACCCTGTTCCTCAACTGCTTAGTCCGTGATCCCACAATCTTGACCGGCTCCACTTGCAAGCAACATATTGAATTTTGCAATACCTTAAAGGAATGCCAAGAAGAAGGATTTTGCTTAAAAGAAATAGAGGTACAACACTTAAAGCATACATTGATGCTGACTATGTAGGATACATTGATGCTGACTATGTAGGATTGATAGTTGATAAGAGATCTACATCAGGGTACTGTACACTTCTTGGAGGAAATCTTATGACATGGAGAAGCAAGAAACAAGAGGTAGTAGCATGATCTAGTGCTAAGGCAGAATTTCGTGTTATGGCACAGGGTATATGTGAATTGCTTTGGATGAAAATTATTCTAAAATATTTAAAAGATTAAGTGAGATGGTCCTATAAGACTTTACTATGATAATAATAAGCATAGCCCACAACCAGTTCAGCATGATAGGACAAAGCTCATCGAGGTGGATAGACATTTCATCAAGGAGAAGTTAGACAGTAGCTTGATATGCACTCCATATGTGTAAACACAGGGGCAACTTGCTGATATTTTCACTAAAGGATTGAGTAGCTCAATGTTTGAGGGTATTGTTTCCAAGTTGGGAATGCAAAATTCCTATCCACCAGCTTGATGGGGAGTGTGAGATTTTGTAAGTCTGTTTTAGGTAAATATTGGGTATAAGTTATGTATTGTTAGGATCCCAAAATTTAAGGGATTTTCTGATAGACTTAGTATCCTAGTTTAGTAGGATTAGTTTCCTTATTTGTGTTGTACTCTTTGTATATATGTTACTAGTGGTTCAATATATAACAACTTTAAACCCTAAATTATGATAGATCATAATAATTTGAAAACTTGGTTAGGTTATTTGAGTAATGTGAGGCTCCTCTAGGAAAGGTGCCAGTAAACTGGGCCTTGGATTCATCTCAAGTCTTGTCTCAAAAAAAATTTTTTGTTCGATTTTAAACTTGAGTTTAAGGATGATAATCAGTTTTGTCGAGTTTGAGTTTAATTCAATCCTTTTGTCAACTTAATTGAGTTTGAGCAATTTGGCTTAAGTCTGACATGAACATTTAGGTTAATTGAGGTTTGAGGACAAAGTTGTATGATGTTAGATTTTGGCATTTGACCAGACCATGGTCCAACTTGGTTGGACTGATACTTCTAACCTCGAGCACAATTTGAAGTACGATCAACTCAAGCTTTTACTTGGTTACCTGGGTCAGACTAAACCTAGTTGATTTGTCATCCTTATTTGAGTTTGATTGATCCCACGTACTTGAGCTCAAACTCGATTAATTTCTTATGAAAGACATTCATCCTTTCGAAACAAAAAATTTAAATTGTTTATTTTGGGTTAGGTTGATTCGATGTCATAAATTGGTTATCCCCAATTTCAATAGTTGGGTCCAAAAAAAATTTTCTAAATTTGAATTCGAACAAATTTAAATACCCAAATTCCTTTCTTATTAAATTAAACTTGACTTGTTGATATCAAATCAGATCACTCAAGCTTTTTTACTATCTCTATTTTCTAGGTACCATTAAATTGAATGTGAAAAGTTACGTACATTAGACACACACAAACGTATATATATATATATATAACTACCTAAGTTACCAAACTGCCTTCTCTCTTCTCTCTTTATTCTTTTTGTTCATAGCATCACTCCCTAACCTACTGAGGCTTGAAGAAACTAAACTTGATACCATTGTCAATCATAACATATATACCAGCTGATATAAGAGCAGCCGTTAGAAGCACACCAAGTAAACCTAGTCCCCAGTTCAGGAACCACATTGGACTATAAACCTTTGGTTTCTTAATCTTGATCCACATGAAACACGGGAACACCAACGTCACTGGCAATGCTAGACCTCCGATCAGACCTGCCAAGCTTGACAAGAATGGGACCGCCACGGCCACGAAGAAGCACCCAAATCCGACCACCACCCTGATCAGTGCCCGAAGCCACCATGGACATGGCTTCTTCAACCTCTTTGTGAACATGGACTCCGTATCGTCGAAAGTTGGCATCCCGTAGATTTGGAAGGAGCTCACGGCGTTTATTATTACAAACAAACTTGTGGTTCCTAGGAGGAACCGCGAGGTGTCTTTTCCGTGAAATGCGTATAGAGCTGTAAGCATTCCACTTTCTGGTATCTGCAGGTTACTTCTTTTGGTGAAATAGTATTTTGAAGATACGAAATCAGATTTAACACACAGTATTTTTAGTACGTACCATTTGACCGTATGCCCAATAACCTCCGATGGCTAGAGGAAAGATGCACATTGCAATGCTAAGGTAAGCAAATTTTACACCTTTCCACATTGGTACTCGAGATGGATGCTTCTCACTTGAAGGCATTGTGGCCTGCAATTGGATACATTAAACTTCTCATGAATGTGAACTAGACCAGAAGAGTAAAGAATCAGATTTTCCCTGAAAAGTCAAACCAACCCATGTGGACAGAACTTTAAAGTCGATGGTCTGTACTTTCTAATTTCAATGGTCAATGCCAATTATGGTAGTGGAAAGAAAGGTGTAAGAGGTTTGGCATTGACTTAGACACATGCTTCAATACATACATAAATTAAGTGGACTAAAATTACTTTATTAATGAATTTTTTACATTCATTTGAGTAACCTTTTCCAAATTCTCAACAACTAACTACTCTAAGTTGAAAAATTTTAAGTAAAAAATCATATGATAAAGATAGTTTAAAATAAAAATAAAAAATTGAAAAGGAAGATTGAAATTAGTTAATCATTGAAAAATATATTATAAAAATTTTTGACTTGAAGATCGAAAAAATCTCAAATTAGAAAAAGTAAATACACTTTCAGATTAATTAAATACTCCCTCCTATTCAAAATAAAAGTCGTTTTAGAGGGATTTTAATTATTCAAAATAAGTGTTGTTCTTGACTTTTCATGCATGATTATGATTTTACTTTCAAAATTACCCTTTAATTTCTCTCACATCTTAATGACACAGATTATATTTGCAAGGCACTTTCAACATGCAATTAATAAGGGTATATCAAACATTTCATTAATTTTCTTAATAAGTGTGCATCCCTCTAAAACGATTTTTATTTTAAATAGGAGGAAATATATATCTAATAATAAATTACCTAATTGATCCTGTCTTGTTGACTTTAGATTCTCTTTATCAGTTAGGAGTAAAGTTGTGTATACTAGACCTCCCTATATCTCACGTTTAACTATATTTTTACTGAATTATTATTGTTATTGTATTAATTTTAGATTCAAATCTTGACTTTCGAGAAAAGATTCAAAAAGTTTATATTTATTTAGATATATTATATTTAATTTAAGATTGTGAAATGAGTCAGATTAGGCTGACTTCACTCAATATGAAAAACTTAAATTGATCAGTTTTGGATTAAGTTGGAGTTTAATACTAGCAAACTTAGTTCAACTAAAATGATGTTAGTTTAGTCGAAATGAGACCATAAAGTAAGCAACTCGGAGTTGAACCCGAACCTGACTCGGCCATTAATTAGCAAGTGAGCATCACATACCTGAATCTCAAGTATGAGATTGTGACCTCTAAAGGCAAAAGCAACGATTCCAAGAGCATTAAGAACAGCAAAACATCTCCCCAAGTACGTGGGAGGACGAACAGGGTTATATGACACGCCAGGCATCCTGCCTTCTGCTACAGATATAACCCAAATAAGTGTGCAATATCCTACGGCTGTGATTGCTCCGACGAGTGATACACCGGCGATGGAGTTCAGGTTCGGCAGCTGAGACAGAACCACGGCGGCGCAAGTGAAAACCAGGTACCATTCCACCGTCGTCAATGTCTTGACGCCACATGTCGACCCACACACCGTCTGAAAGAACATCTTGGACGTCGACCCTCCGACGATGATCAGAGCCACACATGTCCCTCCTGACAGATACAGAATCGGAAACATAGCTACAGCCTTCGATAGTTTCGCACCTGAATCAGATTAACTACTCGTTTAGCTTATAATCGAATCTTTGAAAAATGCTCAAACTTACTCAAAAGTCGAGTTGTGAAACTCGTGAACTTCGAAACTCGGACGCTTTTTGTCAACCTTACCTAAAGTTGCACTAGCGAGTTGCATGTATCTGCTATATCGGACTCCATGTTCAGGCGATTCATGAAGTTGGACCAGTATGTATAGAGTGTAAAGCTGCCATAAGAATGCTAAAGTCAAGCATGTGACACCCCAGGCCCTGGAAGCGACAGAGAAGTGCAAGTAATGAGAAGAAATTAATGGATCATATAAAAAAAACATTTATAAAGAAACTCCAACTTTACCATCCCAGAACGGTGAAAGCAACAGGAAGAACAAGTGCCTGAATACCAATTCCTGAGCACAGACAATGAAAGGCGGCGTAATATTTGTTCCCATTTCGGGACTCGGTGATAGGAAGCCATGCCTCTTGTGGGTCGAGCTTGGTGAGATGGAGAGCTTTTCTCAGGGGACTACCTAAAGGTGTAACGAATCGAGGCGTTCGAACTCTTGGGGATGTGTTTTTTGAGGTTTTGTTTGTTGCAGGGTGTATATGATCCTCAGGCGGCGAATGAAGCAGCGGTGATCGGGTTAACGACGGCGAGTGAAACTGCGACGGAGGAGCCGATATCGGTGGTGTTGGTGCGGCTGAAGCCCGCTGTGGAGTCGCCGGAGTGGAACCTACTTCAAGAAGATCATCCATTTCTCTACTTCTTAAGTTTCCTCACAAAAACCAAACTAGTGATATACCAACGCCTTATATAGACAAGCTGAAGTTGGAATTTCTGTAGCATGATCTTAATGATATGTAAATGGAACATATAATAATTTATAAATTACGTGTGAAAGCAAATTATTTCGAAAACGACTTCACTTGAATCACCGGAGTGTAAATTTGATTCTTGGGAAAGTGCATAACAAAATGAGTCTTAAGTTTGAAACATGATGAAAAGGTTTAGGTGGCAACCATGTTTGTCAAATTAAGGCAACTTCAAGGCCGGTCATTACAAGGCGCTGACGAAGCTCTATGGTCAGAATTTGAGCACTCCCTTTACTGAATGGTGCGCATATAAGCGCCAAGATCATATGATGCTTTGGATTGGTTTGGGATTGAGCTTTCTTGGTTCTAATGAGTTTGAGATTGACAATTCGAATGCAATTCGATCGAAACAAGTTTGATTAAAATTTTAAATTTTATTTTATTTTACTTTTAAAATGATATTATTTTGTTTAAAACAATATCTTTTTTTTGAAGTTAAAACAATATCTTTTATATTTAAAACAATCAATTTCACATCAAGCAGGACCATAGAGTTTGAATTTGAGCTTGATTGATAATTTAATAATAAAAAAATTTAAGTGTAACCTAAAACTATACCAACTTAGATCGGGAAGTTTAGGATGGAATGTAAAATAATAAATACATACTATCTAATATACCCTCAATAATTCTTCTTACCACTTATTTCTTCTAACCCTACCCAAACTCATTTAATACTGTACACAAGCTTATCATTTCCAGATTTCTCTTTTCGTTCTCCGTGTTCTACCACTTCTCATTCTTCTCGTGTTGTTTATTGTCGAGGAAGCAGAAGAGGAACTGGAAGACTTGATCACCGGTGAGTCTTCCTCTTTGTCGAAACCTTCTTTTTATCTTATATTTGTTCATTGTCGAATTTTTTTTATCAATATATGTCCGTTGCTTTTATTATCAAATGTGTTTTGTTTTGGGTGAGGAGATTGTACTATGTTTTGGTTCACCTTACATATAGGTTCACATATATAGGTTTACCCATTGTTCACTTTACACCGGAGTGAACATTATCTCTTAATCTCCCTTTCTGCGTAGTTCAACGGAGATAGAAGCAACTGTAAATTTGGGGTATTTTACAATCATGACTTTTTAATTGGAAATGATTTCTATTTTAAAATCATATTGTTAAACCTCCTGCAACAACCATTTTAATATAAGGGGTATAATAGTCATTTATTATACATTCTATTCTATTATATCCAAACAACATTTTACTACATTACATTATGAACCATTCCATCCCTTCCAAATAATATTTCACTACTTTACATTATGAATCATTCCATCCTTTCCAAATAACTTTTCACTATATTACATTCCATTCTATTATAAACCGTTCCGTTCCGTTCCTTTAACTAACATCCAACTAAACAAGTTCAAAGTGTTTGATAGACCCAATCTAAAATTGTTTCAAACTTAATATTTTGACTCAAAATTTAAAAGGAAAGCTTGAAATCTCATCTAAAATGAGATTGAGTATTAAAAAAATTTAACTCGATCGTACAGGGCTACCGGCCTGGCAACCCCCGATCGAGCCGACCAACTCATGGGTTGAGTCGGGCCAAACCAAGGAATTTTTTCCGTACTCATAAGTGAACTTTGTGTAAGATCCACGTGAGAAAAAAAATCATGATTTCACACTAATTTTCCTTTTATTTTGAATGGGTCTAAACTCTAAAGTAACTTTTTCCCAAAGCTATGTATTTGAACATAAAAAAGAAGACAAAATGATTCCATGTTCCTTTTTTTTTCTTTCTACTTTCTTTTCATACGGCTTAATGATGGGTATCTCAACTTCCAAGTTGTTGTCAACAAAACACAGCACAAAAAAGGAAACTTGTGTTGCATTGGGAATCACATAAAGAGTAAAAACAGATTCCTGGTTTCAATATCCGGGAAAAAAAATCAGAAACCAGGCACTAGCAAATGGTGAATACTTTGAACTCGATAGAGACCGCAAGACAATGAACTTCTGTTTACATAATCAACAATGAAACTACATTTTCCAACAAAACTAGGGTCCACGGCCTACAGATAAAATTTTGAATCAATTAACTGGCTATTTAGATGAACTTTTGTGAAGTTAATAAGTAATTTTTTTCACAAAAGTTTTTCTAAAAAAGGAGTGTTTAGATGTAAAATAAAAAATATTTTTTTAATAGATATGATTTTTTTAACAGTTAAAATATAACTTTTTACGAAGCTCAAAGTTGGAGTTTCTCGAAAAAAATTTTCAAATAACTTTTTCGGGTAAATTTTTCAAATCAATTAATGAGTTTATTTTTTAGTCCCTCTTATCTTTATGTTTTACACATAATTTTCACAATACCCATAAACTCATCTTCACGTTTACTCAACCTAATATTTATTTTAAGATTTATATAATATTATTTGATTTTTTATATATTTTAATATTTATTTTTGATATTATTTTAACTTATGTTATAATTCATATAAAAGATTTGGTTAGATATATTTTCATTTATATTTTATATCGTTTAAAATTATATAATAATTAATATATTGTGCTTTACATATTATTTAATGTATTTTAAATAATATTTATATATATAAATAATATTTATTACAAAATAAAATATAGTTAAAATTAAAGTGCTTTCTATTTTTATGTTGTCAAACAGTCTACTGTATGAAGCTATTACAAAAAAGCTCTTTTTTAAATGACAACTAAACAATTAACTGGCTTCTTAGAAAAGTTTTTCTCAGAAAAGATCTACAGAAAAAATTCTACCGACAAAAGCTCTAATAGTATAAGCCCAAACAAGGTTTAAAGTTTCGGTTTGACTTGGGTTGGGAAGTGTTGGCTTGATCCAATCGGAGGCCTATTCGAAAAAGAATGTCATTTTTGGGCCAATAAGAGTTGAATAATTCGAGTTCAATTAGATATTTAGCCGGGCCCAATTCTGTCCTGTCCCGTTACCATCCATAAACAAAATTGCATCAGAATGAAGATGTTTCTGCATTGTCTTTATCTTCCTGTCAGAGAAATTCTTTTCCCTTTTATAGCTGCTAGCCTCTGCCATTTTCTTGGCCATCTTCAGGAGTTTCTTGGCACTGATCATTTTAAGTGAAACCCTGGAGATTGAAGAGGAAGGATTGAGTTGTGGAGATAAGTAGATATATAGGAGAGAACCAAAGGAGACATTGCTTGTGACAATGTTTCTTAGTTCAAGAACTTTGGAGGGTTCCAAACTATGTGGAAACAAACAAATAACTGATGTTGCTTAGTAGGTGAATGACACGAGGGGACAGGACCTGAAGAACCACAAGAAACATAGCAGATAAGAGGAATTTGTCACCATCATGAACATCTATACCACCTTATGAGTTTGTTGAACATAAATGTTTTGGAAGGATAGTACAAGCGTCATGTTAGTGATTACGTGAAGCATTACACTCAAAAGATTGTAATATCAAATTACAACTCATTCATGCTTTCAACTCAATTTTCGTAACTCTCATGAATTGATTATTTCTAAATTACTTTTTCCAAGTACAAAGGTGCTAAAAACCTTATGCTCCATGAGAAAAAAAAAAGGAAAAAAGAAACCTTAGTGCCAAACCAAAACATTAACAAGTGCCAACCAAATGGGTCCGCCACGTGAAAAAAACTGATAAATCTAATCCACATGAACTGATAACTGATACTTTTGTTCCTGAAAATGCTCCAATGCATCTTCAATTTTGTTCTTGCTCAAGTTTGTACAGATTAGAACCAGAGACAGTTCATGGGATTCTCCAAAAATGGTCTGAAACTATTGGTGTTGTTGTGGTCGATATGTTTTAGCGAACTAAAATTCAAAAACAGTAGTGAGCAGAAGATTGATTTTCAGGTTGGTTTTCACGATGAAGAGAACAATAAGAAAATGAGCATCTACTGTTCCTGGAAGCCATGGACAGGACAAGAGCTTTCTCCATTTCTTCTCCTACTCCTGCTCTGATAAGAGAGACTGCATACTCCATGAAGACTGCATCGCATGCTAACCTGAGCGGACCATTTCCTGGTAACCCAAACTCTTCCTCAGACATTATCAGTAGTTCCTTAAAGATTGGAGTGTTGAGATAAAAAATGGGAAACACAAATCGTTTCTGATCAGTTGTGTATGCAGCAAAATGGCCTTTATCAGCAACTGGTTTCATTTCATTTCCAGGTATGGTAAGTCTTTTCCTCTTCAAGCCAGCTAGTCTTTGCCACTTCCTTGCCATCTTCACAAGCTTCTTGGGACTGATATTCATGGCTTCCTGTTACTGAATTATTTTGTGGAAGTTGAGAAGAAGGAGAAGAAGAAGGCAGCATAAGTTCTTGGGGACCAACTTATATATATATATAAAGATATTGATGAGGGAACATGTGGTTCCCCATCTATGGTCCTTAGTGAACAAACAGGTGAAACTCAGGATATTAATGGAGTTAGGTGAAGCTATGGATTGCTGGTTTAGGTTAGATCATCAAGAAAACGGCAGGAGCCACAGAAAGTTCCACTTGTTCAATCTTCTGGGACTCAAATGTTTTTTGTGATCAGTTTATAGCTTAGCTAGTAATCTCACTAAAGTCTGTCCCTACGGATGGAGTAGCTTGGCAAATTAGTAAGAAAACGTTAATGGAGTTTGGCAGGTTTAGGAATGAGTCTTTTTAAGACAAGGTAAGACGGTTCCTGTTGGATATGAGCCACCCAACATGAAAATCAACATGATGGATGACACACTAGTAATGCAAAGAGGCAGTCATAGGTCGGGATGGTCCAAACTGAATTGAAATAACAAATATCAAAACGACTTCGTTTTTTACTATAATTCTAGTAATAAATTTCTTGGTTGAATTTACTATATTAGAATATCTTGGAGTCTCAATATACATGGCAAACTCGATTTCCCTCACCGGTGGCAAACCAGGTAAGTCTTCTAGAAACACGTCTGAAAATTCCC
>JAOSBL010000211.1:36679568-36689866 GCA_027568915.1 Erythroxylum roraimae
AACTTGTCCAAAAACTTGAGGTGTGTTCATGGCTTTTGCTTCCTTTACTGTAAAACACATATCTTGGGGTCGCCTTATCTAATAATTTTGTGGTTCATAAATGGAAAGACAATAAGGTGTTTGAAGAGGGAATCTTTCTTAGTTTGCCAAGTTGGTGTTTGCTTGCAAATGATGATAACGTTTTGTTTTGAGTAGGATTACGTGCCTGTGCATGGAGTCATTGCTAAGGCAAGGTGGGACGTTGAGCAGCAGCAGCAACAACCACCGCAGCAATTACAGGTGGGGTTCAACGCCACCACTTTGCAGACCGAGGTGGCTCTATAAAAGAGTGACATTTGCAAGGAAGGATAAAGTAAATAGTTAGAGAAAAGTTTTATAATCCTCCTCCTAGCTTTATGGTTATCTTTTTGGTCGTATCCCAACCATTCCCTAAAGGTATGGTCAGGTTTAAGCGACATAGTCATTAATGGAAACTTGACAAAAGGGTTTCTTTTCTTTTTGTACGTAGCTGGCATTATAGAAAAGATAGAGAAAAAAAATTAAAGTTGGAGGTGCCAAGCTTGTATTTTGTGGCTGGGTTATGTACAAAAATGTTTTCATGGAAAGAACCAGTAAAATCCAAAAATATTAGCAGCTTTACTCTCTGTATTAATCCTCTCTAGACCACGTGCATGCCTTATCTTTTGTTTTAAGGTACTGTTTTGATGTCTGATACATACTTTAGAGGACATGCAATCCTCTGTTTCGACCCTCTGAAATGGTGGGTTCGAGTTGATGATGAAGACTGTTACTGAAGGATGATGAGACATCTTTTAGTTTCACCAACTTGCTTGACGCTTGGTTGGTGTTGGTTAGTGAGTGAGTAGTCAGTGCCTTACGCTTGTTGGTCCTGCTCATTTACAGGGACGGATTTTGTTTGTACTGTTAACTTTTGTAAAGCTTGCAACTAAGCGAACCTACAAAACAACCAGGGAATATGGTAATCAAAATTCCTCAAACTTAACAAAACAACCAGGGAGGCAGGGAATATGGTATTCAAAATTCCTCGAACTTCACAAAACAACCAGGGAATATGGTAATCAAAAATCCTCAAACTTCAAATGGTTGCAATGGCAAAACTTTGCACATCTCATGACCCAGGTGGATTGACAGTGTTTCTGCATAACCATTTCCTATATCAGGTCAAGAAAATCAGGTAAAGAGCCTACGTAAGTTTACCGAAAGAAGTATCAGAAAAGTCCAGGTTTTGGGTACGTGAATGTAGATGGGGACCAGCTTGGTTGTGTGCAATACGTGCCAGTCATTTAGCCTCTGTTGGTCCATTTTCTTTAGTATAGGCATTGATGACACAGTAAGAGAGCCGCCCTTTAGAGCTTGTCATACTTAACTCTAATAACTATTGCTGGTGTGGGGACCATTTTCTTTCTAATTAAGAACACAAAATGGATAGAATTAGAAACAGAACACAACATGGTTATAAATTTAAGGTAAGAAGAAATGTAATAGAAGAAAACATGAAATGACCTGATATGGAACTAGGACTGCAGATGTTGAAAGGTTGAAACGGGTAAAGAAGAAAAAGAAAAAACCTCCAAGCAATTTGTTGGAGTGAACACATTTTGGCTGACTAAGTTTGATGCCTGCTTAAAAAGTTGCAGCATCGGAAAGGAAAAAAATGATGAGTCCTATCCTGTTTCTTTCAGTCTCAGGCACGACCACTGTAGAAGATTGAATGAGGACTGCTGCTGGTGTGAGGTGGTGCAATCATTATAACTTGCAGTAGTGGTAGACATTCCATTGAGGCATTTGCCAACCCCATCACTCCTAGCCTGACAATAACAACACCTACCTTCTCCACTATAGTCCCCTTTGTTTCTACACCCGTACACCTGACTTCTTATCAAAGTTCTTTCCGACGGTGCTTGGTTTTAAGGGGATACGGGAATAAATTAACGGGAAAGTAATACATGATAATAGTTAATTTTTAATTAAATATAATTAAGTAAAATCTAATTAATTAATTATATTTTAGTTAATTAATTAATTAAATTATGATTAATTAAAATATAACAATTTTATTTTTCAATATTTTAACAAATCAATCAATAGTAATGTTAATCATTACTTTCTCTTAATTAATTATCATAATTATAATAATTATTTTTATTTTTATTTTTTATTATATTCATTCTTATTTTTATTACCATTTTTTTATATGAACTAACTATCTCCTTAACACTAGCGCTTGCTTTCATATTACATGACATTGTTGGGTTTTGTGGAGGAACATGCAAGTTTTTAATAATGCGAAGGGCCCATGAATTCATATACTCTTGGTTTGAGTTTACTTACTAGTCCTGTATTGTTGGAACACGGTGTTCCTCTTCCTCCCCATCTAGTCCTAGTAGGATTATACACAAGGGCCAGGCCCAACTTGCATTTTCCTTGTTCCATACCTTTCTTATATGTGTGTAGGAACTAGCAAGCATTAAGGTTCCTCTTTGAAATTTCTTGTACTCTATGTCTTCACTACATCAACAAGGTACTTGGCACCCGTCAAATACGTTGTTTGTTTCTGTATAGCAATTGATTTTGGAAACACACAAAGAGCCATTAATGTCGTGAGTGTATATACTTTCAGAAACAAGTTAAATGAGGAAGAAAAGGACAGGAAGCAAGTGGTCTAGCCTTTATCTTGGGACCCCTTTTCTTCTAGCGGTGGCTAACAGTAGTATCCCTATATACAATTTGTGCCTCAAGCATAGTTTTCTATCACCATCGATCCCTATTAATTGCCCTGGAATTAAATGGGGCTTTTGCTTAATTTGTCCATTTTAGAACTTAACTAAGCTTCACAGAGATTGTGTAAATGATTTGGTTTTGGTGTTCTAAACAGAATATGCTTGGTACTAATCTTAATATTGATTTCCAGATGATGGGATTTCAAGTATTTTTGGGAATTCCACGTTGGAAAGAGTAGAAAAGACCCCTAAGATCTTAGGCTGGAGTGTAGTGTCAAAATCCACGAGTATGTTTCTTCTTTAGGTTTATAATAAAGATCTCCCATAAAAGTGGGCTCTACAACACCAACAAGTGGTATCAGAGTTAATAGTTCGACAATGGACAAGTATAGAGTTAGCAATAGAATCCTATGGTTGCCTTCTTAAGTGAAAAAGCAAGGAGATTCTTGGTGGGCCCAGACTAGTGGAGTGGTAACGCCATATATTCGAACTGCTAAGAAAAAGATAGAAAAAGGTTTTCGCTCAAAAGGGAGCCCAAGTCCAATGTAAAAGTTTACATTTGAGAGGGAGATTATTGAGATTTCAAGCGTAATTATGAATTCTACATTAAAAAGAGATAGAACTAGTGAAGGACATATAAGTAGAGAGGACCTATAAATTTAACGCGTTAAGTTTTTAAGTTAGAGTGTGATGTCAAAGCTCACAAATATATTCCTTCACTAGATCCATAAAAAAGATCTCTCGTGAAAGTGGGCTCCCCAACACCAACACTTTGAGAGTTTCATTAGTGTTTCACAAACTTGGCATTTTCCAGGAAACTGTCAATGGCTTTTGCTTACTGGATTGATAACCACAGCTTCTCCATGCATCTCTCGTGAAAGTGGGCTCCCCAACACCAACACTTTGAGAGTTTCATTAGTGTTTCACAAACTTGGCATTTTCCAGGAAACTGTCAATGGCTTTTGCTTACTGGATTGATAAGCACAGCTTCTCCATGCATTTTCCTGGAAAATGCATGGAGAAGCTGTGGTTATCAATCAAGTATGAAGGAGATTACAGCAAAAGCTATTGATACTCCATGATGTTGATTCCCCACTTTCTTTTGCTTGCTTGATGTTGATACTTAAACAAACCAGCTCTCCTGAGATTCAACTAGCCATGGATTGGACTGTGGTAGAGTAGTTAAGCATATCATTAGCAGCAAAGCAAATTAGATATTAACATAGTAGTGGAGTAGCAAAGCTTATAGTTTAATTAAGATGGAGACTTTCTGGGGTCGTCTTTGGAGAAGACTTCCAAGTCAAAAAGTGCATCAAGAGCCATTTGCTAAGTCCTAGATAATAATCACATGGAAGGAAAAAGTATGCAAGTTAGGACAATGCAGCATTGGGTTGAATTGGCAATTTGGAAAAATCATAGATTCTCTCTTTTTTTGTTTTTGCATCTGTGGAATTTAAAGAAATTCTGGCCCACTAATTGATTGAAAGCCTGATTCTTGTAAGAACTGTTGTGGATGTCCATATCAATCTTCAGTTCAGTTTCATGGTGGTTAAACCTGAAATTAAAGCTTAAAACTTTTTGTTACTTAAGCGAACTTTTGATTTCAACTTGACGCCAACCGATAATTTGCTTAATTTGATTTTCGTTTCATATGAACTTTTGTGGTTGTGGGGTAAGCATATTCATATAATCCTTGAACGTGCATAGCAGCTACAGCTTCAAATTTTAATGCCTGAACTCTGTTACTCTTTTTTTTTTTTAACTACCTTAGCTTGGATGTGAACGTTAGAACTATGACAGGATCCAAGTTCTGATCTTTAGGTGAAAAAGTTTAAACTTTTGGGAAGAGAGGAAAATGATGCAACAGGAAGTATGAAACAAAGTGCATCTCTGAACCAGATATAAAACATAGGATTACAGTGTTATTGGGACAGGTTTGAGATATCTATGGTTTTCAAGAAGGGCTGTAATTAAGTGAACTAGATCTGATTGAAAGACATTATTTTACTGTGTTCCTAAAATAAAAATTTATTCCACAGAAGCTAGAATAGGACAGACCTGGTTTTGGTAATTGAAGGAAGTTGAGTTCTTCATACCAGGAACCCGACACAGTTCATCGAATGTTTGAACTTCCAAGCTAAAGGGAAGCAAAACCATTTGAGATGACCAATTCAAAACAAAGGGTTTCCAGATTGACGAGGCAAAAGACCAAATGCTCACATACTATGTTGAATTTTAGAGGCTGTAATGCAATATATGTTCTTAGCTTCAGAAAAAATCAAATTATGTGGTTGGAACCCTCTACTGCCTTGCAATTTTCCATGTAGCATACCAGAATCAATAAGAAAAAGAGGTCAAGCAACACGAGAGCACAAGACCTGTCAACGTCCAACTCTGGCTCTGAGTTAAAGTCTCTGGTGACTCATAAACCGTGTGGGTGCCACCACCATTTGAGACGATCTTAATCATACCCCCAAAGTTCCAATTTCTGGGACTTTTTGGGTCATGACCAAGTCTTTCTTTTGAGATGATTTGTCTGTCAGCCAACTTTTGTCAAGGTTTTATCCGAAACTAACCCTCCTACTTACACTTTTTATTATATATGCACATCCTTGCCTCAGTGTATTCTGCATTCAACCACTTCCAAACATTTATAGTTGTTACACCAGAACACAAACATCAGAAAGATTCAGCTGATATAGTTCCATAACCACTACCAAGTAACCAGCATTGGCTAACTTGCCAATAAGATGGATGAACCAACCTCAGAACTTGATCTTCCAGGTTTTCGTTTCCATCCTACAGAAGAGGAGCTCCTCGATTTTTACCTCAGGAACATGGTTTATGGAAAAATGTTTCATGTAGACGTTATAGGATGTGTCAACATCTACCGTCATGATCCTTGGGATTTGCCTGGTACACATACACATACTTAGCTTAGCTTGTTTTGATTCCATTTCATATTTTTTAGTATGATTAAGCTCAAGTTGATATACATCGAATGCTGCAATGTAGGACTGGCAAAACTTGGGGAGAGAGAGTGGTACTTCTTTGTGCCTAGAGACAGAAAACACGGAAGTGAAGGGAGGCCTAACAGGACTACTGAGAATGGATTTTGGAAGGCTACCGGTTCTGATCGCAGAATTCTGAGCTTATCAGATCCCAAGAGGATTATTGGACTAAGAAAGACTCTTGTTTTCTATAAGGGAAGATCTCCAAAAGGTATAAGGACTGATTGGGTCATGAACGAGTATCGCCTTCCTGATTCACGCCCTTTACCTAAGGTAACCGTAATTGACAGGATAAGCTCTTCAATGCCATTTAATAGTTCCTGGAGGAAGAATTTGACAGATTAAATATAAGTCAGGTTTAAACTATTTCCACATATCACCATCTACCAATTCATATCAGTTCTAGAAAAAGATGAAAACAAGGTTGACAGATAGATATTAGCATAAAAAGAACTTCTGAAAGTCTCTACTGAATTCAAAAGAACAGTACTTCTACACCAAAAAAGTGATAAGAGTAATGAAAATTTATGAAAGATGGGACCTTGTGACCTACTAAAGTCAATTTTGATGATGTTGTTGGAAAGAAATCACAAAAACGTACTGAAATTTATTGTTTGGTGATGATATTCAATAATTGCAGGATATAGTATTATGCAAGATTTTCAGAAAAGCAACTTCCTTGAAAGAGCTGGAGCAAAGAGCAGCAATGGAAGAAGAGACAACAACGAAGAAATCCCGAGCATCTCCATCATCATCCCCCCCATCTTCATCATTGGAAAACATCTATTTCTGTCATCATCATGAAGAACCATTTCCGATGCCTATGCAGTATGTGTTATTCAAGAAAGAAGTGGAAGAGAATAACAGAGTTGAAAAGCCAAAGGAGATTATTAGAGGGCCTTCACTGCAATTAAGCATGGACAAAGACATGCTACCAGAACTCCAAATGCCTAAATTACAATTGGATAACTGGAACGACCCTTTTCTGTTATACAGCCCTTGCCTTCAGAATTTGACTCCGTCTTCTAGTTACTGTGAACTTCTGAAGAACTTTTGATTCTGTAGGTAGCTTTCTTCACTTTTGGTTCTTTCAGGAGGTAATGTCATTGCTGGCTTGGCAAGGATGCTTGAGCAGCTACTGGGATGGTCATGTATGAGTCTGTGATATGATGACCTGAAGCTATAGCTTAACTTGTTAATCATTCACTTTATTTTCCTGTTTTGTTTAACAATATTGTTAAAGTCTGAGTTCAATCTTACATATGTAATGAAATGAATAAGCAAAAATTATTTGCTACTGTTTAGAGTAATTGCCCTTTTAAGAAAAGAGTTCTTTCAGGAATTATTATATATGTTAGATACTCCATATCTTCCATGATTCTGCAGTTTCGTATTATATGCAGTGATGTGATATCTGTGGAAAGTTGAATATAAAGAAGGTATAACCTGTGAACGAGGCAAAGATTCAGATATTTTAGTGATCAATGTACTTGGAAGTTGAGTTAATCATGTTCAGGTTTTGATTTGTGATTAATCACATACGATCAGGACACCAGGAATCTTGACAGATCTGTGTCAATTTCGTATTCTTATGTGCAATGAAGCTGTGAATTGAAAATCTCAGGGTTTTCTTCAACAGAAATAGAGGAGGTGTTGCTTCCCAAACCCTTCAAATTCTTTGAACCCTTTTGCCTTGATGCTGTTGGAGCCAGCATGGAGAGATGCTTTGATGGCAGCCATGGATGAACCTTCAAATAAGCTTTCCTGCATTGGCCTAAATCATCATAAATATTATTTATGAGTGAAGTTGTCTTACATTAAAAAAAGACATAAAAACGAACTGAGTTGCATATAAAATAAGATTTATAACTCATTATTTTAAATTTTCACTCACTCGGACCTGATCTAAGGAGACAAGAGGAATCTCATCCAGCGCCATGACAGAATTGCCGCTGTTAAGTGGTGCTATGGGTTTTTGGACTTATGCTACGTCGTTTGATTCTGGTTTGGTTTAATACTTGTCAACTGAAATAGCTGCCACTAAAATAAGCCTACACTTGGACAAATATTCCTGTTAACGTATCATCAATTGCAATCAACTAATATTCATGATTTATTCATCAATTCACCCTCCTAAATCATGAACAGATGAAAGCATGTACATACACAAGCATTAGTAGTGGACAAAAAATTATCAGAAGTCATACCTGTTAGCATACCTGATAACAAGCTGACCATAACTTACATTTACCTTCGTTTAGGCAATTTGGGGTGCACAAATGTGCATAAGCTCTGATGGTTTTTGACGGTCGGAGGACTAACAACGAAAATGAAGAAGCTAAAAAGAACACAAGCTTTTATGTTTTCTAAAAAAATCACACATTTATTCAATGCACTGCATAGTTTATATAGAATTGAAAACATAAGAATCAAATAAAATAATTTGCTAATATCCAGCTACATCGCAACTAACTATTTTAAACAAGGAATAAAACACTAAAGATTTGGTCCATTGGTCAATTATTCTGCAGCAATTATCTAAGGCACGTTTTCAACACTCCTCTTTGCCTTAGTAATTGTAAAGCTTTAATGTCAAAAAAATTCATCCTCTTAATGTTGCTCAGTTGCTGCTTTTGCCTCTTCATTTCGAGACTTGCAAATCTTCTTCATATGTCCATTTGTCCATTTTCTGCATTTGATATCAGGCCTCTACCAATATTTTCTTTGTGGGTGATATGTTTTTTTGCAATGTGAGCATGGTGGATATGAATCATCATTGTTTTTGTTATTGTTGTCGATCTTGTTGAAACTTTTGTTTTTCTCTCCTCTTGAATTTTTTTTCTTTTGCTAGCAGAGCATCTTCAATGGTTCCTTCTTCTCTCATCATCCTCCTTTGTTCTTGTGTCTATAGTGCATTTACTAATTCTGCTAAAGACATGCTTGATATATCCTTAGCTTCTTCCAATGCAAAAATTTTAGATTCATATTTTTTAGGTAAGGTTACAAGAACTTTTTGCACTATTCGTTCCTCAGAAAAATCCTTACCTAATAACCTCACTTTGTTTACTATGTTGAGCAACTTGTCGGAGTATTCTTTAATGGTTTCTGACTCTTTCATCTTCAACATTTCAAATTCTCTGATCAAGTTGAGCACTTGCATGCTCTTTGTTCTTTCATTGCCTTGGTATTCCTTTTTGAGGTAATCCCAGATATCCTTTGCCAACTTTAGATTCATAATTATTGTGAATACGATGTTTGAAACAGTAGAAAACAACAAGCTTTAGCTTTAAACTTCTTATTTTTCTTTTCTTTATGCATCTTGATTTGAGTCATTGTAGGATTTGTTGGCAATGGAAGCACTTCATAGTCTTCCTCCACTACTTCCCAAACATCCATAGCATAAAGATGAGCTTTCATTCGAACAACCCAAAATTGATGGTTTTCACCATAAAAAATTAGTGGTACATCTTGAGACAGTTGTGTTTCAATCTCCATTGCTTGAAGATGGTTGTAATTCTTATTGTAATTCTTGGTTGCAAATCAGGTTTGTGTTTTGGTTTCGCTCATCTCACAGGTCCCTCAAGACAAATACTCTGATACCATTTTGTTGGTTTTTGATAGATGAAGGACTAACAATGAAAATGAAGAAGCTAAAAAGAACACAGGCTTTTATGTTTTCTGAAAAAAACCACGCATTTATTCAATGCATTTCATAGTTTATATAGAGCTGAAATCATATGAATCAAATAAAATAATTTACTGATATCCAGGTACATCTCAACTAACTATTTTAAACAAGGAATAAAACACTAAAGACTTGGTCCATTGACCAATTATTCTACAGCAATTATCTAAGGCACGTTTTCAACAAGCTCTTTGCACACTTCATGCTTCTTCCGGGTGACTCTTTTCGTGCGAAAATCAACTGGATTTTCATCTCTTCTAATCCTTTCTAGTAGAACTTCACCACTTTTAACCTTCTCACGAATAAAGTGATGCCTCACGTCTATGTGCTTGGTTCTATCGTGGTATTTAAGATCTAGATAGTAGTGTCGTTAATCTGCAGTTTCAACTCACCAACCATTCCTTTAAGCCATAGTGCTTCCTTTGTTGCTTCTGATATAACTAAGTACTCAGCTTCAGTTGATGACAATGCAATGGTAGGTTGAAGTTGTGCTTTCCAGCTTACACAACAATCATTCATCATGAAATAATAGGCACTAGTAGATCTTCTGTCATCTGAATTGCTCGCAAAATCAGCATATGTGAATCCTATAATGCTAACTTCTTTAGCTTCATTTGCTTTGAAGTATAAGCCATGCCTAATAGTGTACTTGACATATCTCAGTAAATGTTTTAGAGTAGACCAATGGTCCATCCCAGGGTTTGTCCTAAACCTGCTAAGTTGCTTATAACAAATGACAAGTCAGGCCTGTGATAAGCCCTGCACAAACACGTCACCCACAGCCAGAACACACACAAGCAAACACAGAATAAAGCAAGGCAACAATGGCAGAAATAGTCTCTATATTGATCAATTCACCAA
>JAOSBL010000211.1:36689966-36710830 GCA_027568915.1 Erythroxylum roraimae
CAGAGCAAGGAGAGGGGATGATTTCGGTGGTGAATGAGCAAAGAGAAGGATGAGTTACAGCAGAAATTAGCCAATGCTTAAGGTCATGCCATGTGTTAGATGAGTGTCCATACTCTAGGGACACTTATCACACAAAGACACAAACTACATGTCCTTTAATGGAATAACCCACATGTCACACATAGAAATAAGCCACTTGCCCTTCATTTAAACACCCAAATGTTACAATTCTATTAGGTCATTTTTCACTCAACCAATGCTGTCATATGTCAATGCATCAGCTATGTCAAATGTCACTAACTCATAGGCTTAGTCATTCCAATTTTCATGCATCAGCCTGTCTTGCCACTTGATAATTTTCCTAGCCTAAATGTACATTTTAACACCTCAAATCTCTAATGATGTTAATTAATTCCAATTCACTAAGTATGATCCATTAAAGCAAAATTCAAGTCATATACAATTCTCAATCATATCACAATTTTTAACACCTATTATACATGTACTTTCATGAACATGTAACATTCCAACTAGAGTATAATTTAAGGCCTTACATACTACATACCACAACACACGCTAAACAAGATCACATAAAATAAAAGCACTTGTTAAAATCAATCTTAAAATAAAAGCAATTGTTAAAATCAATCTAAACCCAATTTTTCATCCTAATTGAGTCTCCTAGAGCTGTCCTTCCTCCTATAAACATATTTATCTGGAGGAATGGATATTGAATATAAAGTGTGATAGGTAGTAAACAAGTAGATGTAACGCACCAACAATGTAGCGAGACAATAGAAACGGAGAAATTTAATTCATATAGTATTTTGAAAGCTAAAAAATGGGTTACATTAAAATATGATTTTAAATCTAAAACTAATTATTTTTGACCTCCATATTGTAAGTCCATTTAGTATTAGAGTCGTTATCTTCCTAACAAGTACCTACCCAAAAGTTACAGAATAAAGCAAGGCAACAATGGCAGAAATAGTCTCTATATTGATCAATTCACCAAAACCAGTGAGGACAAGATAAGTGTGCTAGTATTCGAGGAACTAGCGCCTCCAGCCTTAGGCTCACTCTACGTAAAATGACAGACAATCAAATGCATGCCCCTTCCCCCTCACTCCAGTACTGTTTTATTCCCATGTCAGAGTAACTAACTTTCCCTTCCTATGACAACTTTACCCTCCCTTGTTTCCCCCAAATGACAAGGTCTACCCCTCTAAGGCATTGGCCTCCTATGGGTCGTATCAGCCTGCTGCAAATCATGGCGTATATTGGTGACCCTATACCAACATCATAAGGCTTATCCTTCATCAATTCCTTCTCATCTTTAGTTGTTGGGCAATCTGCAGAAGTGAGCTTGAGATTTTCTACCAATGAATGTGAGTAGGCTTTGCACCAAACATGGAGAACTTTTTAACTCTCTCTCCATATAGGTAGACTGGTGCAGCCACATTTCTTTGCTTTGTTTATTTCTCACAACCTCACAAGAATTTTCTTCACTTCACCCATTTCCTTCATCTCAAAGTTTGCTTTCAGCTCTTGCTTGACTTGTAGAATTCTTTCTTGTTCCCTGCAAGTGATCAGCATGTCGTCTACATTTACAAACAATAGGATTAAGTCATACCCTTCAATGTCTTTATAGTAGAGGCATGTATCAAACTTGCTTCTGGTGAATCCCATTTCAGTCATAGCTTTGTTGAAGTGCTTGTTCCACTGTCGTGGTGCTTGTTTTAGGCCAAGAGTGACCTCTTTAGCAAGCAAACATGTTGTAGATAATCCTTACTCTCATATCTAGGAGGTTGCTTCATATATATCCTCTCCTCGAGTGAGCCATATAAAAAAGTTGTCCTAACATCTAACTGTTCTACTATCCACTCAAACTCATTAGCAAGAGTAAGAACAAGCCGAATAGTTTTATACTTGGCAACTGGAGCAAATATATCATTATAATCAATTCCTAACTTCTGTGAACAACCCTTAGCAACTAACCTAGCTTTGAATATAGGAGGTTTATTAGGATCTACATCAGTTTTCATCCTATATAACCACTTACGGTCAATGATTCTGCCTTTCAAAGGTCTTGGTACCAAAATCCAGGTGGAATTCTTTATAAGTGAGTTATATTCATCATTCATAGCACCCTCCCAATTCTTAGCATTTATAATACTTATGGCTTGTTCCAAGTTTTCAGGAATCTTATTCTCTATCTATTTAACAATTAACATAGCAAATTCAACTAAGTTACCTTATGCATACCTTTTATTAGGGACGATATACCTTGGTTCTCTGTCCCTTGTTAGCTGGTAGCTTGTTAGGTCTTGTTGCTTGCTGCCACTTGAATCTCCTTGTGCTTGGGTGCTGCCATGATCATCTGTTGGAGAATCTTCTTCAGTTTCAGATTGATCATTCTCACTTGCTTTTGTTGTATCTATTGAAGACATTTTATTATAAAAACTTGAAGGTTCATCAGTGTTAGGCTCATAGTATGTAAATGTAGTGGTCTTACTTCTCTGTTGTGAGTTTTCAACTGATTTACCCTTTACCAATGGATATTCAGCTTCATCAAACTTCACATCTCGAGAAATAATAATTTTACCTATACCATTCTTAATTACAACCACCTTATAACCTTTTGTGCCTTGTGGATACCCTACAAAGATTCCTTTCACAATCCTAGGATCAAGCTTCCCATCTTGCACATGAACATAGGCTGCTGTCCCAAATGTTCTTAGATGATCCATGATTGGTTTTTTATTTGTCTAAAGCTCTTCAGGTAACTTAAAGTCAATTGCTGCACTTGTTGATCTATTGATGAGATAGCAGGCTGTAAAGACAGCCTCTCCCCAATACCTGTGACTCAGCCTTGATGTGTGTAGCAGGCTTCTTGTCCTTTCAAGGAGGGTTCTGTTCATTCTCTCCGCTATCCCGTTCTGTTGTGGGGTGCCCTTAACAGTCCTCTGCCTTTTCATGCCAGTTTGTGAGCACAACTCTTCAAACCTTTGATTGCAATACTCCAATTCATTATCTGTTCTCAAAGCTTTCACTTTGTAGTTGGACTGAAACTTTATTCTTGTTTTCCACTACTTGAAGGCTTTGAAGGCTTCATCTTTAGGCTTTGATATGGATAACCATAAATTTATGCTGTAATCATCTATTATTGTCATAAAGTATCTGTTCCCAGCTTGTGTTGCAATGTTTGAAGGCTCCTATAAGTCTGAATGCACTAACTCTAGAGGTTGTGTGGCTCTGTGAGTGGACTTGCTGAAGCTTTCTCTATGTTGCTTACCTGCAAGACAGCCTTCACACATATATTTGTCAGTTAATTTAGTAGATTTTATTATACCTTTGTCAATCATCTTGTTTATAGAATCATAGCTCAGATGTCCGAGCCTTTTGTGCCACAATTTTGCTGCTTCTTGTTGCTTGGCCAAGGCAGGCTCTGTAATGTTTGCTTCTGCAGTGGCTTTCACATAGTAAAGGCCTCCTTGCTTCTTGGTGCTTGTGAAGACCACCTTATCACCTTTGCTGATAGTTCTAATCTCATTCTTTGATGCTATATCACATCCTAAATCATCAAATATGCCTTCAGATAGGATATTTCTTCTCAGTCCTGGTATCCAGCACACATTGTTAACCTTTATATAAGCTGTCCTTTGTGGTTTCTCAGTGTCATCTAGCCTCTTCCACCAATGTCCAACATTCCATAATCACCCATCTTCACCACTTCATCCTCTTGAGTTTCTAAGTCCATTATAAGCTCTTTGTTAGGAGTCCCATGAACTGTGCAACCATTGTCTAATATCCAAGCGTTGCTGCTATTTTCATCTTGTTGACTCACAACTAAAATCTCTGCAAACTGAAAATTTGTTCCTTTCACCACTGCTGATTCATTTGCTTGGATTCCATTCTTCTTTTCTTCACCTATTCTGTTCCTACACTCCCTTATGTAGTGCCCTTGTTTCTTCCAGAAATAGCATTTGTTTGCTTTCTTTAGTTTATCTCTTTCTTCCTTAGAAAGATTAACTTTGTACTTCTTGTTATTCCCATGTTGCTGACCCTTCTTTCCTTTACTTGATGATGCTTTTACAAGCAACGCTTCATTTCCAATCCTTTTTTTGAAAAATGAAGACTCGCCCTCATTGTCTCATAGATAGTCAATAATCTTCTGCTTAGTTAAGTTCTCAGTATTGAAGTTTGTCATCTTCTTCATGTATTGTAGTTCATCCGGTAAAGAAAACAGAAGTACAACCTTCACCTGATTCTCACTTATCTTAACATTACAAGATTCTAGTTCTTGAATCAGTTTATGTAGCCTATCTAGATTATCATCTAGTGACTAACCACTCATCATCTTGAAATTAAAGAGATTTCCCAAGAGGTTTACCTCATCAGGTTCTGAAGATGCCTGGTAAGTTTCTTCAAGTCTCTTCCACAAATCATTGGCAGTGGTAACATCACACAACAGTCTCCATACTCCAGGTGCCAGGTGAACCAGAGTTCACTATAGGCAATTTCTTCTGCCTCCAGGATCTTATTTGTGGGAGTTGCTTCCGATCACTTGCCTTCTATTCCTTTGCTACATTATGAAATCCCCCTTCCCATCCCAAATCTCGACATCAACTCTCAAGATTGCCATCAATTGATTCTGGTGAAGCTCTAATACCAATTTGTTAATAATCTTCTATCGAATCTTGAATATTTCTTCACACAAACTCTCATGAGCAAATCGTCAAATACATTGAGTGCTTAGAAGAAATGAACAACAACACAGTTTATCATGGTTCGGGCAATTCCCTTTGGATCCCTACTTCCACTTCTTCAAGCAACCACTTGAAGATTACAAGACTACAAACGATACGCTACGAGCAACTATGGAATTCTACGAACTAATCAAGTCAGCTCAACAGTATTCTATCTATTGCTGATCTTGATCACACTTAGAGATAGCACTAGAAACTCTAAGAGATTTGTAGAAAATTGAAATTAAAAAAAACATAAATCAAAGAAGAGAGCTTGCTGTATATATATAAGCAAGTAACAGAAAAAAAACCCGATTATAATTAACTGTAACTAAATAACAGACAGTTGTTTCTAATTCTCTACACGTGAAATGACGGAATTGCCCTATTAATTGGTGCTGTGCATTGTTCAAGTGACGTCGTTTGGTTTAATACTTGTCCACTGAACTAGCTGCTGCCAAAATAATCCTGCACTTAAATACTTAGACAAATTTTCCTATTAACTTATCATCCATTGCAATCAATTACTTAATTAGTCTAAATTGCTAGATCAAGCATAGGTGATTGGAGTTTATCATGTGAACTTCATTTAATTTGGTTTTAATACACAACTTGTGTTAGCTTAACTTTTATTATGAATGATTTTGATGATAATTATATAATATTTCAAAATTCAAATTGGACTTATTTTCTTGTATAGATAATGATATAATTCTTAAATAGAAATTAAATAATAGGATAAATGCTTCCTTTCTTACAGGAACCTTCCTAATGAACTTATCTGATTTATTTCATAATATCTAGAAAGACCTTACTAATTCGAACAATTAGCTCTGATATTATGTCTTAACCTTTGAATATTGGAAGATTCGAATAAAGATGATATTGAAGATTTGATAGATACAAAGTCAACTCAGAACAAAAATGAAACAATGGCTAGTTGAAGGAAATGTCTACTTAAAGAAGAACCAATGTAGTTACGAATAACAAGTGAAACAAGTGAAGGAAGCCAGATTTTTTAAATACATTCACAACATCAGTACTTTTGAAAGTTATATCATTATCAAATCTCTTGTGCCTTTGAAAGTGAACATTTCTTTTTGGGAGAGATCATTGAAGCTCATATCGAGCAAAATACTTCTTCATTCGTTGAGAGCTTATAGAGGCTAGTTAAATACTACTAGTGTGGAAAGTTGAAGAACCTTGAAAAATAGATACTTGTGAGCTTGAAGAGGCTCGTTAAATTACTACTTAGGATTTTAGTAAAACACTCAAGTTGGATACTTAAGGACTAGACGTAAGTTTGAGTTATAAGCCGAACTAGTATAAATCGACTACGTCATTCTATCTCTCGTCTTAACCTTTAATTTTCCGCATTATAGTTGTTTCTACTTACAAAAGGTTCCTTTCAATTTTAACAGGCTCCTTCTGTTTTAAATCATTTTAACAAAATTTATCGTTTAACAGGTTCCTATCGTTTAGCAGGCTTCTATCATCTGACAGACTCTTATTGTTTTAAACTTTAACTGACCCTTGTTTTTTATACGAATTGAAAGTAGCTTACAAAAAAAATTTTCAAGTCACATACAATTCACCATCCTCTTGCGTATATTGCTTTATCAACTTGAACTTATAAATTGCATTAGCTAGCTATGCTCAATAGTTGTTAATATTGTCACTGCAATCTTATTTTGCCAACTCTTTAAAGGGGCTGGCTTGACCTAAAAGATTAGAACTGATAAAATGACATTATTTTCGTCTGTAAGTTTAATAATTTAAAGATCAAACAATATACCCCCTCCTGGCATCATTCACTACCTGCGCGATGATGCACAGGGTGTAGCGTTTTCTCGTTAATATTTATGTTTGTGCGTCTGATGTAACAAAAAAAATAGCAGTGAAGTCAGGTTTAAGCAACATTAGGGCATCGAATGGTCTGCCCAGCCCGACCCATTTCCAACCCTAGTTATAACAACAAATTATCTTGAAGGCAATGTTTGACCAATTTATGTGAAACTTCAATCCAATTGCTTATTTAATGCGATCCGTTAAAGTTAGATGGTCTATGACAAGCCTTGATTAATCTTTATCTTACACTGTATAGAAATTCAGCTTCTTTTAACTAAACTCTTCAGGAATTTTTACGAAATTTGATCTGATTAAGAAATGATCAATATATATAAGAGAAATGAAGATGAAACTTGGAAAGAATCGTTAGCATCAAAAAATACTATGTTTCACTCAGGAATTTCATGTTCAGGATCATACATATGTGTTTCAGGAATCTACATCTGAATCAACAAAATTAATTTTTTTCTGGTTCAGGGGTTGAGAATGTTGAGAAGAGAGACTCTGGACTTGATCAAATGCCTGAAAAGACAGTGAAGACCATCTTCAAGATCCTGAAAAGATGACTCCAGATCATCTAGCTGAATCTGCATGATGTTAACAGCTTTATCAGAATTGCTTGTACTGTAATGGACGAAACCAATCAATGAAGAATCGATCCTGGAGAATTCATTTCCGTCTGTTTCTTCTCTTTTCTGGTGCACCAGCTTGGAGACTAAAGACCAACCAGTACCTCTTGACTTTGGTCCTGATATGACACACAGCAAGGACTCGAGAACTTGGAG
This sequence comes from Erythroxylum roraimae, assembly GCA_027568915.1. Lineage (NCBI taxonomy): Eukaryota > Viridiplantae > Streptophyta > Magnoliopsida > Malpighiales > Erythroxylaceae > Erythroxylum > Erythroxylum roraimae. The sequence continues at coordinate 36,697,348 of JAOSBL010000211.1, forward strand.
AGTGACAGATTCAATCTCTTTTAACAATCTGAAGATGGCTCTGGTTTCTTTATCTTCATCTGAAGAGAAGGAGTTGGATTTGTTCTTCATATCATTTAAGGTTTTTCTGATTGCCTTCTTCACCACCTTCCTCGAAACCAGGAATTTCTGGACCTCACTCTTGAGACAGGTTTCTGCAGAACCTGATCTTCTGCGGAAAATGGATTGAAGCTCTCGTGCACTTTCCTTGGTATGCAAGACCGAATCTTTAGCAGAACTACAAACTTCCAACATTCGAAGAGATCCATCCAAGACCTCATCAACCCATTCCTCTTGATGAGCATTTGCAAGTACTTGTTGAGTTACAGGCAAGTGGAAGAACTTGTGGACACATTCAAACAAATCCGAAAGATCATTCAGCTTCTGGCCTATGGACTGTGATGAAACTGATGCAGCTGTAGCTTGAGAAGCAGACATCAATCTCGACAAATGGTCGCCAAGTTGTGTGATCAAGGGGTGTGTGCTAGAGGGCAAGCTGTTAGATCGAGCATGGAGGTCATAGGATTTTGGATTAGAAGATGAACCTGCCATTTTTCTTCTTCCCCAAGGCCACAGGAGAGCCTGAAATATATATATATATACACACACACACGTCAATGGAAGGAGACAGAAGGAATCTGAAACAAACATGATTTAGATTTAGATCTAAAAAACTATCTGAGTCATGTTTTTCACTGTCTCCTCTTGGACCGCCATGTCCAACTCAGAACACAACTGCCACATCTGCGAAAAAGATATTGCTTCGACAATTAAGTAATGAAGGCCACACGAGTGGGAGTTGAAGATGAAGAACAAAGTGGGATTATAATTATCCCAAGATGTAAAATTTCGTTGGATTAATAAAACAAATGTGATTGAGCTCAAAACTAAAAGAAAAAAAGAGGATTGAAGTCCAACCCGAAGCTCAATCAAATCAGACCTAACCTGTTGCCTTTAAGTCAATCCGAATTTTTTAATTTTAAAAACGTTAAAATTTAAATTAAACGTGTATTCTAACGTAAACGTTAAAGTAAAAAATACACTTTTGACTTGTAATGAAATGTTCAAAATTTCACTAATAATTTATTATTATAATTATTTTAACTTAATAATTCTAGTTGAATTTAAACAAATTTAAAAGTTAAATTGAACATTTTATTGATTCAAATATGTTATTTATGCTAACAAAATCTAGGAAAATAATCTTCCCAAAAGATTGAATTTTTTTCATAATTTTTAATATTATATTTTTACAAAAAACTCTTGCCTTGAACCCTAATTATACCAACTTTACTTAGTATCAAACCTCATCACCATAATTTTAAATTGTTATCCGAATGATTAATCGTAATTTAATAAAGCTCTAATAGATATATATTAAAAATTTGGAAATTTAAGTAGTTTCTCTATAATACAATTTTTATCAATAAAACAAATTTTGAATAGGCACCTCACATTTTACACAAACTTGGGGAAGCCTCAAAGACAGTGGTGTCCTTATTTATCACAAGTTTCATTCTCAGGATCCTTTCCCACCTCTCTGCTTCTTCTCTTCTAGTGCAGCAGCTTCATTCAACATATCAACAGCATCATTGTGCATATCCAGTTTTGCCAGTGCGACTGACTGCATGTAGAAGGCCGTTGGCCAGTCGGGATACACGCATTGAGCTTGCATTGCGTCTCGGAGGGCAGCATCCGGTTGTTCACATAACAGATAACAAAGACTGCGACGAGCAAAAACTGTTGGGGACACCATTGTTCCGACGTCTATGAACTGCATCAGGGAGAAAGGAAACCTTAACCAAACCAAAACATAAGAAAAAAAGGTTTGCATTTCCATTGCCTGCACTAGATATCTGTAAACACATATCTAATCAAAACCAAGTACAAAGAGGAATATCAGATATGAAGAACATAAAATTCTTCTCAAGGATCAAAGACCTCCCAACCACACAGCCATCCAAGAAATTTCCATAGGAATACATACCTGCGAATAACAATCAATGGCAGTTTTAAAATCTTTATCGCGAAATGCAAAGTCCCCTCGCTTCCTTGATTCAAGCATATCTCTCATCTGTTGTGTCCATTCTTGGAAAGATAACTGAACCACACAGCATTTAAGTAAATATCTGAGCACAAAATATCAGGAAAAATTAAATACGCAATGTAATCTAGTCCAAGTCAATTACCTCATTTGTTCCTTCGTCATCTTTGTAATGTGTCATGACCAAGATCTGATGAATTGCTGTGAGGTCCATCCGAGAACATGCTTCGCCCATTGGTGAGTGATGACGTTGAGGAGTTGCAGGGGCTTCTGTGTGCTTCGAAATTCCAAGCATAACATAAGATGGAACCTGAATAACAAAACTAAGATGGGTAATTTCTCAAAACAAAGAAGTTTACTTTTAGACCAAGTTTCAAGTAAGCGCATGTTCAACTTTGTGTTATCAGTAGTATCAAGAAAAGGAATCCAATGTTTTTTTACATGAAGTGTGCAAGGATACACTTTGAAAAGAAAATGTTGGCTGGCTGGATTACAGTGAAACTAAATACAAATTGATAGCTAAAAAATATTATTGAAAATTTTTTGATAAAATCCCCTTACATCAGGCTTCGTTAGCAGTGGAGCAAGTGTCGAAACAAGGTCCTTTGTAGTTGGCCGTTCTCTAGGTTCATATTGCAAACATTGAGATGCAAGACCAACAACAACGGTTGCCTCTTCTGTAGAGAAGTTGCCTTCCAAATGTGAATCCATCAAGACAATAATGTTTTTGCCCCTAATCATGTCAAGAGCCTGCAAGCATGGACAATAATGAAATCAACACCTAAGATGCATCTTAAGAAACAAGACCGAAAATTGATGAAAACTGAACGTCTTTTGCTAGAATTTTATATCTAGTTAACATTACGTATGAGGGTACAATTACGGAGAACATCAGTCTGCATTTCCGTAACCCATATCAGTTCTAACCCATAAAATTTTGTGCTGATGTTAGAGAAAATGACAAAGATAAATTCATATGGTGGAAGTTACGATGATAGAATGAAATCAAAGAAAGTCTTTCAACTTAGAAGCCTATGGAAGGATATTTGCGACTTGGGAACGAACCTTATAGATAAGAATCTTTAACCACAGGGAAACAAATAGCAAACCAATTTTAGAATCTCATATAATTAGGATATTTCTAGTCTAATTATATGTATCCTCTTCATATGAGACTTCTCTCTAGAACTGCATGAGTAGTACAGCCAATCAAAGTGACAATCTCACTTCAGTTACACACAGCCACAGCAATTGTAAATGCGGTAAAAGAATCTAGATCCCTAGTTCAAGACTTCCTATTCAGATAGAGTGTGCTAAGACCAGTACCATCGTAGAGTATCCAAATTTCATCAACGTGCTGCTTCAAAAAGAAAGTGCTTGTTGAAAGAGTTAGCTATATTGAGTTTGTGAACATGACAACAAGAAAAATAAGATAAAATAATTTGCATGCAAATGAATACAAGCAACTTACATGACTCGGAGGGATATGCTTTCCACTAAGTAAGTCCAGAAGAACGGTGCCAAAGCTATAAATAACACTTTCAGGAGTTACCCTCCCTATGACATGCAAAATTAAGCAACAATGAGCACTAAGTCAAACAAGTAACTAGGATAAGCAATGCAGCTTAAGTCACCAAAATGTTGCAATAAGCAGTTGAGAAACAAGCCTGGCCATTAACCTTACATGGTTGGTCAACAACTGCAATTTGCATGCATCATTGGAAAATGTTTATAGATACATTCCTTTTTCAATTGTATATGCTTCCCAGAAACTTGCTTTTAAGAGTATCGCAAGTCTGCTATAATGCACCACAATATACCACACTACATTAGCCATAACTGAACATTGTTCATTATTCAGTACAAATGCCATGTTGGTTAAACAATTGCAAAGTTAAAATTTGAACTCACATTCACATTGAGAAAAACTAAGCAGTCTTATAAATTTTTTAAATAAGGAACACATATAAGCTTTTAGAAGAGAAAGAATAAACGAGCAAACTGTGGCAGTAAAAAATAACTAATTACCATTTTTTAGATACTCGGGGGGAGTATATGCAAGATTTGTACTATAACTTTTCCCATCCCTGCTATTTTTCATGAAACCAAAACATGAAAGCCGCGGATCACCATCCTACAAGGTCAATTGAAAATATCCGCCAACAAAGTTATAGATAATAAAAGATGATGAAATAACCCAAGCAACTGAATAGGGATGAATACAGGTTCATAGTAAAGAAAGGAAGTACCTCATCAAAGAGAACCCTATAGGCATTCAAATCATGGTATAAGGGGCGACCCTCGGAACTACAATAATCTAATGCTTCAGCAATATAGAAGGCTACTCTTAACCGCATAGCCCACTCAATTGTTTGATTTTCCCCTGTAAAGAGAACGAGCATAGGATGAAATTTTGCCAACTATACCTTCAAATAGATACACTAAACTTTTGAAGAAGGGATGTTTGTTGATCAAAAAGAGATTTCAGCTATTACTAAAAGTAAGCACTTGCAATGAATTTAAACGAACTACAAATGAAGCACAATGAAACAAAGCAGAAATCGTATGTTATCAACTAATCAATCATTCATAGCAAGAGAAGTGAAAATCAAGAAACCAACTAGAAATGTAATGCTTCTAGTCAAAAAGCTACCAAGGAAATTCACTAATTGAACAAATCTAGCCAAAATTAATGAAAGAAAGCAACTTACAGTGAAATAAATGTTTAGTTAGTGTATCATTAGGCATGTACTCAGCAACCAGCAGCCGCTCATCGCCATCACAGCAATAGCCTATCAAATTCGCCAGCCTTTTATGTCTCAACTTCCCAACACCCCATGCCTCCTCCTATAACACACAGTAAAAGTTCATGAATACCCACCTCGCAAGAAGCATCAAAATCACAGAGGAAGAAGCAGCAGCAGCAGCAGGAACAAGATGTTAAAGACAAAAGACAACAAAAAGATACCGCAAACTGCTTAGGATCGGGCCAAGCCATCTTGTTGAACTTTTTAACTGCGATCCACCGACGGTTCTGGAGTCGACCTCTGTAGACAAAATTAGGTGCCTTCTCGCCGCCCTCCGACACCATGTTATCAGAACTGAAGTTATTGGTGGCTGTTTTGAGGTCAGAGAATGGGAATTCAGCGAAAGAGGGAACTCCAGTAGCCGGGTCGAGTACGGCTGACGGCGAGGGGTGGTTTCGCTGGTTGGTTGGTTGGTTCTGATCCTTCTCCTTACCGGACCCTCCTCGAAGCAAAGATTCACAGCAACCCATGACTTGTCTTCCCAATTCTATCTAGCTAACAAAGATTCAAGCTTTGGCTTATCTACCCAATAAAGATTAGCTTTGAAGCTGGGTACAAGTTATTTAGGAACACAAAGGAGTGAAGATTGAGATTGAGAGAAAAAAAGAGTTCATTAAGAGGAAGATACGAGTTAAAAGGAGGAACCAAGCAACTGGTGAAAATGGGCTCTCTTTGTTGTCCCCCAGTTGTGGGATACAGGTGTAGAGGAAAGAGGTGTAGTGAGTGTGAACCAAAAGGGATCAAAACTTGTCGAAATGGGCTTCTTCTTCTTTTTTCCGTCTGTAAAGTTAAAATAAGCAGACTTTCAGACGACCATACAACAAAAAATGGAAAATTTGGAAAAGGTTTCAGTTTGATTTATGTTTCTCTTTAATGTTAGATTTTGGTGTTCTATTTAAATTCTTAGTTCTGTAATAAAAAGCCTTCCTGATGGTTATTTCAATAGTAAATGACTTTGACTTTTAGCTTTAATGTACCACTTTCTCTTATCTAATCTCACCTTGGTTTCTTCCTAAAGTTGTCTCTAATGGGCTATGGAGATTCTCTTGTTTTTTCTTTTCTAGTGCCACTCCAGGCCACTGTTTCACGATACAGAAATTGAATCGAACCGATACCTAATTCGAGTCATTAACTGACTTTGATCCTGTGTTTTCTCTTGATGGTTTCTTAGATACCCTCCAAGCGTGTGTGTTCTCTGATCTGTCTTTTAACGTGAACATGTATACTTTTCTTAAGCATAAGATTGATTGAGGGTATATGTTCTCCACTAAATAACTATATCTTAATTAAATCTGGTAGGTGTAGGACTGACCAATTGTCTGCAACTTTTTTCTTAAAGTAAGTGATTTATGTCTTTTTCATCGCGTAGGAGCAAGTTCTTTCGAAGTTGATGGAAATTGTATTAAATTATACAAAACAAACACATCAAAAATTCTCGTACACTTCCAGTGACCTTCTCCTGAGCATCCATTTGCAATAATGAGTGAGTCCAACAAGACCTCATCAAATTTTATAGTTTCTTCTACCAGTCGTGTCGTGACCCCTCTTGAGCAGCTTTTCATTGTTTCTTACAATTACTGAGGTCGTCTGAAGGTAGAGACCAAATCCGCATATGAAATCTTCTCTGAAATCAATGAACAACTCCCCCTTCCCCAATGTCGTTGCCAAGAGGAGGGTTTCACTCCAATCTTAAATTTTCCAAGTTCTTTTCACTCTATTTTTCTGCCAGAACTATGTGAACTCTACAGATGTCAAGCATACAAAAGTTGCTTCATTTAATGGAGGGTAGAGTTAAGAAGAAATGTTTTGGATTACTAGAGAAAAACCCCAGTTCAAATTAGCCAGAGTTTAGGTTGGAAACCTGTTACTTACAGATGCCCTCACGTAGATAAACAGAACATGATAAACACAACATAATAGCTAGTACAGCCACTAACTAGCCCTGTTCTTCTTCCGGTGGTACACACAAAGGTGGGGCAAGAACTCGAACCAATAGATATGGAAGGTACAGAGTTGGCTGATATGCAATCCAAGACCACGATATTTAGTCTGTCTGCCTCAAAAGACAAGAAAGAAAACATAGCACCTGTACACGTTCAGTAGGATTTGAAGATACCCCTTTTAAAGATTTTCTGTCAAGCTAAGCTAGTGATATCTACAACCAGATTCACACTCTCTGATTCACGTTTTAAGTCGATCATTTTCACAAGTTTTTGCATGTAAGTACAGAAAATCATGCCAGCTGAGCACTAGCTTCTGAATGATTTTATACCACGCACCGACAAGCTCCTCATTTACTGGAATTCAAGCAGTTCATATGTACCTGCAAAAGACTGATAGACCTCAATTATTTGAGGCCCGAGTCATTATCATAAGCATCTCCAAATCAGATTGTACAATGACACTGTTATTCTCTGCAGATGCCTGAAACAGAAAATTTGTATTTTTTCTAAATGGGCACATCTTAGAAAGGAATATGACCCCATATGGAATCTGTATCCTATCGCAAAGGGTATAGATTTTTAATGGCCACAATCAATAAGAAAGTATTCAAGATGATTCTTCAAGCTAAAAGGTCTACAGTGAGAAACCTATACAAAATTGATCTGCAGAAAAAAGGTAACAAAAGAGTTCAAAGTTATTTTACCATACAACAATTATTATCTGGATATTTCCCGACTTGCGTCATCCGTAGATTGCCTTATCTGTATACTGGACTCGTCCTCATGTTAAAAATTGAGGTGAAAATCTGCTCCACTCCGGCAACGTTGCTGGTCTCTTAAATATCGTATAAACAATTGTTTGATAACATTCTGATGCTCAAAGCCAGCCAGCTTTCTGGCCCGTGTCTTTGTTCTGTATCACATAGAGTGAACAGATTTGAAACAAAATCTGCAGAAACTCTTTCTTGAGCCCTTTTTGTAACTCCAAATTGACCTGAAAACGGCATCTCACCGGTGGTGGGAAAGAGGTGAAAGGTTTATCACAGTATACACGACAACTCTATAAGCCCAAAATCTGAGCCGTGATGCAAACTCATGACTTGAGTTTACAGAACCACCAAATTCAATGCTTGTAGCAACCAGAAGTAGTCCACATGGGACCCAAGATGATATTTTTATGTATCAAGCAAGGGCTGAACCAATGACATTCCATATCTCAGGCTCAACAATGTATGTTCCATTTCACTACCTTTCATGCTCTTGAGCAAGCCTTTCTTCTTCACTACGTTGCATGAGTTCCTCGTATACTTTCACTGAATCAGCCATGAACCTTTCCAAAGCCTCGAATATGCGTCGTAGACTGCTCTTCAGACTACTGTTACTTGTATCACTTTGATACACAACACTTCCACTTAATGAAAGATTATTACCATCTCCAACAACAAGAACAATTTTCTTATCTAACGCCTGAATCTCCTTCTGTATTTTCTGATCCTCCCTATCCAAATTCTTAACTTTTCTCTCCAAATCCTTGTTCATCATCATTCTCTGTTTAATTTCCAGCTTATCTTGTTCCCAAAGCTGAAACACGGATGAGGCAAAAATACGCATTGCGTCAAGTACTTCCTTCTCAGATATGCTTTCCAAAGCTTGTGCCCATTGATTACAGATAACAAAGACTGGAGGAGCACCTAACCTACCAGGTGAAAAGGGAACTATTCCATCTGGTGTTACTTCTGGTTCATACAGAAGACATTTAACAAGCCAATTATTCAAAGCTCTTACGTAACCCTTCTGGGCTCCCATCCAAGAAGTAAAGTTTGAGGTCCAATGGAGAAGCTCATGCTCAAGCTGCAACGTAGCATGAAGACGATCATCACTATTCTTTTTTCCTGATCCAATGAGACTTAAATTTCTTGCTGCCTTGATTACTTGACACTGATATTGATGGCAATCGAGCATGCTTATCCACATTCTAGTTAGCCTGACAAGAGAAAAAAGAAAACTTCATAATGGGCACAAAGGTTGAGCACAGGGACGTAGCTATGTGGGGGCCAATGGTGCCCTGAGCCCCCCAAAATTTAAAAAATTATTAAATATTTTTAATTTTTAATATATATATATAAAAGGACAGAGTTATTTGAAGTTCAGTGGTGCACTGGGCCCCCCAAAATTTAAAAAGTTAAATATTTGGGCCCTCCTATCTTAAATTGTTGGCTCCGTCATTGAGCATAAACCTTTATCATAGAGTTGTAACCAAAGATCAGAACAGCATCAAGTGGATATTGGATGAAAGTGTAATTGAAAGGTAAAAATGAACACTGAAGAAAACAAGGTGAAAAGTGGTGCAAGGTAATGGAATGGAATGGAACTAGAAACAATGCACGGTTGAATTGCATATAATGACTGAAGTGGAATCACAACGCTAGCTACATGTCTTAGGATTAACAAACACGAGTAACAAACCGAATAGATGCATTAGATTTAGGATATCGTGAACTCAGAAATGACTAGTAGATAGAGAAGAAATTATACAGGAGTAAAACCAATACGAATATCTTGTCCAGGAACAAGCTCTCAAAACCATAATAAAAGTTCTTAAAACTAAATAATTAGAGTACTGTTAGAAGTCAAAGAGTAATGTCAATATAGAACTTGAAAAGTATATGGAAAAGCTGTTTGAAACTGCATACCCTTTTATCAGTTCGTTTAGTTGTGGCCATAACTCTTCATCCCTAACCTTGTTAATCGCCACAGATATCTTGTCAACATCGTGGATGGCCATTCTTATTTTTGTTGACAGACTCCTTATTATGGTTCGAGTAGCATTGACTTTCTCACCTTCAGCACCCCTCTCGTCTAAACGCTTCAACTTCTGTAATTTTCTTTCATGATGCACGCGCATTTTCTCCTCAGCCTGCAGAAAACACAAACTTTATACACTTGAAGTGTACAAAGACAACAAATACACGGAGCAATGTACTGCTTCACTTACTGAATCTACATTGTAACTGATCCAGATTACCACAGAAGGAACAGTATGAAACATAATTTAACAGACAACTAATCACTATTAGTTTTCGCATGCAACAAACAAGTTTCTCTTTATTATAATTATATTCTCTCCTTTCATTAACGGGTCAACATTCATTATCTTTCTGCTCATCCACATTACAGCCAACATGAATACATAATTGAAAACAAATACAGCACAATTCAGAATAAGAATCACCTAATAGAATCCCAAGCAAAACCATAACAGCAGAGATATCAATGTCCACAGAGACTATACATCAGATTCCCAAAAAACCAAACAATTCGCTTACAATAAATTGTTCACAAGACTAACTCGTTGAAGAAAGCTTATTGATAAAGAAATGAATCAGAACAAACACTTCAAATGATACAACTTCAGAAAGTATAAAGCGTAGCACACCTTAACTTCATTGTAAAGTTTCTTCTCCCAAAGATAAAGCTTCTGCAAAATAGCCGAAAGATTTTTGGACCTTATCTTTAAATCTTCGTCAATGTCCAAGTAAGCTGTACCAGCTTGGTCATTTGTAGATAAGGCTTCAGCATTTTTAGAAGTAGACGCCTCTGATGATACCACAGGTAATGTAGTAACACCTTGAGGCATCTTGGAGGCTGCTCGGACAAGATCATACCACAAAAACACAACATTAACCAGTGCATAAAAGAGTTAAATTTGTCTAAATTGCGACCAAGGCTACCATTCTAGAGCAGAAAAGTTGGAAAACCCCACCATGTTGGCGTTCCTGATGGAGCTTCCTGGCCTCGAGCATCTTGGCTATCTCATTCCCCGCCTCAGAAGCTCTCTCAAACTGAACTTTAATTTCAAGAGCCACTTGAGTTATATCAAGCGAGCCGCCACCACTGAACCCACCTCCTCCACCACGCTCCTCCGACCTCTCACTATCAACAACTTTCTTCTCCACAAAGTGCACTTCATACTCAGGCCCTTCATTCTCCATCGAAACACTGGGCCTTGTTTGGTAAAGCGAGGCCTCAGCCTCACCACCACCACCACGACCCTTATGACCCTCTTCATCAATCATCACAGATTTGGAGTAGTTACTATTGGTTCCATCGACTTCCTTCACCACTTCATGTTTGTAATCTTCATCTTCCAAATCAGGAATACCCTCCTCTGCTCTCAGCTCCTTAGAGTCCCTACTTGGCGTGTATGTTGGATAATATTTATCAAAACTCTCAAACGGATTCAGAAAATCCCAAGTAGAGGCGCTCGGCGGCGACGGCGGAGGCGGCGGCGGTTTCGAAGAGGAGTCCACCGACCGTTGTGGGGACGAAGATCCGGAGTAACCAGTCATTGCTCCGCCGCCGCCACCATAGTTTGAATATCCATAATAAGGATAAGAACTAGAATTACCCATAGGATACTGATTGCTGGGTTGATAATAATAAGACGAAGATGAAGAAGATTCACCGAAGTACACAGTCTCAGGAGTTTGCATCTGCTGGAAAACAACAGAAGGTGGAACGGCTTGTTTCTTCATGTAATTCATATGCATAAACCCGCCGCTGGTGAACGCATACTGATGATCTGGGTTCGTGTAACCCATATAATCAGCAGAAACACCAGCACCACCGACACCGCCGTCGGGATAGTGCAAAGGCGAGGAATGATCGGAATGGTGAAGATGTGAGATGTCATCGTCGTCTTCGGATTCGTCATCTTCGTCGGAGTGGAAATGAAGATGAGAACCGGAGTTAGAGTGACGGTGGTGGGGGGGTTTTTTGGGCGAACTGGTTCCCACATCAGAGAGAGCAACTGGATCGCCTTTTCTTTGAGGCGGCAAATTGAGCTGAGGAGAGAATGGAGCAGCGGCAGAGCTAGCGTGGTCGAGTTGAATGAAGTTGTGAAGAGAACTGCCAATTCGATTCAAGGAGTGAAGATAAGCAGAGTGAGCTTGAGCTAGGGCATGACGCTGGCGAATAGCTTCTTGGAGGAAGTTGCAGCGTACTCGGCAGAGAGCGACGGCCGGAAGATCGTCTACCTTGGAATGAGTGCATCCCATCTCCACCTCTTTATTGGGAGGTGATAAAGATTGCAACTTTCGAATTACAAAGAAGAGAAAGTGCGAAACAAGATAGAAATTGAAGTGGGTCTGCTCATAATTTGGGTTTTCACATCGTAGATTTGAAAAAAGAAAGAATCTTTATTATGTATAACAAGAAAATCAGAGGTGGATTAGGTATAGAGAAGAGGAGAGAAGAAAAGGGAGAATAGGATTGGTGAGAATGATAAGATTAGAGAGTAATAATGATAGATAGGAGTTGGGGGTGTGTTTGTTTCTCGGGAAAATTTGAGGAGAGAGAGAAGTGGAGATATAAGACAGAGAAAAAAAGGAGAAAAGAAAGGACAGGAGCGAGAGAGAGAGAGAGAGAGAGGGAAGGAATCTTACAGCGAGGAGTGTGTGGTCTGTTTCTTTGTCTGTTTGTTTGTTTGGAGAGAAAGTGTGGCAGAAAGAGAAAGTAACAGTAAAGTGTTGTGAGGAAGAAGAAGGAGAAGAAAGTATACGTAGACTGTGAGCGTATCTACGAAATGGTGACGTTCGCATTCTTTATTTTGTAATTTCAATTTCAAGGTGAGGTCAACTTTTTTTCTGTTACTTTGTCATCCTTTTTTTCTGTTACTTTGTCATCCTTTTCCTCCTTACGATACATAGATCATAAAAAATTAGGCATTTCAAACTTTTATGGGTCCAAAATTTTTTAATAATTTGATTTTAATTAGGGTTTTAACTTTCAAGTTGGAATTAAAAAAATCAAACTTTTTAACTTTTTAAAAAAAATTCAAATTTTTATATTTTTAAATTTATGACAATAATTTAAATTTCATTTTTTTACCTATTGAAAATTTTGAATTTTAATTAAAAATATTATTAAATAAAAATTAATTATTTTATTTTGATTTATAAGAAGTTATTAATTTACCAAAATTAACCAATTAATTAACAAATTGATCGATTTTTAATAACAAGAGTTATTAAAATAAATTAAATTAAAAAATCAAAATTAAAACAGAAAATTTAGACATTTCAAGATTTTTACTATTAAACCAGCCGAATCAGATGGATTTTGTAATCATTAACTTATATTTTATTTATTGACTTCATAGTATACAAATTTGAATTAAAATATAGGATATGGCAAAAGATATTATAATTAATTTTTATTTATTATTTAATTATGAATTTCAAACTTCTTAAATAATATATATAAAACAAGTAATTTATAATTTATTATGTGCACATAATATTTTTTTAGGGCAAACTAAAAGTACATTTCATGGATTAAAATTTTATATTAAAATCAATCAAACTTATTGGGTCTATGAATATTCATGTCATTAAAGTTTTGGTTTGTGTTGTTGGTTTTCCATAACATAAATCCAATTTAAATGACTTGTCATTTATTGTTGTTATTATTAATTTTTGCACTAAAGTCTAAATAAAAGTGACAATTTATTGTAGAAGGAGAGTAGAGTTCCATGACCTAATTATGACAATAAAAATCTCTATACTATGATGCATTTACAGATGATTAAAAAATTCAATCAGTTGTAAAAATCTTGAATCATTCAATTTTTTGATTCGGTTTTTAATTTCTCGGTTCAATTCACTCTAAGA
>JAOSBL010000211.1:36747072-36776570 GCA_027568915.1 Erythroxylum roraimae
GTTTCCTTACCTACTAAATTTGTCCAAAGCTGCCAATCCTTTTTTAATCCATCCCATTTATTCTTAAATTGTTTGTACTCATAGTTCTTCTTAGTTTCATGAGCAAACTTTGAAGCTATATTTTTCCATTTAATTTTGTTAAAGTGACCATTTGGTCGATTTTCAGCTAATGCCTCTTCCACAAAAATTTTGAGTAAAATTTCAAGAGTTTTATTATTCCATTCTGCTTTAATCCTTTTTTTCAATTTATCCTCACCTTGAATATCTTGGCTTGGTATTGACATTTTCTATCAACAAAAAAATCTCCACCACATATAACAATGAATTTAACAAATATAAGAAAATATAAAAGCATAATTGTAGAAGATCAAGCAAAATAGATGGTAATATCCACCACCAAAAGTCACCTATAATATGGACTAAAAATAATAAATATAAGCCAACCACCAAAGATACTTTCCATTGTGAATCAAAGTTGGTCATATAAAATCCACAATCATTGATCAATTGCTAATAGAGTACGTTTTCCCTCTAAAATTTTGCTGTCACACAATGGACTACAACATATTAACTTTAAAGCAGATCAACTAGTATAGAAAATATACCACGTTGTTGGCCTTGTCGACTGGTCCAACATTTCAAATTTGAATAAGGTTGATAATTGGTCGAGATGTGCTACGTTGTTTTTGATATGACTTGGTCCGAATTTCCTTTTTTATCAGCGATTAAAAAAATTGATTTGATTAATTTAATTGTAAAAATTTTGAATTGTTTTAGTTCAATTTTTGATTTTTCAATTCGATTTATTTTAATAACTTTTGTTGTTAAAAACTGAAGAATTTATTAATTAAACGATTATTTTTTATTAGTTAATAAGTTCTTATAAATTAAAATAAATGAATTAATTTTATTTCACAATCTCTTTTTTTAATTAATCTTCATAGGTAAGAATAATTTCTTTCAATCATATTTTAAATTATTTAATTTTATTCAATATTTAGCAGATTTTATGACGGTCTAATATCAGTTGAATCTTTTAAACCTTAAATCTTTTATCTTACCAGTTTAACTTGTAGTCCGGTTAAAGCATTGCTTTTTATATATATTATGAGGTTGTTTTGGTCTTTTATAATAAAATTGGTCATTAGAATGATATCGTTTTACCGATTCAAATCGAATCCAATTTGAGTCTTTTAGCTTAAATTTGATCGGCTCCTATAAACTTAGTTTTAATAGGAAAGTATAAGAACTCTTGGGCCCGAGCCCACTCATGAGATTTTTTTTTAACTAATACAAAATGCAAAGTCAAAGAGGCGTATCTATTTGCGGGAAGCAGGACAACAAACTACGAATCGTGTGTCCTTTTAGGTACGGACACATCTTGTTCAAGAAGCCGATGATGTTTGTATATGATGCGTTTGAAAGCTTACGGTTCTGAACGAGGAAAAGGGTTGAACAAACACTGTCCTTTTCTCTCAAACGGTGGCTCTTTTGCATAGAATCGATCAGATACTATAGCGTAAACACACTAAAGGGGAAGCTAGAATTAAGGTGGTTGTTAACGTTAAACTGTTTGGTTTAGGGTCATTTGATCAGATTAACCCAAACCAACACGAGGGAAGGGAGGTAGTTGATGATACGAGGAGGGTAGTGGAAGATAGTCACGCATATGTAAGAAGGAGAGGTGGAGCTGTTCTAGTTCTAGGCACTCAAACATGAACGGTCCACTTAAACTCAATACTTCAAGCTCCGAGCTCGATCTGGATCGACCCAACATCGAAGACTACCTTCCCTCTGGTTCCTCCATTCACGAGCCTCATGGCAAGCTTCGCCTGTATGTATATTACACATTTTTCTAATTCTGTTGTAGTTCCATGTATTTCGATCTTCTTGTCTGGAAATCTTCTACTTCTTTGCTTACTCTCAAATGGGTTTTTGTTGCCTTTCGGATTCAGTCGTGATTTGCTTGACATTTCACCTACCTTAACGGAGGCTGCTGGTGCCATTGTTGATGTTCGTTTCCTTCAACTTTGATTGATAAACTTTGTGTCTTTTTTATATAAATTGCTTTCTTATGTAAATTTCACTTGTTTAACTAACAGGATTCTTTTACTCGGTGCTTTAAGTCGAATCCTCCGGAACCCTGGAACTGGAATATATACTTGTTCCCGCTATGGTGTTTCGGTGTGGTCATTAGATATGGGATTCTATTCCCTCTCAGGTTTGTAACCCAATTCACTGTTTTATTTGAATGAAACAGTCCTCACTGCCAATTCTACACTTGTTACCAGGGTATGGTTTCATGAAGTACTTAGGAAATCTGAACTTTGTCTCAATTTGATGTCTGAAGTGTTTGATTTTAATCTGCAGGGTTATAGTACTGACCATAGGATGGATTATCTTCCTGTCATCTTACATTCCAGTACATGTTCTGTTGAAGGGCAAGTTGAGAAATAAGTTAGAGGTGCCCATTTTTGCTTTGTTTTAAGTTCTGTTGATTTGGCCAACTTCTTTTTCTATATGCCATAGTTGTTGTTTCTTCTTTTGTTTTTAATCAACTATGAATATGAATACTTGTTGTATTGGTCTTATTACTGATTGTAACTTTTCTTTTTAGAGGTGCTTAGTGGAGCTTATATGCAGCTTCTTTGTGGCTTCTTGGACTGGCGTTGTTAAGTACCATGGACCACGGCCTAGCATGCGACCTAAACAGGTTTCCATTGGTGTGCTGTTTCCTTTTTGATTTGTCAGCAATATCACATTCATTTCACTTTTAAATGGTGTGTAATTCTTGTTGTATGTAGTAAGTTGACCAAGTGGTGTGATTTGAGTTATATCTGTATATAACTTATCTTTATTGAACAGGTTTTTGTGGCTAATCACACTTCCATGATTGATTTCATCATCTTAGAACAGATGACTGCATTTGCTGTTATTATGCAGAAGCATCCTGGTTGGGTTGGTAAGTGGTTAGTGGTCTCACATTTTGTAATTGTGCTTCAATCCAGTTTCCCTTCATATGAATGGTTGTGCTTCGCTTTTCAGTCCCTAATGTTGATAATCCAGAAGTTACTTTACTATTGTAGCTTGTTTTTTGTTCTCTTACATGAACTGTGGTCATATGTTATGACCAATAAGATTGTCTGTTTGTGTGCTTTACCACTGTATTTGGTTTGATAAAAGATCATTCATATCAAGTGGATTTGGTGTTGGTCACTGGAGATGAAGGATAGCATGGGTCTGACTATTGACTGCAAGTTAGCTTTTCAGAGATATCAAGGAAATAGAACGGAGAGGTTATTTAATCATTGCCTTTTCATCTAGGTTTATTACAGAGCACCATATTGGAGAGTGTGGGGTGCATTTGGTTCAATCGGTCAGAGGCAAAGGATCGTGAAATTGTTACAAAGAAGTATGTTCCTATCCAGTTGAAAAGCTATTTTTGTTTTGATGCTGTCTAAATCATATTTATATTTGCAAATTTCAGATTAAGGGATCATGTTCAGGGGGCTGATAATAACCCCCTTCTCATATTTCCTGAAGGTACCTGTGTGAATAACCATTACACTGTAATGTTCAAGAAGGTATGGATTTTGACAAGAATCAATTATTCCCTATAACTTCAATGCTTGTTTCTTTAAGAATTTATGTATTCTTGGTGATCAAATAGGGTGCATTTGAACTTGGCTGTACCGTTTGCCCGATAGCCATCAGCTACAATAAAATCTTTGTTGATGCCTTTTGGAATAGCCGCAAGTAAGGAACATCTTTTTTTGTATCATTGATATGTTTGTTTGTCCATATTCAATAGTCTGCAGTAGGGATGAATTTCTCAAAAACAATGGAGAATGGTTGATATAGGCAGCTTGTTTAACTCATCTTGGTTCAATTACTGATCGTCATGTTGACAAGTTGAACTCATATTCATGTGTAGCTCTCATTCACCTAACCACCAAAATGTCATCATTTGAGGAAGTAGAGAACACTTATGGGGTGACTAAACCATGATACGTTGCATGAAAATTAGATTATTACTCTATATGTAATAACCACCCTTTCTGGCCCTTTGGTTAACCTGCTGGGAGCAAAATATGGTCTCAATTATATTGTGGGAAGAAGATCAAAGTTAAGCTTCTGAAATTACTTCTTAGAATATTTGGATTAACCTTAAAATATAGTTCACAATGCTTTTATTTGAATGGAGCTATATCGTGTCCTTGAGGATGTCATAGCATGAACTTGGTTATATCAATTGGAAAGATTGATATGTTCATTTACAGGCAGTCTTTCACCACGCACCTGCTGCAGCTTATGACATCATGGGCTGTAGTTTGTGATGTTTGGTACTTGGAGCCCCAAAATCTGAGACCTGGAGAGACACCAATCGAGTTTGCAGAGAGGTAAATACTTTCTCATTATGTGCAAAAACTTTTCTCTTCGACTGTTAGCTTTCAAGTTTTAGTCAAGGAAAATACAAGTTGAAATGAACCTATACAGGGTCAGGGACATAATCTCAGTTCGAGCAGGCCTTAAAAAGGTTCCTTGGGATGGATATCTAAAGTATTCTCGCCCTAGCCCGAAGCATAGAGAGAGGAAGTAAGTCAGAAACATTTCTCCTCCAGGATTGTTAACTTCATCTTGTACTCACCTTTCTTCTGTGCTTTTTGGTTTAGCTTTGTGTATGCATGTAGCAAATGTTTATACTAACATGGTTCTCACTTTTTAAGACTTGTCTTATGTGCATCTTTTCTTCCTGAATTTCAGGCAGCAAAGCTTTGCTGAGACAGTACTGCGGCGCCTTGAGGAGGAGAAATGATGTATTCTAAAAGTTAGTGATTGTTCTTTCTTAGTTGTATTTAACTCAGGTAGATTCTTGGTCGTGCACCTTGAATTTTACTGTTGATCCAATGTAGACTCTCTGATATCAGAATGAAGCAAGTTTTGAGAAAATTATATTATAGTTGCTTTTCGCCTGCTTGGTCTCAATGTTGAAAAGTTTTTGTTGAATAGAGAATTGAGTAGCCAGATGATTGTTTCCATTGTGAAGAGTTGTTGAACAGGAAAAACATGTCTTTTGAAGTAGCGATAGTCAAAAGTTGTTATCTACTCTATTGTCGAGGGCTTTGTACTCATACCTGTCTTGATTGACTATGACTTAGTTAGGCTGACCCCATTTTCTCTGCAGACGAAACAAAATTCTGCGGAGATGTTCACATGGTTTCTCCACCAGATTATTAAATAGGGAAGATGCCAGTTAAATTTCACTCGTTTTTCTCCTCAGTGGGCTAATTGATGCTCTGTTGACTTCTGGAGTCAACCCCACCGTTTTAGTGCGATCTCCTAATTTCTTCCTGGTGGAGCCATGGAGTATTTAATGGGCATGCGTATATTTTCAATTTTCTTTTCTTCTGATAACCCTTCTCGATTGATGATGATCGATTTCAACATAGAAACAGGGGACTCTGATAGGGAAGACTTGACAAGTCAAGTCTAAAAGTCTCTATAGTCGAAAAGTTTCTGAAGTTTATACTATGACAGGCCTAGCTTGGATCATTCTCATGCTTCGACATCTTCAATTCCCTTCATTCCTCCTCTGCTCTGATTTTATAACACACCTCCACCGAGAATTACATTCAAAGCTACAAACTTTAAGGAAAGAAAAGCAAGTAAACAGAGAATGATTTCTTCATCTTCTTCTTCTGCTAACTTGTGTCTCTGCCTACTATGTCTCTGTTACCTTGCCATCGTATCAACTGCACAGCAGAAGTTCAAGTGCAGGGAAGGAACCACATGCCGTTCTTTGGTCGGATACAGACCCTACAACGGTACCACCATATCCGATATCCAAAAGTACTTCGGTGTCAGAAACCTGCGAACTCTCCTAGGAGCAAACAACCTCCCTGTTTCCACCCCACGAACCTACCCTATACAACCTCAGCAGTTGGTATCAGTACCAATCCCATGCATATGCTTCAATGGCACAGGAGTCTCAAACAGAGTCCCCATATACACTGTCCAGCCTGATGATGGTCTGTACTTCATTGCCAAAACCATGTTCAGTCGTTTGGTCGAGTACCCACTAATCCAGGAGGTTAATAAGATCCCAGATGCTAATCGGATTGATGTGGGGCAGAAGCTTTGGATCCCATTGCCATGCAGCTGTGAGGAGGTGGATGGTGAGAAGGTGGTTCATTATGCTCATGTGGTACAAGGTGGGAGCACGGTCGAAGAGATTGCAGATGAGTACGGGACCACGAACACCGAAATCTATAAACTCAATGGGATTGCCAGTAATGCACAGCTTATTGAAGGAAACACCATTGATATTCCTCTTAGAGGTTTGTCACCTTTTCCTAAACATGGGATGTCTTAACACTTCTTGTCTTGTCTCTGCTAATTATTTTATTACGTCGTGAGAAATCGTACGCTTACTTAGCTGTGTTTTTGTCACTTTCTGCGGTGTCTATCTGACCAAGTCAATAGTACAACAGCTCACAAAAACCTTGAAAGTCTTCACTTCTGTCAACGTTCTTGTCCAAGAAACTTATAAATTAATCCTTACCAATTCCTCTGGACGCTGCCAAAACAGAGAAAAACAGAAAAATGGGTGTCCATTTCAATCCCCTGTTTCTAAGCATACTCTTATTCTCTACTTTCACCGTCAAGTCATCGTCCCAGAGCTTCAAATGCCGCTCACCGGCCACATGTCAGGCACTCATCGACTACGTCTCACCGAACACCACCACTCTCGCGCACATCAAAACCCTATTCTCCATCAGAAACCTGCGAGGCATTCTCGGGGCCAACAACCTCCCTCTCTCCACCTCACCAAACCGCACAGTCAATGCCAAACAGACACTCAAAATACCCTTCCACTGTCTCTGCCGTAACGCCACCGGAGTTTCCAACCGGAGGCCCGTCTACACCGTCCAGCCCGGGGACGGCCTCTACCACATCGCCGCCGAGGTGTTCTCGGGGCTCTTGACGTACCCGGAGATAGCGGCAGTCAATAACATCTCCGACGTGAACTTGATAAACGTGGGACAAAAGCTATGGATTCCTCTGCCCTGTAGCTGCGATGAGGTTGGTGGTGTGAAAGTAGTTCATTACGGGCATGTGGTAGAAGCTGGTAGCTCGTTGGATGTGATTGCCAGAGAGTATGGGACTAGCGAAGCTACGCTTATGACTCTTAATAACATTGCTAATGCTTCTTCTCTAATGGCTGGCCAGGTTCTTGATGTCCCTCTTCAAGGTGCTTTTAGCTTCTTGCTCTGTTACTCTGTACTTGCCTTATTAGTCCAAAGTTCACACCTTCACTTCTACATCCTTAGAATTTGTGAAAAAACAGTTGATTAGATGCTTAAACCTCTAAAATGCAAGTCCAAGATGAGGCTTCTTCTGATTAAAGCTTTCAATTTTAAAGATTGCAACTTCTTGTTCGTATGGACGCAAGTGCTAAGTTCTAAACACAAAGAGCCACTTGCCCTTTTGAAGATGGAACCTTGTGACTCCCTTGGTCCCCACCTAAGTGAATACAGCTAGTCTTGTCGATTCGTCAACCATTTTGTGAGCACCCACATTCACATGTTCTCTATCAGCTTTGCCTGTTTCATTAAATGTGTTTTAAATTTAGGGCGGGCAATATGTCGGTTATATCTCCGATCGGTTTGACATCTCAGACCGGTCCCCAGGGTCAAATTCGGCCAAATCTAGGTCAACGGGTCCAAACCACCACCCCTAGTTTTAGTTTCCACCATTTCACGAGCTGAGTACTCTTTGGTTCCTATGTTTCATGTGACATGTTGGTCGAGTTAATACACAGAAGAGAAGATAATGCATTTCGAAGATCGTATCTTTAGTAGTTGCACCCATGTGGGGATGTTCATAGATTATTATTATCTATGGGTCTTATGATGACTAATTGCCATGGTTGGTCGTCCATTTTCTGTCATCTCAGCACTTTTACTTATTCTTATGCTCTGTAGTTCAGTACCTGATGTTTAAATGTTTATTGGCAGCTTGTAATTCATCTGTAACGGCTGCTGATTCCCTGGATTATCCATTACTTGTGTCCAATGGAACTTACATCTTTACTGCTAATAATTGTGTAAAATGCAGTTGTGATGCTGCAAATAATTGGACGTAAGTTCTTCTTTCCTGAACAGTAACTAAATGAATTTCCAGATTTAGAACTTCTGATGTGCTAATAATCAGTCTACTTTCTTTTGCATTATCATTCAGACTACAATGTGAGCCATCTGGTCTTCAACCATCATCAAATTCAAACTGGTCCACTTGCCCTTCAATGCAATGCCAAGGTGCCAATAACCTATACATGGGCAACACCACCAGAACTAGCTGCGGCTCAACTACCTGTGCCTATGCTGGTTTTTCCAAAAACCAAACTATTTTCACAACACTTGCCACACAATCCAGTTGTCCATCCAGCAATACTGGTAAGTTTACCTCTTCTGCCTAGTAGTTTAGTTAGCAATCTCCGAAACTTATTGGTTTTGTTATCGTTGAAACAGGTCCTGGCAGTTCTGCTTCGAAGATTGAACTGGGTTGGAACCTACTCTTCTGCTTCATTCATATAATTCTGCTGTGTGTATATGTAATCTAGTGACAGTATGAGGTGCCTTTTGCGAGTAATCGAGGGATTGCAGTACACAAAAGCACAAAATACCATGTTTTGTGTCATCTGTTGTAGTGCTTCAAATTATACACTTTCAATAATTATTTAATTTTCAAAAAAAATAAAATTTAAGGTTCCTTTTTGGCATTAAAGGAAAATGTTGATCTTTAAAGTCTTTCAGTTATCGAAGAAATGTCCTGATTCTCTATCATATCAAGTCTGCGTTCTGTTTCCATCAGTAAGTATGCAAATCTACGACTGATGTTTACAAGAAAGCGGACAGTTTGGAACACTATGCAGTGATACCTGACTTGAAACCTTCGTCGAAGGAAAGATTTTATTGATTCCGAGTTTGGATCCGCTAATTTGTGGAACCCAACTTGATTGAGGTTAAGAAGAGAACATAAGGATATGAAAATGTTACAAATACATTTCCTATTAACAGTGATGAATTCCATAGTTGGGACGCCAAATAAATCCTGCAATGAGACAACAACGTAGAAAATACAAACACACCTTGCATTTCAAAATATGCAGTTTGAAGTTTAATCCAGGCTAGCAATAACAGCATTGACAACCTCTTGCATTGTGCTGTCTCCGCCAAGGTCCTTAGTGCGGCACTTCCCCTCTGAAATTACTCGCTTCACGGCAGTCTCGAGTCTATCAGCAAATGAAGGAAACTGAAGGTGTCTCAGCATCATAGCTGATGACAGGAGTAAAGCTACTGGATTTGCCTTCTTTTGTTCCACTATTTTCTCATTACCCACATTTCCGGCAGAAGCACCTTGCTCAAAAACTGCAGTGTCAGCTCCTACGTTGCCTGCATTTATAAATGATCCACTTGGAAGTTGAAACCTAATAACGAATCTTCAGAGATTTATGTTAATCTAGGTCTAAAAGGCTACCTCCTGGCATGAAACCAGTACCTCCAGCAATACCAGCTGCTGTATTTGCCACAAGATTGCCATAAAGATTAGGAGTAACCTGTGGACATCCAAAAAAATAACTAGGTTCAGGTTTAGCACCATTAAAGGGAGGGCTAATTGCAAGTACATTGATGAGAGGCAAAAAGACAATACTTCCGATATTGCCAGCTGATTTCTGCATCACATCATATTGCTTATTCCTCATTTCTTTCTCAAAGCATGTACCACTTATCACCATCATAAAGAACAACATAAACTCATCAATAACAAAAAAGGAGTGCTACATTTAGTTCGAAATGGATCTTCCCTACTAGTCCACTAAACATGTTGATGATTAAAGTAATTATATCTGAAGGTAAAATGACTATAACTAGGTCACTAAACATGTTGATGATTAAAGTAATTATATCTGAAGGGTAAAATGACTATAACTAGGTCACTCTTCAGAGTACCTAATGAAACTAAAGTAGCAAATGATGATAAGGGGCCAATTAACAACGAAGATTTCAACCCTATTTTGATTTCACTAAATTTATAAGGATGATGAATCGTTTAAATTAAATGACTTCAAGTGTGGCTATATACGTAACATGAAGACAAGCTCATAAACTGATAGCATATAACCACAGACGTAGAGGAGATATCAACTTCTGAATATCACATACCATTACATCAAATTGTTCAGGCTTTGAAACAAGTTGCATGCAGCAGTTGTCAACAATAATTTCATTGTATTTGATACCAGGATATTTTGTTGCAACTTCTCGGCAAGATTCCAAAAACAAACCATCTGCAAGTTTCATAATGTTGGCTTTGTGCACAGCTGTAACTTTTTTCCTGTTGTTCAGGTATGCATACTCAAAGGCATATTTTGCAATTCGTTCTGAGCAGAACTTGCTTATCACCTAGCAAAAACATTCGATGAGAGCCAAATACTAAACTAGAGTGTGATAATCCATTGAAACAGCCTGCAAGAATTACTGTGCTTTACACATCACCATCTTCCGACAGAAAGAGGCAGATAAGCTGTCAGATTATGATATACATAATAGTCTGATCAAACATAACAGAAATTCAAATTCTCCTCCGATTCAGAAAGAAAGAGACAAAAAAGAACATACATTCTCAAAGAGTTATATACTGATGCAGAAAATTTCCACTCACGAGGGTATGCCATCAAAACTTGTGCATTGGACAACAAAAAAGATGAGGTACAACAATCTTATATCAAACTTGTGCAAGGGAAACCAATAACTACGTTCATTCAACTAATCCTTCAATCCTGGCGCAACGCAAGTAACAAAGGAGAAACCTGCGCATGAAAATTCTTATAATAAACAGAGCAAATGAAACAAACTAGACAAATTTAAGCAGACAACCGAGTTAAACATAGATCAGTAATGGAGGAGTCAAGAACAAAGGAAGTGGATAAAAATTACACCTTGAGGCTCTCAACGACGCCAGGAACGACCTCATGTTCGAGGCCCGAGTACTCCCCTTCAGTGTTCTCTCTAATCACCACAATGTCCACATTCTCATGGCGGGTGGGCAATCCTGGTAAATTAAAGCAATTGACCAGAGAAGCGTACAAATCAAGCTCTTTCCTCAGCTGCACATTGAGGGAGCTCACACCGCCACCTACCGGAGTCCTCAATCCTCCCTTTATGCAAACCTTGTTCTTCCTTATTGAGTCTATCACTTCTTCAGGCACCCGCTTCATTTCTCCGTGTACCTCGTACCGCTCGAAGTAGACCGGAGCGTGCATGGCGTCCATGACTTGCTCCACTGCGTCGGTCACCATTGGCCCGATCCCGTCCCCCGGGATGAGCGTAACGGGGCGTGGAGCCCCGTCTCCCGGCCGCGGCATGTACGTTACGAAGCGGGAAGCGACAGAGACGGCAGGGTGGTTGAGAGGCTTGGTTAGGTGTTTAAACAGACGGAGAGGAAGTGCCCGGCGAGCCATTGGCATTGAGATTGGGATTGGAATGTGTAAAGTAAGGATTTGATTGAAGAATTACAAAGAGATTATGCAAATCCATGGACTATAGACTAGACTAGACTAGAAACTAGAAGAAGATGACGGCAGCCGGCGCTGGGTCGGGTCAAATACCGGGTCGGGTCTATCGGGTTGGCGCTGGTCAAGTCCGGGCATAGTGGAGGGATCGGGTTATATGGGCTTGTGCGGCCCAATTTGTTGGAGAGGTCCACGGGAAGTTGGTAGTTAGTTGCACTGTTTGTGGTGGCCAATAGAAAAGAACGGGTCACGCGTCGGGTGCAAATCGGGGCGAGTAGGGCCAAGTCGGTTCGAGTCGGTTCAAATCAGGTTAAGTCGAGTATTCGGGTCTTAATTCGAGTTGTGCCCATGTCCGACGACGACCGTCGGATGATGGCGAAATTTGCTTGTTGGTTTAGATTTTGGCGAGAGGAAAGGAATGGAATGAAAGGAGAGTTTGAGTGAGTGATCGAAACCCCTACCTGTGTTTGCCAAACTTGCTTCTCTTGAAATTCTTTCTTCTTCTGCGATTACCTGCTTTTTTGTTCTCAGTTTCAAACTCAACTTGTCTTTCAGGGTTTCTCAATTCAACGACGATCAGTGAGGATGAGCTATGGCAGAAGAGAATGAGACAGACAGTACTTGATTCTCATTTTCTGGAGACCTTTCAGGAATGATTGATTCACTTAAACATTGAAACATATTGATGTTATGAGAGGAGAGATTGCGCATTGGCCTGTGCGGTGGGTGTTGTTCTGAAGCAGATGATTTCTTGTACTTTTTTTGTGGGTGGAAAATGCAACCCCCAAGAGCATAAGCACGGGGGTGGAATAAGATGCAAATAGAGCCGGTGGTGATGGTGAGACATTGCATACAATCGAAAGCAACCCGAGAAAAACTCCTTCTGGTTCCTTGTGAGTGAGACTTAACAGTTCAGCTACTGAACTGATTAGTATGCAGCAGATATATGTTTTCCACTGAGAAATTATAAGCAGCTAGCAAAGGAGTAATCTTTATCCTCTTGTTAGTGATTTGAGAGAGACCTCCATTAATAACCCTCGGAAGCTCAACAATTTTCTGTTACCACTAAAACTGGACAGAAACTACTGGTGAAAGTTCCATTCTTTTCTTCCCATCTTGGGTTCGATTTGCTAATTTTAGGTTTATGTATGTTGGTTTCCATATTTTGATTGATTCATTCTTAAGTAACTGGTTCAGTTTTATTGATCTGGGAGTGCTTGTGCTACTGCTCTCTGCTCTGGTCTGAGATTCCTGTGAGACAATGCTGGTTTTAGGTCTCTAAGGACCATTTCTTTACTTTTAAGTATGCATTTCTGTTGCTAATGGCTGATGATGGTAGAGATGGTAATGGCCTTGGAATGGAAACTGTTAAAAGATGAATTTTGAGAATGCAATGAACTTCTTCTCCTTACTGGTCCTTTTGCTTTGTGTACTCAAATATTATGCAGACATACTAAATTTGATCTCCTTCGTAGGAATGATGTGCCGAGTCGGGCTGGAACAATATTGCCAACTCTCCTGCTTTGGGATGATGGAAATGCCGAACCATGAGGATAATGTCTTTTAGGAGGTAAGATTAGATCAAGGGCCAAAAGGACTAATTGAAAACCACATAACTACCCAATATTTGCTACTCTTGGCATACTATTTGGTGGCTGTATGATTATTGGAGATGGGAGTCCTTACAGCTTACACCATCGATTTCTGGTTTGTTTTTTATTTGGTGGCTGTATGATTATTAGAGATGGGAGTCCTTACAGCTTACACCATCGATTTCTGGTTTGTATTCCTGCCGATATTCAATACTTAATATACTTTCACCTCCTTCCTGGGTTTGCTTAGTTTCTAATACCTATACTTATACCAGGTCTTTATGCAGAAATGAAACGTAAGAAGTAGGTTAAAGACTGAACAACGATTACCACAACTTAGATAATCTCTATATAATTATAGCATTATTAGTTTTCTGTCAACGTCAGTTGATGAACTTTTATGCTGAAACAAGTTTTTAAGAGAGAGTTCTTCGAAGTAAGGCCTGAAACTATCGTGGAAGAATGTAACGTTCTTTAATATACTCAAAACAATAAGTTGTTTAATTTCAGTAGACGCTGCATAATAGAATTTAGCATTTTGTATACCCTTAACAAACACTTAACATTAACAAATGCTCGGATCTCCAGAAATCAGAAGCTTGTAACTTGCATCAGAACTTCTTAACAAACACTAAACATCAACAAACGCTCGGATCTCCAGAAAACAGAAGCTTGTAACTTGCATCAGAACTTCTAATCTAACTATATACAAAGGCTTATTCTAAACTTGTAGACGGTTTGCAACTTATAACCTATAGTTTTTCCGTCAACTGGATGTCCTGCTTCAGCCTAACATCCGATGTTACTGGCCAATAAGTTTCAAGCTCGGGCAAAGTATCTGGCCTCAAAAAATTGGTGCTGCAGACCTCATTTCATAGAAATGGTATTGGTTTTCCTAAGCTCCTACTTGTGCTGAAATCTAAGTAACAGTTTTAACCCACAATAATTCATCTCTGAACAAGCTTGATACCTCACCCAAAGACAGAATATGCATAGCCTTCACTTCCATCAGATAGAAATGATCTAATGGAAAATTCTCTGAGACTGGACTATGAGAATTAACAGAGGAAAAAGCATATATATATTCTAAAACAAATTGACCAAGTTTAATGAACACTATTGAACATGCTCTACTCAACATAGTTGTTTAACTATGTAAGGCCATATAGGCTGTCAAAACAAGTATCAAGTCTCGCATTATAAAACCTCCAGACAGTTACCACAAAAGAACATGTACAAAAAATGTATATCCACTACTGGGTGGAAGCAGAAGGAGCACCAGTAATGCCCAATCCCATCTTCTGCCCCAACAAGGTAAGCTGATCAACAAACTCCGCTCCTGTTAGAATTTCAGTTGTTCCATATATTATGTGCTTGACAGGCTGCTGACGCTGTGCAAGTTCTTGCAAGCTGCCGTACTCTACATAATTACCCCCACCTACCATGAAAACCAAAGCTTCTTTAAATGGTCCTTTCATATGACTTCCACCCGAGCTTGACTTAGGAGCACGAGGATCAAACAGAAGGTACGAATCAATTTCGGGATTTGGCTTCCCCTCCATCAATGCTTCCACAGTCCTTGACAAAGCCAGCTGCCTATCATTGGATAGTAAGTTCTTCACACCAGCAGTTACAGCACTGATCGACTGCCCATATAATTTTTCAGCCCAATCAACGATGTTATTTCTACTGGCTGAATTTGCTGATGCCAGTGAAACATTCAAAGCTTTGATCTTCTTCACATACTGGAAAGCACAAGTATCAACCTCAGACTCCTTGAGAGCTGCTTCCACGGATTCAACTTCTGACTGATTTATGGTTTCAGAAGATATAAGATAAATGATTGCAAATCTTAGCTTATCAATCTTCGTCCCTTTACCTTTAAGAACAGCCAAGAGTTCATTTCGATCAATTCCTCCTCTGACCATCATGTCATTCTCTTTCTTTGCATAGGAATCAAGAGACCTCTCCTTGATCTCACCTAACAACACAGTTGCAATGTTAGTGTGCTTGTCAATGACCTGCTTGCGCTCTGTCAACTCTGGCAGCGAGTTCACTGCATTCATCAAATGCTTTGTGTTCCCAATCAAGTCTGTCCCATCAAACTGAGCCCCATCAGTTCCTCCAGTCCTCCTATTCACCTCATCCACATCCTTCTTATACTTACTCAACTGGTTCTCAATTTCCACAGCAACTTCAGGAAACTCCAAAGACCCATTTGCAGCCCAGAAGGGATCAGAAGTATCCAATTCATAAGACCGAATTCCACCCTTTTCCCCTTGGACGCTTAACCTATTAAGCTTTAAGCCAAGCACATCATGAACGAGAGGATGATACCTAAAATCATGTTGTATACCAACAGCCAGTTCAAAATTGCGATCAAATAGACACAAAATTGGCCTCTGAAATGAGCTCACAAAGCTCCCACCTTCAGAAAACAAGTTGTTCTTGGACAGTAAATGATCCCTTAACCTCTGATCCAATGCCGATGCCACCATCTCTGCTGGTCCCCCGCGAGGGCACCTAATAACCGGCACTACTGCTAACGTTGCCAAAACACAGAACAATCCACTAACAATCCCATCAATAATTTCTTCAATCTCTCTATCACCCGCAGATGGGTCATTCAACTGAACGTAAGTAGATTTCTGGGCCAGTGAAAACAAGTTATCTTCCAAAGTGACAAATTCCAAGTACTGATCATGCACCTTGGAGATCTTGCTTATGGAGTCAGAATTCAGGGTCCCAGAAGCAAGATCCTCGAGAAGTGGACGCGGGATGGAGGATGAGAAATTCAGATGAAAGCTATCGTAGAGAGAGCGAGAAGCATCAGCAATGATCCTCTGGATGTTGGATTGACTAGGTTGAACAAAATAGACAGCTGGAACATCATGAACAGGCTTTCGATCCTTATCAATCAAGAAATAAAGGGTGACTCCATGCTTGCGTAGATCCTTGACATGGATCAAAGGGGATAAGATATTTTGACAAAATCTGTCATAGATTAAGATCTTGTACACCTCTTCATTGGCAGTTCCAGAAGCATTAACTGGTTGATTCAGATTCAGCATCCGAATGATACATTCTGTGCCTCGCAATCATATATCAAACACAATAAGACACAAACCCCACTTCAAACAAGATTTAGCAGAAACAAATAAGAAAGTTAAGAGACACCACACCAAATCGAGCTTTCCCTTCATTAAGTAACAGTACAAGTTAAGCATCGAGTAAGAGATCTAAAAGGAGGAATCTTTACCTGTTTGTTTCTGTCGGAGATTGAGGGCCATGAATGATATAATAGAGATTCGATCTTCCAAAAAAGAGGGTAATAAACGGACAAATTTCGGTTCTCCCTATCTGGGCAAGTCCTATTCTTTTCTTCTCCAACGGAAGTCCTCTCCTTTCGCCTCTTCCGGTACACTGGGGCGAGAAATGTACAGATCGTGTGCGGTAAGTTTTATACTGTCTTTAGGCCTTACCCTACGCTAGCCACTAGGACTCCTCCACGTCACTGTGTTCTCGTAAGCCCGCTTTTATTGACGAACAAATGTATAAATAATTACAGGACACAAAGAAAGTCCCAAACTTTAGTGTGGAAGAAGGGAAGGAAGAAGAAACCCAAATGGAGAACAGAACGTCCTTGCTCAAGAATAGATATTGGGTACTTAGGCACGGGAAAAGCATCCCAAATGAGATTGGTCTTATCGTTTCCTCTATGGTTTGTTCAATTTTGTATAATTCTTTTTTTCTCTTTAATTTAGCGATTCATATGTAATTTTGATGATAAAGATTCTAACTTTTGTGTAAAATTGATTATTTTAATGTGAACTGTTCTCTGTTTGTTGGATCGTTGATGGATAATGCAAATATCTAGCAGTGATCATTTCACTGGATATGTTTAGAGAGTATTACGGAGAATGGAACCGGAACTTGGCATTTAATTAAACTCTTTTTCTGTTTTTCTTCAACTATTTCTGTTATATTTTCGACTCTGTTTCAATTTTCATCCTATAAATTCAACTGAGAAGAACATGCAAAGAGGTGGAAAATACAGCGGCTTGGTTTCGATTTAAGTTCATGTGAAGTGCCTGAATTAGGTTGGCAGTTTCTTTTGTGTTGGGTAATAACAAATTGGTGGGATGCTGCTAACAGGAAAACGGGATCCGTTCAGAATATCAGTTAGCATCTGAAGGAATCGACCAGGCTCAGTTGGCTGGAGAATTATTCCTCAAGGTACTTGTTTCTCTGCCAAATTTGCATGTTTAATGGGAAAATATTTCTGCATACTCTTTGTTTACTCTTCGAGTTATGAATACCAGCAATTTTCTGGTAGTTCTTCGGTGTCTTGGTTCGTTTTCCTATTGTTCCTCGCTTAATTTCTGCCAATCAAGTTAAGCAGATTATGGATTTCATTTGGCTTGAAAGGAAATTAAAGAATCTGCTCTGTATAATTTTCTCTAGGAATTGAAGGCAAGTAACATTCAACTTGAAAATGTCCGCATCTGCTATTCTCCATTTGCAAGAACAAGTCACACAGCCAAAGTTGTTGCCTCAGTCCTAAATCTTCCATTTGAAGGCCCCCAGTGTAAAGTAAGTTGTTTTCAAGCGCTCAAATATTTGGTGCTAGTATGATCTGTACTTTCTGCTCAAAGGGAAAGGGCACCCTCCTCTCCGTCTGTCTCTTTAATATTTCATGCATTAATCACAAAGTAAATGCTACTTAATAGGTTATGGAAGATCTTCGGGAGCGTTACTTTGGTCCTTTATTTGAACTCAAGTCCCATGATAAGGTAAAGCCAGCAAAAATGTGAAAATTTCTTGCATGTCTATGATAAGTTGATTGGTGACAAAACCATCTTTTTCTTTCTTCATTTCTTAACAGTATCCAGAGATATGGGCACTTGATGAGAAAGATACATTCATGGGACCAGAAGGAGGAGAAAGTGCTGAAGATATTGCTACCAGACTTGCAAGATTTTTGGCAACAACAGAGACGGAATTTAAAGGGTAACGATACTGGATTTTCCTTTGGCTAATCACCAACTTGAAGTACTATGGTTACTCAGTGTTACAATGAAGTTAGAATTGATAATGTCTTGGCTTTAATTAATGCTGCTTTGTTCAATCTGTTGCTCGCTCTGCAGATGTGAAATCTTGGTGGTTAGTCATGGTGATCCCTTGCAAATCTTGCAAACAATTCTGAATGCAGTTCGTCAACAATCAGGATCCATTTCTGATGATTTAGTATCAACAGTTCAATCAGTGAAGATCCATTCAATCTTGTCACAGCACCGGAAGTTTGCTCTGCTGACTGGAGAACTTAGACTTGTTACATAATCTAAAGCTCTCAATAAGCCAATGTGTATGCAAGTTCTGTACTTCTACATGCAATAAGTCTTCGAGAACTTCTACCATTGCTGATTTATTCTGCTTGTTTCGATTAATGGCTATAAGAGAGAAGCTTCTCTACGACACTGTCCAAGTGTCCAGACAGTATTGACCTAGTATTCTATGTTCAACTATTCCAACTTCCTTGTAATTTCGAGTTTCAACACAAAAGTAGGCTAGATTCATACATTGTTATGGAGACATTTCAAGCTTGATGTACTCTTAGAATCTCCCTCAGATGGTATAAGAAGATGGTGCATCTGTAGCCAAGCAAGAATGGAAATAGAAGATAAAATTTTCCAACTTCCTGATCTTATCGAGTTTAAATATCGATTAACTTAGAATTCTGGTGGGAAGAATATGTAAATTTGAGAAATGGTGGGTTCATGTTGCTCAGAAAAAAATCTTGTAATGTGTTATAGAACATCTTTCTTACATGTTCAGAACTAACATGCATTGGCACCTGCAACTATACCACATCAAAATCTATCAACCAAACGGCAAAGCCTTGAACATGTTCACTGACCTTTCAATGTCCGAAAATTGATTCAGTAATTTCCCACAGGTAACATCATGACTCTGTAATACAGGTGTCACAATCACTAATGAACATCCATAAACGAAACTGGTTGTTTGTCTCGACCACTTTGCAACCAATGTCTGATGTAAAATCTACGCAACACCTTGAAAGCCTCGTATGTGACAGATCAAGCATCCAGTGAAGATGACCTTAATAGCGCTTGCAGAAGATAGACTTGAATCAAAACTCATGTTCTCTGATGAATAAATTAGATCAGTGACCAGCCAATTACAGAATCACTGCAAATGGTGGCATGATTCGTTTATAGTGCAGGCACTATTTGCATTCGATCCTCTTCTCCTTTAAAACAAAGTGGTTTAATCTAATCCTTTGTTGTCCACCGGTAGCCCCTGATCTGGTAACCTCCAAAGTTTTGGTCACTGCCACTTTCACCACCACTTTCTCCACTAGTATATCCTGATTTTCGACGATTCTTCTTACCCCTTGCTACGCCCCTTGCTACACCGCTGTCACTCATGCATCCATTTAAGAGAGGGTCATCTATACCTTTAATTATCCTCGACGTGGAGGAAGACGTGGATATGCAGCTGTCATCCTTTGTTTTCTTCTTATCCTTGTCGTGTCTCTTTATGTTTTGTGATATCTTATGAAGTTTTTTAATCCCTTTTTCCATGGGTTCCACCGCTTGATTTACTGTGAATTTCAGATCATTAACAATCTGCAAGGGAGGCCAACAGTGGATTTAGTATCTGAGAAGTATGATTATAATTGATATCAAAGAATTTCAGTTTAAGTATAACAACATAGCAGTCTTATAAGCTGAAGTAGTTGGATTTATTGATAACTGAAATTTGCATGGAAGATCAAAATCAAGGAAGCAGCGAGAAAAGAACTTACATATTCACCGGCACCGACCACAACATCACGGACACTTTCTTTGATGGTCATTCCACTCCTAACAGGATCGTCAGGCTGAGGGAGCCGTAACTTCGTGGGTCGCTCACTTTCTCGAATCTCATCAGGATCTACAGGGCAATCAACAGAGGCATAGTCCCCAAGGATTGAGACATTACCGGTAAAACGGTCTCCCATTAACTTGTAAGGCTCAGAAGGGAACACATACAGATGAACGATAGAAGCAATGCCCATCTGTTCTGGATGAAAATAGAGCTCTGTTAAACTTCAATATCTTGAACAACGAATATGTTAACATATATATTACAGAAATATAGATGATAGGCATCTTGTTGCATAAAATCTAGGAACTAGTGTTGGGAATGCGTATTGTGTATGTCCCAGGATACAAAATGGCAAAGTAGACAAAAAAATTTACTCATTGTAGATAAGTGAATCATTAGCAGCTCCATGGAAGAAACAAATGGAGCATGAATGTAAGTTACGAACTGCACTTCACACATGTCCATTCGGCAGCCTAAAAGATAAAATAAGCATTTAATCACATAACTGAATATCAATACCCATAACACCATTAAATCAATTAGTTAATAAGAGGTAAGGAGATCAATTATAAAAATCCAATATTAGTAGTATATAAAGCCAGTATGCTCTGGACAAAACCTTTTCTCCACCTATTGGCCCTTTGGTCCATAAGTAGCAGTAGTTTACTTTCAAGACCATATTCAGCCATTGAACAACAGTTGTCAGCAATTACCAAACAAAAAAAAAAAGAAATTAAGATGAATGGAAATAGAAGTGTAAATGAACAGCTGTTACACTTCATGGAATCAAAATAATGAAGAATGTATGATCTTTTGGGTAGAAAAGGCTTCACTGAAAATGAAAGGCATCTACCTCGAAACAAATTACGAAATCCTGTACACTCGACTTCAATTGCAAGCCTTGAGCTATCGAACTCTTAAATAAACCAAGAGAGTAGAAAAGAGCAATTGCCACTCCTTGCCACCAAGTCAAAAAAACAATTGATTTGAATGTAAGGAACTTGTATAATGGCTTTATATGTGCCAGTTCATCCTTGGTGACATTATAAAACTGAACTAGACAGTACAAAGCCCAAGACTGACTGAAATTTAGAACCACCGCCATGTAAGGATACCTACAAAGTCACAAGATGTGAAGGGGAATTAGGATACATATAAGAAGTGCCTAAGTGATTAAGATTTTCAAGATTTGTTTTATGGAATTTGATTCATTAATACATTTTTAAAAGATTAAGGAAACAAAAGAATTTAAGTGAAGATACCCGCATCCCAATTTGAAGTCTCCTTCACAATATACACCAAAGGCTTCCAGAATTACTGCTAAAACAGCCGTAAAAGCTTTGATTATCATCTGCCACAAGAAGGTGCAATTAAATTCTTCAAAACTAAGAAAGGACGAATTGGAAAACCAAAAGCAGAAGCAGAAGAAAGCATATGTCAAATGTGAACATACATATTGAACAATACCGAACTTCACAACTTGGTAAAACCATCGACCAAGCTTCCATGGTTTTAAGAAATAATTCATGGGGAAAGGATGCTTGACAATCCCCTTTTCATGACCATGTTCTAAAAGAGGTGTTGCACGTCCTTGCCTTTCCATAAACTCAATGGTTCTTTCTTCCCCACCTTTCAGAAGAATGCAAAAGGGAAGCCAAGAATGACCACATCAGAACGAGAATTAAATTTGAAATGCTTCTGCCAAGATTATGAACCTTAATGCTCAAGAAGGCCACCTAAATGAATCAACAATAACTAAGAATCACAGGAAAATCAATAGGCCTTGCACGACCTTCAATTTATGCATCAAAGATGAACACTGCATTTTCAAGTGAACATGGTGAGATGGCATTGGTCTCAACATGTCCTTGAATAAGATTATCTCATTTAATACTTCCCAAAGAGTACTTTATACAAAGCAAGTAATCTACAAAATAACAAAACTAGCTTCCTCCTGCAAGTAGAAAAACTGAATATGAATAATATAATCATGTATATAAACTGGCATATGGGGTTAAGATCAATTCAAATTCATTAACTATTTTACTTCCGTAACACCCAAATTCTGATCCATGCAACGGATTGGGACCATGGAAGCCAATGTTGAGTGCAAAAATGTATGCGACTGTAGCAGAAAACAACATCTACTGGTCTACATGTAAAAAGCCTCGATAATTATTGATGAATAGAGATTGTAAAGTACAAGAAAGCTGGAAACACCAAGTTATGAGCAAATCACACATGACAAATCTTTAGCAAGAGTAAACGGCACAAGGCTGCCTCCATATTCGACATTTAATATTGCCTTAATTGCATAAAATTTGAGATAAAGCCCTCGTCAAAGGTAAAACCTACCACAGATTACATACCTAAGCAGGCAACCAAATATCTTCCAAAGCAATACATGGCAAATGATTCATAGCAATCCCGCAGTATTTCAATATCAACACTGATTGACGGATGCACCAACGATATAAACTGCTCAAAAGCACATGGCAAATATTAGGTAGAAATATACGCTCGACAATTTATTTAGAAACAACCAGCCCAGTATCGACCACTCATTGTTGTCCGTGAAATGCAAAGAACCTTAACTTTACTTTCTCATCAGGACAAGGAGATTAGCTAAGTAACAGTTCTCATTCTCCTCACATCATCCCTCCCCTTTATTTTGCCAATTTAGCTGAAGACAGATTGCTTTCACATATATTGAACAAGTTTACAACTTTGCCATAGGAAGTTTGTTCATATCACTTACTGACTCTATAGCATAACATGGAACCATTAGGATAACTCCAATCAGGAACTTTTGCTCCTCAGGATTCTTATACGCAGAGAGGTGCTCGAACAAGAGGTAGAACGACAAACACAGCGTTATAACCACAAAGGCACCAGCCAACAAAGTTGCCCATATAGGAGGGGAATAACTCGATAGAGATGCAATGATATCTTGATAATTCATCGGCTACGATCACTTGTAGACTGGCCTAGAGCTAGCCAGCATAATTGGGATTACCCAACTTCCCGCTCAATAACACACTCGCTAACCACCCACAAGCTGTACGAAGAAAGAAGCCGTTGAAGCCATTGAAACCATTAGATTCAAGAAAGAAGAAGAAAAACCCACAAGGGGTAATCGATTACGAAACAGAAAAGCAATTGAAACCAGAAAGACATTTGCAGGATGACAAATCAAGCCCAATAGTATAATTGAACAAAGTAACAGCTTTGGAGGATCAATTCGTGATACCTGAGCCGTCACTGACCAGAAACAAGTCAAACAAAATGCAATCTTTAGAGAGCTACAGTGGTTGGGTCTGCTAAAAAATTCTAAAAGATCGCTACTTTTCTGTGGAACCAAACAGAAAGAATTGAATTTCAGCAGATTATGATCCAGTAAAGGGAAAATATTTGAGAAATCAAAGAAAATGAGAATCAATTAACTGATTGAGAGCTCTCTCATTGGTTTGGTTGTCTATAAAGCAAACGAAAGCATCAAAGTTGAATGAACAGCTCTATATTATTATTACTCATACACTCCTTCAAAAAGATAATCATCATCAATTTTTTTAAGCAACACTTTAGTAATTTTAAGTACTGATTTCTTCCTTTTAATTACCATAAATTAATATTTTTTATTTATACTTAAATTAGCAAATTAAATTAGAATTTTAATTATTTATTATTTTTTAACAACAATATATAGTCTTATTCGCTCGTGTCTCATGGTCCTTCCATCATGTTCTTGTTATTAGGGTTTGTTTAAACTCATCTTACCACCAAATAATAATAACATATCCATCAAAAATAATATAATCACATCTTAGATTAATAATATTACCCTAACAAAAAGATTATTTCAAGTGGGATTGACCAATAGAACTCAATATAATTCAAAATTAATAAATTAAGATGGAATTAATTAAAGTTTAAATCAAAAATTAAATTTAACTTTAACTTTATTGAAGTTTAGATTACTCAAGACTGATTAGGTCAAATTCGAACTGACGAGAAACAGATAAGTCCAAACTCAGCCTAGACACAATACCACCAAGTACCATCCCTAATATTAGGAGTGGAAAAAAAAAAAGATCAGAATTGAGTAAGAACAAAAAAGAAATAGGCTTCAACTGTACGGATAACCACAAACTAGACCCACAACTGAAAAAAACTTCCCAATTCAAAGACACTCTCTCATTGTCTCCCACAACACACATAACCGCTCAAACTGCCACTCCAACATAAGGAACCTCTCCTCCAGTGTCACACGTTTTTTTCCTCCCTCAAAGATTCAATCTTTGCAGCTCTAGCTCTCACAGTCATGACCAATACCAACACAAACTCCGATCCTGGTTTCTGCTTCCCGCAATCTTCCTCATTATCTACACCATATTACCATCAGAATCCTCGGAAAAAGCGAACAAAACTGATCAAGATTAAACCTCCTTCGGTTCCCTCTAACAGCATTGCTGCTCCTACCACAACTGCCATAAAGAGAGCAAAGTACTCTGGAAAGAAACCTGACCCTTCTGCTCCCAAGACCACAAGGCCTTGCACGGAGTGTGGGAAGAAGTTTTGGTCATGGAAGGCCCTGTTTGGTCACATGCGTTGCCACCCTGAACGGGCATGGCGTGGCATAAATCCGCCACCAAACTACCGTCGACCCGTTTCGCCAACTCAAGACTTGAGTAGAAGCACTGAAATAGCATTGAGTGCTGATGATCACGAAGTAGCAACCTATTTATTATTGTTGGCTGATGGAAGGGCAATTGGGGATGATCAAGAAGTGGTTCAAGAAGAAGGAAACAGTCGTTTCGAGTGCTCAAGTTGCAAGAAGGTGTTTGGGTCACATCAGGCATTAGGGGGCCACAGGGCAAGCCACAAGAATGTGAAGGGCTGTTTTGCAATAACAAGGAGTAATGGTGGTAGCTGTGAGGATCATGTTATGGAAGATGAAAGTAGAAATAACAAGATGGTGATGGTATTGTCAGGAGGACAAGGGCATCACCAGTGCAGCATATGCCTGAAGGTGTTTTCGAGTGGACAAGCACTTGGAGGGCACAAGAGGTCTCACTGGGAAAAAGGAGAAGAGGCCTCATCGTCATCCATGCTTCAAGGGCTTAATGAAGGAATCAGTTGTGGAGGGTTGGACCTCAATTTGCCTGCACCGGTTGAAGAGGACTCATCCTCTTCTTGTCTGACTCTGGACTTGAGATTGGCCCTTTGAAGATGGCTCCATCCGTTTTCTTCATCTTTGCTCTTAGTTGGTGACTGCTGTTCATTTGTGACCTGTAAAACAGTTGGACATCGGTTAGCTAATAATTAAATCAGATACAATAGATTTTAGTTTTCCACTTATTCTTTGTGTAATGGTTGATGCTAATCATCTAATTTCTTCCATCAAAGTTGTTTTCAAGTTATTTGCCTGTAACATGCAATGTAACATGGATCTGGATTCATCTTCATACTGATCGATCCTCATATTAAAGAGAAATATTAAGTAGAGTAAATGTGATCAAAACAAGCGTACCCCCAAGCATGTCCCTTTCCATCCAACAGCCTCAATCCTAGCCCTTAATCATCCAAACAGAATATCCAGATCTTCAGTTTGGCTTCACAGGTAATCAGCTCCAATATAAATGTAACAACCAATTGATCATCACCTTCTCAACAGACAGGGAAATCAGTTTTGTGGGCCTGTAAACTTGATATAGTTCCTTGGCCCCAACCTTTCTGTACTCGTTTGAGGGCTTTTAATGCAATCCCACTGCCATCATCTCTGACACAGAGAGACAAAATATGCAAAATCAAGAATTGAGAAGCAACATCCTCGATAATCATATAGATACACACAAGTTAGAAAGCCAATAGGTTAAGTAGTTTTCAAACATCTAGAGATGATAAATAATCACAGCCCTAGTGCAAAGGATTTGCATGAATCATTGGCATGGTTGAATAATAATTATGAGCCAATGAGCACTGGCTCAAGTGGTGTGTATCCCCTAACCCTGGTGTCTGAAGCTCAAGTCGTCTCCTTATCATCAAAACGGTAACAATAATGATAATTATGGATGGACTCAGACTTCATAACTTAATGAAAAATGCCACCAAATGCGTTAATAAACATTTAAGAAGTACCTGTGCAATATGGTTTGCCAGTCACTTTCGCCATCCTTCTTTTCTTTTCCATGAATATAACCTCCTGCATTATGAGACACCTTGTCCTCCACATTACCTTTTGAAGCTATTTCCATCATCCTTTCTGCAAGCTCATCAGCCTCATATTTGTTTCCTCTTTGATTAAAGCCATCAATAACAGGCATAAATGATGCAGGATCAAACCTATATCCTTTATCAATTAGCTTATGTAGGACATTACTAGCATCCTCCAATCTTTTATCTTTGCAAAGTCCGTTAATGAGATCTTTATATGGGAACTTCCTCACATCAAAAAATCTATCTAACGCACTTTCAAACAGTTTTTTCGCTTCAATGACCTCCCCTCCAACCAGTAACTCATCTAACATCAGCCTATAAAGAGCTTCCTTCTGGCCACACATACTTAGAGCAATCTCAAATACCTCATGTGCTGTTTTAAAATCACAGGCTTGACTGAATGCTCTGATTAAGATTCTGAAGGAAGATATCTTGGGGGAAATCCCCACCTGCAGCATCTCATCCAAAACAGAAGGTGCATCTTTAATTCTTCCTCCTTCGCATATGGATTTAAGCACACTATTATATGTGGAAAAATTAGGAGAAACCCCTCTTTCTCTCATCTCATCCATAAGTCCATAAATTTCAAAATTTTGGCTTTTCTTCCCTAAACCTAGTATTAAAGAATTATAAGTTTGTAGGGTTTTGTTGCAACCGTTCTTCTCCATGTCCTTAAGCACCCGAAATGCTGATGTTATCTTTCCTTCTTTGCAGAAGCTATGAATAAAAGAATTATAAACGGCGGAATCAGGCTGCAAGTTCTTCCCCATCATCTCAATGAACTTCTTTTTGGCTTCCTCCAGCCTCCCAGCCTTGCATAGAGCGCTAACAATAGTTGAATATGTAATTAAATCAGGCAAGCATTTTTTTCTACTATAACTACCATCCACCAAACCAATAAATGAATTCCCCAAATTGCCAAGTGCAGCATTTCCATGCATCCACATTCCACTTACGATTTCTATTGCTTTGTCTATCTGTCCACTATTACACAGACCATTAATCACAATATTGCAGGTCACAATATCCATACCATAACCTCTCTCATTCATCTTCTGCAGCAATTCCTCTGCTTCGGATGCCTTTCCCTCCTTCCACAGACTATGTAACAAAATGTTGCAAATGTAGGTGTTAGGGGAACAGCCGTTTCTCATCATCTCCTCGAGAACTTTGTTAGCTTCATCTACCTTTCCCTTACTGCAATATCCATGCAGCAAAGTGCCATAAGTTACTGCATCTGGTGAAATACCACTGGACATCATGGCCTCCTTCAGCGTTCTTGCTTCAACGAACATTTCATTCTTGCATAATCCATCCATAACAATGTTATACAAGTATATACTAGGCTCAATGCCTGAATCCACCATCTCTTTAAGAACCATCTGAGCCTCAAAAAGCTTCCCATTCCTGACAAGACCCAAGAGCCATACATTATAACTTTGCAAAGTCATTAAATTGCCACTTTTTTTCAGGGACTCGACCAATGTCTTAGCTTCATCTAGCATTCCTTCCTTACAGAACCCCTCAAGCATTAAATTATACGTTATGGTATTAGGGCAAGGCAACCCCAACTCTTGATCAAGTTGCATATCTCTAAAAATTCTGGAAGCTTCCAAAACATTCCCTTCGCTACAAAGAGCAGATATCCTGGCGTTGAAGGTCACCACATCCGGGACCAAACCATCCCCCCTCATTTGCTCCAATAGTTTTTCAGCATCATCAGTCTTACCTAACTTGCAGAAGCTGGAAATGAGAGTATCATACACTATCCTGTTTGGAGAAAAGCCTGAGCTTTTCATTTCAGATAAAAGCTCCAACCCTTTGTCAGTAAGTCCAGCTCTACAATACCCACGAACCAAAATGCCAAAACTGAACTCATTCGGTTTACACCCTTTCTCCGGCATTTTGTCAAACAAATCACGGGCGTCCTCCAAACGCCGCATATCACACAACAAACCAATCAACAGATTAAAAGTATAAGTCTTGGGAGTTACTCCAGCGACCGCAATATCTTCATATAGCCAAGATACATGATCCAGGCGACCTTCTTTGGCACAAGACTTAACAAGGACATTGTACAAATAAATAGAAGGCGGAGATTCTGGGAAGCGAGAGCGCAAGGATTTAAAGCAAGAGAAGGCCTTATCGAAGAGACCCGATTGAGCCAAGATGCGTACGAGGGAGGAAAGATTGGATTGAGGGGAGTGTGAAGAGAGGAGGAGTTGGTGGAGGAGGTCGAGTTCGTTGAACATTTTGGCGCGAATGAGGATGCGAGTAATGATGGGAACAGAGTGGGAAGAATTGGTGTTGTAGGAGGCAGGTAAGGAGAGGATGCGCTTGAAAAGGTTCCATGCTAGTTTAGGGTCGTGGACGTTCTTGAGGAGAGTTCTGGTGAGCTTTGTTGTTGGGTCCATCGAATTTTCTACAGTCCTAGTCGGAGGTTTTGGTTCTTGTGTCGTCGGTCTGTCGGTCTGTCGGTCTGTCTTCGTGAGTCCAAAACCTTCTAAATGCACGGTGGCCACTGATCAGAAGAATTCCAGGAAACAAACAGAATCGATCTTCCTTCCTCTTCCTCGCGCAATCGTTCATTTCAGGCTCTTGGATTTACACTCCATTCCTCCATGATTAACGCTCAAAAGTCGTTAATGTTTTATATGGGCATTGAGTATACTTCGAGCCGATCAACAACGATCCGTGAACCAATGATTCAGAATTTCGATCCCAATTTCCAGTTCAGCCCAGCCCAATTCAAATCAATGAATAAATGTTCAAATTAATCAAATTTTAGGTTAAACACTTAAACTCGAAATTTAAAAAGTTACTTTGCTTCAAAATTGCTTAAATCAAACCTTATTTATATCGACTCGAGTCGCCTAATCCGAACTTAATGAAACCTTAAGTTAGGATTAAATTCGGAAAAAGAAACGATTCAATTAACAAATTTGATCCAGTTAATACTTTATAAATCCTATCAACATATATTTCTCTCGTGAATTTCAACTATCTTAATTGAAAAAATCAGAAAGAAGCAAACTTCACCATTTTTCAATTGAAAATTTCATAAAGAAGCTAACTTCACTATTTAGACCAATGTTTTAAAAATCGGACCAGTGATTAAACCGGAAAAGCAACTGATTCATGGGTTAATGGTTCAACTGGAATTCAACCT
The DNA here is from genome assembly GCA_027568915.1 of Erythroxylum roraimae. Classification (NCBI taxonomy): domain Eukaryota; kingdom Viridiplantae; phylum Streptophyta; class Magnoliopsida; order Malpighiales; family Erythroxylaceae; genus Erythroxylum; species Erythroxylum roraimae. The sequence continues at coordinate 36,776,516 of JAOSBL010000211.1, forward strand.
TGGTTGAACCGGTGATTAATAAATATATAAATTTTTATTTTATATATTATATATA
>JAOSBL010000211.1:36776670-36788045 GCA_027568915.1 Erythroxylum roraimae
TTTTAAACATATTATTTAATTATTTATTATCTAATTGTAAACTTAAACCTTTAAACTTCAAAATATACAATTTTTTTAAAAAGTTCGCCAACCACAACACAAAATAAGATATTAGAGCTTGCAAGTCATATTTCATCAAAAAGATTAAAAAAAGATCACTAATCATAATATTTATTCAAGTTGAAATCATCAAAATCAAGGCATTTTAAATAGACCGGCCAGTTCTTTCTTTCATCAGTTCAACGGTTTTTACCGATCCGACTGCAAAATAAACGGGTCAATCACTCACAAAAAATACGGATTAAACCGGACCGTTTCATGCTCCGATTCACCGGTTCTCCGATCCGACTGACCGGTTCGGTCGGGTCCAGTTTTTAAAATACTGATTTAGACCCTTTTGGGATTGATTATCTTTCTAACCCTTGCTCGATCAAACAAACACATGGAAGGATTGCATTTGCTAAAACCAAAAAGGAATGTCATTTGTTCCAGCACCTCCATTTTTACCTCGTTTGTAGCAAGATGTTACTTCCTGCCATTTTCCTCATCAAACAAGATAAAGAAGAGAAGAAACATCCTTTGACTCTGACACCGCCACTCTAGTTGTTGCTTTTCTTTCTGTTGTTTTGAAAATAGGTGTTTTATCTTCTGTCACTCGATTTCTCAACATTCTATGTTATTTCTCTTTAAACGAATGACATCTTCTTATGGAAACTCTAACTACGCGTTAAACCGAATTATCAAGAGACCACCATTAAAGAAACTACTAAGATATGATTTCATTCCATAGGTGGAGTAGGAAGAAGACTGTAAAAGTTGATCATCTTTTGTTGCAGTAGGAATTGTATCAATGGAGCTACATTTAGTTGGGTATTTTTTATTAGTAGTTACACAATAATGGAACAAGATAAACTCCTATACTTGTTAGATTGTTAAGACAACTTTTAACTTTCTATTCTACAATGCACTTTCTAATTTGATCTTCCCATGAAAGAATTGTTATGCGAGAAGAGAGAGATTGTGTGTGCAACAAAACTATTCAACAATATCGCATCTTTGCAGATAAGGGTTATCATACCGGACGTATCTAGACCAGTAAGACTTGTACTTGGAAACAGCCAAATCCAACCATGGCTTATAATTTCCGTTGTAATGAACCACAGCTGCATTCTTTATCTCCGTTTTGTTGAGGGCTGGGTCATAACCAAGTCCCAGGACATGCCAGGTACGATCCAATGGAAAGGTCAGGTTATAGAAAGTGATCAATCCAGGTGGCAATGTGCCCAATTTCCAGAGAGTTCGGTCTTCATTCTGCAAAGCAGTTCATCTCAATTAGCTGAAATCAAGGATTTTGACTCGGTGAAGGCTAGTTTATAATGGAAAGAAATCGGTATTAGAGAAAGTGAAATCTACAGCTAACTCAACCATCATGAAAATATTATAAAAGTAATCGCAGTTAAAGCTTTAAGATCTTGTTGCAAGCACCAACATCAATATTTAGACTTGCAATTATTCTGCATGAACCTAAAAAATAGAGCTGTAGTTTTGCAGATATGCATCCCATCCAATTCATCCGCAAACATGACAAAAGTCAGTAAATCTAGCCACATAATTATCATCTGCTGCCCTCTCAGAGCATCCTTAAGCTTCAGTTAATCGCTACCAGAAAGCTGGTTTATCTTTAAAGAAAATGGGAAGTAGCTAATATTATGGTTTTAATCCAAATGCAGGAGATGACAAATGTCATGATAAAGATTTCTATATGCCTACTAAATGAAACTTGTAAGAAAGCGGAAATTAGTGCTTACCAAATCTTGCCATCGATGATATATTCCAGTGATATTTCGCTTTCTCCACTCCTTCAAGTCAAACATGTTCATTCCAAATGCCCAACCACAAGCATTCGGATCGAAATTTTCATAGATATTTGGATTAGAGAAGTTAAGGTACTTGTCGAACCTATGGAAGCTCTCTTTGCAAGTCTCCACAGCACCATTAACCATCCCTTTCAGGTCAATCGACCACAGTGGTGTCAAATCCTTCTGAACTACAATATCATCATCTAAAAAAAGGATCTTTTCTAGCTTTGGATAAACTTCTGGAAGATAGAATCTAAGATGGTTCAGCATAGACAGATATTTGGGATTCCTGTATTTAAGATTGTCTGACCCGGCGGATAGGGACGAAGGATGATTTGCCTTGAAATAGTATTCTTTTATCCTGGCAGATTCAAGTTGACGCAAAACTGAACAGTAAGAGGCATTCAACCACTTAAAATCATCAATGTTCTGAACTTCAACTGTAGCATTTTGTGGAGGGTTAAGAATAAACCACATTTTCATAGCAGCAAAGTTCAATTTATCAGTGACTATATGGAACACGTGTCTCTCAGGATGTTTTGCATTGAGTGCAGTAGAGTTGACAACCACAGATGTTGCCAGAACATTGTCAGAGAAGATGGCATAGTGATAAAGTGAAGGATCCTCAACCTTCGCTCTGTTAAAATATGCCTTACTTTGATAACCCTGTGCGAAATAGTCAGATGCAAGTTGAAGAGGAAGGCAATGCAATGATCTTGGGACTGTTTTTGCAGCCAACTGAATCAAGAATGCACTTTTTTTCTTCAGAGAATTTACATTATCTTCAGTTGATTGAATCATTGCCCGTAACTTCCTTGACATTGTAGGGCATTCGTATAATCGATCCTTTGCCAATGAAAGAATGTGCCCAATTGCTTTTGCTCGAACTAATGCACTGGAGAGAAGGAAAAAATGTCTCTTCATGAAAATTGTGACTTGAAATGCATGCCCAGGAAAGGAAGAGGAAAATAGTAGATGTCATACCTAGGTGAAAGCTCAGTGTCGGAATTTGCTTCTCCAATAGCATGTTGACTTTCTCTAAAGTGTTTCACAAGTGAGTTGTAAATACCAGTTTCGTTATTTGATTTGGCAATATTTGCATATGCCTTGGCCATAATGATCTGGTCGCGCATCAGTTTCAACATAGAATCAGAATGTGGACTCTCGTAGTCTCTCCGCCAAATACTGTATTTTCCCTTGACTGTGGTGTCCAAGGTTTTAGACCGGTTAACTGCCGCAGCTTGCATCTGGTAATCTGCTTCTTTATCCAGTGCAATCAGCTCTGCAGTTCGTGACTCCCTCCTTTTCTTTCGAATCATCTGAAGAACAATGTAATAATAATAAGTTGTTGAAGTAAAAGCAAAAACCTTCAGTGAACGAAAACAAAAGCTACTGCTACTGACAGTTAACCTGGCGCTTGAGCTTCACTGGGTTCATCTGTGATTTCAAAGGACTCAAGATTCCACCTTCTCCAGCTTGGTGATCACCCACGGAATGTTCAGCATTATCTTGAAGCTCAGTTTCATCAACAAATGAGTTTTCCAGTTCCTGAAAGCAAGAAAGTAGTCAAGGAAATGCCCTTTCTAGTCTAAGAAAAGAAAAAAGAGGAAAATTTAGATCAAACAATTCCTCATCTAGCCATAAGAAGAAAGAAATCATTTTGGAAGAAACTAAAAACTCAACAGCAAACTATGACAAGAGGGGATTACTTGGGAAGCCTTTGGCTGATCATGGAGTTTATGTGAAGGAATGTCCAATACCCAGGAAGCAGAGAGGTCCTTCATTTTCACCCTACTGACTCGAACAGCACCAGAAGTGTCGGTATATGTTCCAATTATGCCAATATCCTATGCAACCGGAAAAGCATCAAGGTCACCCAACCACATGCCTACTCACTACCTTCAATTCACAGATCCTCATCCAAGTGATTTCATGCATTCAACCAGAAATATAGACATATTCCTTAATTTTTCTTGATTTTTGGTAGCAAAACAGAAGAATAGTAAGACGTTCATTGGATCTCCATATTCAACGAAATTTTCGAAGTAAATAAATGGGAAAAAGGAGGAGGAAGCACCTTGATACTATTGCATCCATGGCAGTTAGAATTGAGGTCTCTAGCTCTACAAGAATCAACAAACAGATAACACAGACGTAGTGAGGTACACATAAATTGATCAAAAGAGAATGAGCAAAAGATCGAAAATTTACATTACAAAATCACCAGACAGCGTAGGAAGATTGAAGGTAAGCTGCGAAAACATAAAAAAAGAAGAGAAATGAAATGATGATCGAGTAATAGGAGAAGAAAAGAAGTGATTGGAGAGGCGAGTACGATTGAGATGCAGAGGAGTAGGAGAGAATGGAAGAAACTCGTGAACTCTGAATTTCCAGTTTCCATTGTGAATCACAACCAACTGGCTCCACCTCCACTCGACGGATCAACATCTAGTTCTTCCGTTTCATATCTCTTTTTTCCTTTGCTTCAAAATCCACATTTTCTCTTCTATTCTAAAGATCAAAATTGGATCCAGATTAGATTAGAAGAAAGGCTTTTCTGGCCCAAAAGGCCTTTGACAATAATCTAAACCTAGTGGTCCAATTCATGAAATCAGTCCTCTAAATCTGCCAACTTAGAAATGGTAATAGTCCGAACTTGACCCGGCTCGATATTCATTATTCACAGACTGAACCTAATTATCTAAAACGACGTTGTTTTAAGTGATTATATTAAAATAATGTCATTTTAGTGAAAAGTTTAAAATATTTAGATCAGGTCGAATCGAGCTTAATTTAAAACTCAATCAACTCGTACGTAATCTATTGTATCAACTCTACTCCCGACTCAAAAAATTATAGAATAGAGTAACAACGACGGATAATATAAGTCGAATTCATCACTTAATTACAAATCGTTAACTAATTAAGTTACTTAATTTAAGATACCTAATTTACGAACTATTACATGGTTTCCCAGACAATTGATAGAAAGAGTTGCAACTTGGATAGCTGATTAAAAGTAGAAGCATGGTGTGAGACAAAGAAGTGCTAATTTAATCAGAACCTCAATCATGAGCTATTGACTCATTGATTAGGTGAAAGTGAACATACCCTTTAATCCTACCGCTTAAATCGAGTTTGTCAATTAACTATGAACCATTAGCTTATCAAATAGCCAGAAAGTTAACGACGAGTCCCAACATTATCAAAAAAGAAAAATCTAAACTTGCTTTTGCTATTGAATTCTTTCATATAAATTATAATTAGTTCTTGTAGATTCGTATCTGAAATTCCATTACTGTAAATTTCCCAATCACTTCCATTGCTGTTTCCATACATTCATCATCCAAAGGACAATTAAAAGGTGGGGTCTTTATCTCCAACTCTGTAAAGACTTTGGAGCACATAATGGGAAGGTTTCCAGATTCAATAACAAATGAATTCACTTTTTATAACAATACCAAGCAACGTCCTCTTACCTATTACACCTGATTACAGTTCCTGAGCAAGCAAAATGCAAAGCCCTTTCTATCCTCAGTTCATGGATTCATGAGGGAAGGGGCAGGGCTGATCACTGCTTTCTCCTTTTAGGTTTATCTTACCCGTGGAGGATGTTGATGGACTCGACTCCCATCCTGCCTCGGATGAAGTGGGGAACGAGATTGCAAAGGTTGTTGTTGGCCTTGCCCATGTCGCGGCTGAGTTGCAGTCCGCTTTTTTGCACGAGCTCTAAGCTCCGGTTGCCTCTCATTGCTCGATGCTATCCGCTCCAATGTTTCGACAACATCTTTCATCGGTGGCCGGTGCTTTGGCTCCGATTCAATGCAGGTTAAAGCAAGCTGTGCTATTCGAACTGCTGCCTTTGAAGGATATCTTCCCTCCAATCTGGAGTCCATTATACTCTTCAACTTTCTCTTGTCCTGTAAGAATGGCTTGATCCAGTCTGCTAGATTCTGTCTTGCACTCGGACGGCTTGTATCAAGCGCCCGCAAACCAGTCAAAATCTCAACCAAGACAACCCCAAAACCATAGACATCGCTTTTTACATACAAGTGCCCTGGTTTTATCATCAAAATGTTAGATCTCATACCAAAGATTTTAAACAGCCTCCGTTATATCTGATCTATTGGACCAAATTGTTTACCTGTTGCAACATACTCAGGAGCTGCATAACCATAGGTACCTATTATCCTTGTTGTTACGTGTGACCGGCTAGCCGAGGGGCCCAATTTCGCCAAACCAAAATCTGATATTTTGGCTGTATAAGACTACATAACAAAAGCAAACCATAAGTAGTATGACCTAACCACAACATGTCATGAAGCTCGTCATCCAAAACAGAAGCACCGTACAAATACCAATCCTCACAGCATCTATGGAAGTATGAGTTATAATACTCGAAAGATGAAAGAAGAGAAAAATCAAGGCATATCTGAATGAAAAGCTGTACATGAAAGTAATCCTGATGCAGAGATCTTGGCAGGTCATTGACAAAAACTTACCCCATCAAGCAGAATATTCGATGCTTTGAAATCGCGGTAGATGACTTGCTTGTCAGACGTATGCAAGAATTCAAGTCCTTTTGCCGCCCCTATAGCGATCTTAAGGCGTATGTCCCATGAAAGCGGTTGAACAGCTGAGCCTCCTGAACCCATTACAAAAAATCGCAAGTTAAAACACCTACATGTATATACTTGTACATGTAATCATGTAGACATCACAAACAAAAGTGTGTGGGTGTCTTATCAGACACAAATAAGCACAGAAGAAGCTGGAAACGACAAAACAGAAGCAACATTTAATGAAATTATTCATTCCACAAATAAAGGCAGAGCCAGAAACAAAAGAACGAAAGTAACATTTTATCAAAATATCATAGCCCTTACTTCCAAATAGATGGTTCTCCAAACTTCCTTTTTGCATAAATTCATAGACAAGGAGAAGCTCCCTCTCCTCCCAACAATACCCTAGAAGCCTGACGAGGTTAGGATGATAAAGTCTTCCCAAGAAATTAACCTCCGACTGCAGCAGCAAACCGAAAAAATTAGAACTGAAGTTGCTATAAATGGAAGTGTATGAATAGTTGACAACTAGCTATAGAAAAATTTTCAATATCACTACGTGTGTACATGCAAAGATGCATGTATCACCTCTGCAGTGCATCAAAATAACAAGCAGAACAACCTTGAGACTATGTACATGAACGATAATGCAGGAAATTGTTTAAGATAAAAATGTTCACACATTACGACACCCTTGTCCAAGAACTTCCTTGCCTAACCTGTGCTCAAGTATAGAAAACTCCAGTTTCATTCAATTGTAGTTGAGATTCAACTGTCTCCAGTGTTTTAGTGCTGCTTAATATCTCAGAATCTTTTAAATTCTTACCACATTCATTCATCTACCCATAGGTAAATTACCTGCCACTCCTCAAAACCTTGCAGGCTCTCACTGTTCAATTTCTTGACAGCAATTACAGTACCACTTCCACTCTTCCCAGGGCCCTTCTCATCCAGCCAACCTTTGAAAACTTTTCCGAATCCTCCCTCACCAAGAACTGTATCAGGTCTGAAATTCTTGGTAGCAGACTTGAGTTCCGCAAACGAGAATACTCTCAAGTTGGGTGCGGGCAAGATTTGCCCATTCGGATAGGCCTCAACACTGTTTCCACCTGAAAATTGACTGTTGGCAGAAATGCTGGAAGATGTCGTGTTGGCAGTCCCAGAAGAAATTGTATTGCTGGTCGTCTGAGACATTCCTGCTGCAATAATAGAACTGAAGTTGGCTATATCCATAATCGAGATCATAACATCAACCCAAGTCAACAAAAGCAAAGATTTTCTCATATGGATGAGCAGTACATATAAATTTGGGGTTAAATTCAAATGGATCTCGTCGAAAATTAACAAATAGAAAACCCAGATGAAATCCACTGTCGTGGAAGATAAAATTATTGAGAGAAAAAGGCTTCATAGTTTCTTGGCTACCAGCTTCTCAAAAGTCAAAACTTTCAGACAAACAGTCTTCCTCTTCGATCATCAAAGAAAAACAAAACCCAGATCACAAAAACTGAATAAATAACAGGAGCACGCTTGAGCTTGCTCGAAAACCAAGTTCCGTGTGTAGTGAGTGAAGTATACCTGAAGAGAGATGGTAGTTAGAGGATGCTGTAGAAATAGGAGGATGAGCAGAAGAACCCCAACAGTTCCCCATCTCAAGGAGCTTATGCAGACAGCTTAATAGTGATTCCGTAATCCAAATTTTCAATGATTCAAAGAGGACGATGATGAGAAATCAACTGAAATCAGAAACATCAACTGGCTGCTATTTATTTCCTTCAATTTCCTACTTGGTCAACCGCCAACCCAGAAAGTGAATAATCAGAAAGTGATAGTAAAGCGTTTTTGAACAAAAAAGTTTATGAAATGGGCTTCGAGCAAGCTCGGTTAGGGTGGCTCTCTGTATCGAGATGTTAATGAATTCGGTGAAAAGACCGGGTCTTTGATAGAAAAAGAGGACAGGAATGGTACTTTTGGCGGGTACTGGCGCTGTTAAGTCAACTGACGTGTTAAGGAAAAACGTATTTGTTTTTGTCAGTCAATTACGAAGAAGCATTCAAAGAAATACACTCCCCCAAATGCCTTGACTTCTTCTATTTATTAAAATAATCTATTTAAATTTGAAAAATAATTATTTTGATAGTAATTTAAATTAATTTTAGACAAATATGATCTAATGAACTAAAATTAAAATAATATTATTTTATTTAATCTAATAAAAAATTAAAATTAATATAATTTTTTTAATCAATCTTTAATTAAATAAGTTTTTCCTGAGTTAATAAAAATTTAAATCTATTTCATTTCTGTCATTTTTAACTTTATCACTAAAAATTGGTTCAAAATTGGAAATTTAAATTTTGAAACTAATTTTAATTAATTATCTAATTTAAATATTAAAATTTTGAATTATATTAAAGAAATCGTAATTCATTTTATCCTTAGAAATATTTTATTAAAAAAAGGATTGACAAACAAATATCTTGATATTTACTTAATTTTCATATATTTATAAATAACTTTATTATGGTGGTGATGTATAACCATAAAGATAATGTCTCTTGAGAAGGGCTAAGGATACGGGGCTTCACCAAGTCCTGCTTTTTGACTTTTGACACAACTACTTGTTACAATGGGTCCTTAATCTCAACGACCATCATTGTTAAGTCCTATTCTTATTTTTCGTTCCGTACAATAACAACATCCATAATAATTCGTAAAAAATGAAATTTAAAAAAAAGGTTAATTTATACGCAACCTTACCTTTAATTAAATAAATTATAATACTTTTTCCACTTGTTATATATTTTCTTGCCTTTTATTTACATCAAAAATTTTTAATATTAGTAATTAAATATGATGATAAGTCTAATTTAATTTAATTTTTTCTTAGCTTAAGCACAATATAAAGTATAATCGGAATAAGATAAAACCATTCAAATCCAAAATAATTTATTTTAAAGTAAAAATTGTGTTTTTTTTCAAATTCTTTAGATTGATTCGAACTGATTTGCCTAATTTAAATTTAAATGTAATTAACTTGGCTTTTATTCATTAAATTCATATCAAATCGATCTCAAAACAATAAACGTATAATTAAACTCAAGTCATATTAATCGATTTTTGTGATTAAATCACACTAACTTAACTTAAACCAATTTAAATCATTTGTAATTGAAGTAGTTGAAGCGCCTAACTAAACATAAGATTGATTAATTGAATTCATGTCAAATTGAATCTAATTCCAAATGTCTTCTCTATCAGTGACAAGGTAGAAAGAGTGTAAGATCTATTATATAATGTGCCTAATTTGTAATAAGAAAGTATCTTCCAGTGTATTTAGTTAATCAGGCTGAACTTTTGGATATTTGGTAAAGTTGATCGTTTGTGCCGTAAAGTCAAATATTCAAATCACGGAAATAACCTATTTGCAAAATACAAAAGAAAAACTACGTATAATTTGAGCATCGTTAGATCCCCACAAAATTAAGAATTATATGTACTGAATACGTTGACTTTTAGTATTTAGTTAATTATTACTTTCGGAAAATAAAGTTGATGTTACAATTCTATGCATTAAAAAAATTATATACATAATTTATTTTATGAACTTTTAAAATTTAACGTCACCTAAAATATGGGTTTTTTTTCGTCTTTTCAAAAGAAAACGCGGTTCTTAGAGACATAACATACACATCAACATTTGAGGTCTACATCCGGTTAGTTTTAAGCCTTACTTTAGATTTGATGACATGCCATCCACTAAACGAATTTGTGGCGTGACTGAAATGACCTCCGGTACAACATTCAACAAAATAGGTGGAAGGATTGGACTTTATGTTCTAATTAATGAGTTATTAGTTTGTTACATAAAATTTCATTCACACATTTATGTGGGGTCTATATAAATATATAGATTAGATTAAATAGTACAAGATTAAAATACCATAACGAGAACAAGGTGCTCCAACCGATACATAGATTGTGGAATTAAAATGGTCTATAATTAATGACGGAGCCAAAAATTTAAGATAAGAGGGTTTAAATATTTAAGTTTTTAAATCTTGGAGGCCTAGTACACCATTAAACTTTAAATAACTCTGCCTTTGTATATATATATATTGAAAATAAAAATATTTAATTTTTATAAATCTTAAGACAGTAGTCTATGCCTACAATGATTAAGCCAAAAGCTGTCCTTAAAAAATGTTAATAAAATTTGTCTCTAAATTTACTGAAAACTTGCCTGAAAATCTGGAAGAGTACAAAAGGCTTCAGACTTTTCAGGTTTCATGAAATAACGAAGAACCTTACTAGGAATGATCCATAATTTGAAACCACTCTTTACATATTCAATTATGCGTTTACCGTGTACCGTGGGTTGTATTTAAATAAATTATAAAAAACACCTAGAAAATGTGACCAATCATAATGTTTGAATTCAAATCAGTTTTGATTCGGCTTAAGAGAAAAGTCGTCTGAAGAGGAGGAGGACGCTTTTGAAACATCCGCTTAATTTATTATTAAACTATTGTATCTAACGTTAAATTCCCAGTACCGTCCAATATGTTCTATTGTTCTTAATTCTGACATTCACATGTAATGACGGTACTAATCCGGCTCGGGTCAAGCCAGAAAATTTTTATACAGATTTAGACTTGGTTTGAGACTCAAGATTTGCTTTTAATTCTGATCAATTTTGAGCGATTCAAAATTGGATCAAACCTAAGTTAAATTAATTATTTTATTTTTTTAAAAAATTCTAAAATAGTGTAATTTCATTTAAAATAATGTCATTTATGTTGTGCTTGGTTAGCGTCTTCAACAGACAGGGACGGAACGAGACGGAACAGGACAGGACGGAACAGAACAAGAATTGAAGACAGTGAGATGTTTGGTTGTGGTGGACAGAACAGAGATAATTGTCTTCGTCCTGAGTACAAAAATGTGTTTGGTT
>JAOSBL010000211.1:36800265-36817428 GCA_027568915.1 Erythroxylum roraimae
TTAGTCACTTGTGAGGTAGGATTTATACCGGAAAACAAATCGATTGTAAAGGTAGCTTGAGCCGAAAATCAAGGTAGGCTTAGCAATTCTCTCTTTCACGATCTTTCAGGAAAGGCCATTCAGAAGTTGGTTGAAAATGTACAGGTATAGTTAGTTATTCAGGGGGGGTGGGGTCTTCTTAGCTTTGTTTCTTTATCGGCAACTATAGCTTTCTGCTATTTTTGTCATAGTTGTGATCCATCTTACAGACCCCAGTGGCAGCAGTTGTGATCATGGCATGCAATCGTGCTGATTACTTAGAGAGGACCATCAACTCGATTTTAAAGTATGTTTCAGAGTTTTGTGTTAGTTCTTACTGTATTTAACTCATTTTTACGTATTTAGCAATTCAGATTAATTGATTTACAGGTATCAAAGCTCTGTTGCTTCAAAATTCCCCCTTTTCGTTTCTCAGGCATGTCCTTTCCTTTCTACCTCAGTTCTCTAAGAAACTATGCACATCTTTTCCCCCAAAGTCATATCATAATTGCAATGAATTTGGGATTTAGGTTCGTTTTCCCCGCAACTTAATGGATTTTTCCATTTTTACTTTCAGGATGGATCACACCCTGGTGTTAAAAGCAAGGCAATGAGCTATGACCAGCTAATGTACATTCAGGTAGTTCCTCTGTAGACTTGTGGACTTATTTGTTCAAGTTTTCTTGGTTCGTCACTATGTACTTTACACACATTGTTCATTCAGTTCAATGGTGCTGTTCCTGAGGATCTTATTCCATCATTTTTTGGGATAAGAATAAAAGCCACTTACGGTTGAATTGAGAATTTGCATTCACTGGATTTGTCTTGTAATTGCAGCACTTGGATTCTGAACCTGTACAAACAGAGAGACCGGGGGAGTTGATTGCATACTACAAGATTGCACGTAGGGAATATTTTCTCCTTCTTCAATGCTTGTTACAAAGTTGATCATCTTAAAGTGACTGCATTATGTAGGGCATTACAAATGGGCATTGGATAAATTGTTCTACAAGCACAAATTCGACCGTATAATCATACTTGAAGGTGGATTTTCTTGTAGTGAATATCCCATTCACTATTCAAGATGCTATTTCTGATGTCCTGCTTCTTCTAATGCAGATGATATGGAGATCGCCCCTGATTTTTTTGATTACTTTGAGGCTGCAGCAGCTCTACTTGACAGGGATAAGTACGTATTTTGCACGAAGCTCAATGCATTTTCAACTTGGCTCATTGATAAATTTTGTTTATGTTATTTCTGAAATTTGGAACCAATTTGCTTTCATTTTTGTAGCTCCATTATGGCTGTTTCATCCTGGAATGACAATGGACAAAAGCAATTTGTGCATGATCCTTGTAAGTTCCACCGAGTTGATTTCCATTCGTTATTATTTCCAAAGTTCTGGTCACTTCTTTTGTGTATCTCTGCATCTGTACATGATGGTCATGTTGTAAAAGGAATATTTTTTTTTTTGCTTGCAGTCAATTTATGAATGAATTTTTTTGTAACCATTACAATAAAGCTCTCATGCTTGATATTTTGGCATTTTTATGATTTGAGTCATGCTACAGTTCTATTTCAGTACATCTTCATTTCACTTAGACTATTCTTCCAGATATGTTTTTTTTAGTTTCTCTTTCTCCACCTTTCTGCACTTGATGTTATAATGTATTTTAAGTTGCAAGGAACTTGGGCCGCAAATAGTGACAAGATTTTGAAGATAATTTCAAACAGACAACTGAGTTCCTTCCGCCCTGTTATTTGCTGACTTATGTCCTCTGCTGCAGATGCTCTTTATCGGTCAGATTTTTTTCCTGGACTTGGGTGGATGCTGACTAAATCTATATGGGATGAGCTATCCCCCAAGTGGCCCAAAGCATATCCTTTTTGGTTTGATGTGTACAGTTCTGTATGCTAGATTTGTCAGATTGATTTCATGCTATGCTCTCAACAATTTCCTTTACAAAATCATCACTTACTGGGATGACTGGTTGAGGTTAAAAGAAAATCACAAAGGTCGTCAGTTTATTCGTCCAGAAGTGTGCAGAACATATAATTTTGGTGAGCATGTATGTTTTTCTTCACTCTCGACTTTTGTGTTGCTTTTCTTTTTCCATTTTTTTGTGGGTTAATCAGAGACGTTGTTCCCTAACATTATTGCATGCTTATATACCTAAGCCATTGATTGGAAATGACAAGAACTACAAATGCTCGGATCCCACTCCTAGGCATATTAGCTTTTGCGCTAGTTCTTTATTCCCTGAAATAGAACTAACAACTAAACCGAATGATTACTCTAAACTGAGGGTTCCTGCAAAAAGTGGCTTTATATGTAACATTAATAAGATTACTTTCTCCCACTGTGATGACTGGAATTTAATCACAGGGTTCTAGTTTGGGGCAGTTCTTCAAACAATACCTTGAGACTATTAAGCTGAATGACATTCAGGTAATACCAGATCCTATTCTATATTATTCTCTTTAAATTGAGCTCTCTTAATGTTATTGAATTTTTTATTCTGCTTGTGCCTTTTGTTCTTAAAGGTTGACTGGAAATCAATGAACTTGAGTTACTTGACAAAGGTAATAAAAACTGCAAGTCTGTTGAAGGTGCTGTGTTTCTTGACTTGGTCAATAAGTTGGTGTTTATTTTAGGATGAATACCCTGGGCATTTTGCTGAAATGGTGAAAATGGCTAAACCAATCCACGGTAAAGATGCTGTTGTCAAGGCTTACAATACGGGAGGAGATGTTCGAATTCAATATAAAGACCAGCCAGACTTTGAACGAATTGCAGGTCAATTTGGTATTTTCCGGGAATGGAAGGTAGTTGACTCTGACCTTAGTCATCCTGTTATACTATCAGATATTCATTTTGTTAAACTAAATATCTCTTCGACAGCTTGGTGGGTTTGGCTTCTTCTTTAGTCATCCAAAACATGGATATTATATAGATATTGCCTCATTCAGTGCCCATGATTCTCTAATTGGATCACAATCTAGTGAACTACAAATTAGATGCTATAAGAGCATGAAAGCATTAGACTTGAGTCCATATTATTTCAGTGAATTTGCCTGCAGGACTTTTTATATGATGGACCATTGGACATGCGGCGATATCTGGAGAATTGATTTTCATCCATGAATACGTTGTACCAATTTGGGTGCATTAAAATTTGTTCGTATCCTACTTTTTCACCGGTAATAAAAGACCTAAGGCGTAAATGTGGATGTTGCACATTTATGTTAGAATATGCACCTTCACAGGTGTACATGCATGTAGTTAAACGCCTATCACGTGCATGAACATGCTCTATAATACTTTCCTGGAACTAGTTTTCCCTTAAACCCATCTTACTTTTTCTAAATTGAATGTCCTCTGTTTTAATATTTTTTTAAAACTTCTGCTAGGATGGAATACCAAGGACAGCATATAAGGGGGTAGTTGTTTTTCGACATCAAACATCAAGGCGTATATTTCTTTTGGGTCCAGAATCTCTAAGGCAGCTTGGGATTGCGGATGCTTGATCATTTATGCAAGTATATAAAATGTCAAAATGGTTGCGGCATTTCTTGGTATAGAAGACAGTCTTGTAAACATTAATGAGGTTTCTATGTTAAAAAGAGCAAGAGTTTTTATGATTCAGGGAAAATGGATGGATGGAGGGAGAGACAATCTTGAGATGAAACAAAATTGTTTAATTAATCGGTGGGGTTATGGGCAACACGAGCTTATACTGTAATGGATGGATAAAGCAATCAGTTAATGGGGGAGAGGACTCGTTTACATGTAATTTGTACGCTCTTTAGTTAGATGATAGCCGAACTTTTGTCTTCATCTTTTTTCTTTTTTTTTCAATTTTCTTGTCCCAATGGATAGTAACTGCAACACTATTTTCGGGGTGTAATGACTAATGACACGCAACGCAACCTGGGCGTGGTTCCAGAGTCTGTTCCGACTGTCATTATTTGGATTTGTTACCATCCCATTTATGACAGTGACATCCTGAAGAGTTTTAACTGAGGGAATGTTGTTCAGTGGAAAGTGTGATGTTAGGCAACACTTTGTGAAGGTAATGATGAAAATTCTGGAAAGCAATGACTGTTCTTCTGGTGCTTAGGAATTGGCAGGGGCGTGGAGGCCGCTGTTCCACTTTCTCAGTGCCACCTTGTGCCATGACATCTCATCCGTACATTAAATGTTAATGGATGGATGAGATGTTATGAACTTAGAAAGTAGAACAGCAGATTTGATTCTAGTGTGAAGATGATATTTTTAGATTGAAGTGGATTTGCGACTATAATAATTTAATTTGTTTTAGACCACAAAAAGGAATAGTATCCACTTAGACCAGTGGAGTATGTAGTGTGGGAATATGTTATGACTTATGATAACGATGGAAAAGGACAGCACTCACACATACAACAATATATATTGAGTACGAATAGCATCATCCTTTGGGAATATTATATATAGATCTTTCTTTCAAGTCTTAGCTACTCACCCTCAAACACTCTCATATCCAGAATTTAAGATGTAAAAATTTGTAAATTTCGTATTACAATGTAATTTAATTTAAGGAATGTTTTCACTTTACATTGTAATGAGTTTGATTTAAGGAACTTTTACAAGTTTTAACATGTTCTTGCACTTTAATTGGAGTCTTATTTAAATGGAAGGGACCTGACAGAGCAGATCGGACGACCTAACCTAACCTACCTCGTTCACGAGTTACGTGTTGCTGCCTCAAGTTAAGGTGGAACAGTTTCCAATAATATGTATATTTATTTATATTCTTTCAACCTGACCTTTGTCAGCTTTTATTATTATGATTATTATTGTTCTCCAGACGTGAAACTGCACAACAGAATGTTGGAGACATGTTACCAACGTGTTGTCTAGGTTCGTAGGTTCCTTTACTGTTTGAAGCCAAACGTAGATAAATACACATGTATA
This sequence comes from Erythroxylum roraimae, assembly GCA_027568915.1. Taxonomy (NCBI): domain Eukaryota; kingdom Viridiplantae; phylum Streptophyta; class Magnoliopsida; order Malpighiales; family Erythroxylaceae; genus Erythroxylum; species Erythroxylum roraimae. The sequence goes on from JAOSBL010000211.1 coordinate 36,805,242, forward strand.
ATATGCATAACTATACATATATGTAAGTAGTCAGCACTAGCCATTACTATCTCCATCACAGGACCAGAGCTTTGCCCGCCCGCACACGTCATGAGTATCCAATAAAAGTTTTTGGCTTTTAGTCTACTTATTGCAGCTCTCCCCGCCCCCCAGTAACGCCAGTACTCACGCCTTTTTTGTTCGATTCTGTTCTATGCTTTATCTCATTAGCGTCGTTGTTGAAGAGTGAGAACCACACCCAAAAAAAAAAAGGGAAGGCAAAAAACAAGTCAGTGGTTTCAGGCTCTAAATGCCCTTCACATTGCTTTGGGTGGAAACCCAACTTAGCAATTTGTTTCCTTTCTCTACCTTCAAGTTTAAAATAGTGGAAGCTGCTGTATTTGGGAAAAAAGTTCTTGTCTTGTAAGTATTTTTCTGTTCTGTTAAATTTTCTTTTAGGCCTAGCCTAGTCCTTGTTTCTTTTCGTTTTTTTATCATAAGATTCTCTGTGTATTACCGAATCTTTCTTTCTTCCCTTTAAGGTAGCTTGATTAGCTTTCTTTCTTTTTCTTTTTTAATTTTCTGTCACTGATTCGTTTAGGTGAGTGAATTCTGTTCAATATAACGCCCTCAAATCATCTGAAGTTCTTTGCTTTCTGGCCATGTCTGGATGTATAGATATGTATCTAGTGAGCAGAATTTTTATTCTGTTTTTCTTTGGCTAGAGGTATATTTTATGCTATTTGCTGCTCTTGTTCTTTCTTCTTTTTGTGTAATCATGTTATTTCTCCGAATCACTTGGTTGCAAACTAAAAGTTTATTTTCGACGCTCTCCATTTTTTTTTTCTTTTTGAGCTAACTCTGTTTACCTTCGAAATGGAATCTGAATAGGTAGTCCACTTTTCTCATACTTTGATGTTATTGTTGGTTTTTTTCGTTTTTCAGGAGCATTACTTATTGGTTGTGTGATTTGTGATGCTTGAAAAGCCATAAATATATACCACCATGAATCTTGTCTGGGAAGTGTTGATCTTGCTTTTCTGGATTAGTCCCTTCTCTTCAGCAGCTCAAGGCCCCCAAACTTTGAATCTTGGGGCTATTTTAGTTTTCAACACTACTAATGGAAAAGTCTCAAGAATTGCTATGAAGGCTGCTGAAGACGATATAAATGCTGATCCCAGTATTCTTGGGGGAAGGAAATTGGCCATATCCATGCACGACTCCAACTTCAGTGGATTTCTTGGCATCATGGGAGGTTTGTCTCTTTCACGCATACTGTAATTTGATTTGAGGTATTGTTGTTCTGTTTCTTTCATGTCCTGTGCCTTTTTGGCAGAGAGTCTGTTTTTCTTGTAACTGAAAGCAAGATATCATACTTGTTTCAGCTTTGCAGTTCATGGAGACGGATACTGTGGCCATTATCGGTCCACAAAGTTCTGTAATGGCGCATGTAATTTCACACTTAGCAAATGAGCTCCATGTCCCTCTACTGTCATTTACAGCTTTAGATCCCACCCTATCTCCTCTCCAATACCCCTATTTCATTCAAACAGCTCCAAATGATCTTTTCCAAATGACTGCCATCGCAGAGATGATTAGTTATTTTGGTTGGGCAGAGGTTATTGCACTTTTCAGTGATGATGATCAGGCTCGAAATGGTATGACAACATTAGGTGATCAACTTGCAGCGAGACGCTGCAGAATTTCTTACAAAGTGGCACTTCCACCAGACCCTAAAGCAAATCGCAGTGATATTCAAAATGCATTAGTTAAGGTTTTGAAGTTGGAATCTCGAGTAATTGTTGTGAACACTTACTCAATAACAGGTCTCCTGGTTTTTGAAGTGGCCCAAAGCCTTGGCATGATAGACAAAGGGTTTGTTTGGATAGCCACAAGTTGGTTGTCTACTGTCCTAGATTCATATAAAATGCTCCCTCCAAATACCTTTAACTCAATCCAGGGAGTTCTTACACTTCGTCCGCATGTACCAGATTCAAACAGGAAAAGGGATTTCGAGTCTCGATGGGACCATCTGAGCAATGGTTCTATTGGGTTGAATCCTTATGGCTTATATGCATATGATACTGTTTGGATGATTGCTCGTGCTTTGAGATTATTTTTAGATCAAGGCAACAGCATTTCTTTTTCTAACGATTCAAAATTAAATGGCGTGGGAGGGGAGATGCTAAATCTTGAAGCACTGAGCATATTTGATGGAGGAAAACAACTTCTTGACAACATATTGAAGACCAACATGACAGGTCTTACAGGGCATCTTCAATTTAATCAGGACAGGTCCATCTTATATCCTGCTTTTGACATCATAAATGTGATCAAGACTGGGTTTCCACTGATTGGATACTGGTCTAACTATTCTGGACTATCTTTTGTGCCCCCAGAGACACTTTATGGGAAACCACCTAACCATTCTAGTTCAAGTCAGCATCTGCACAGTGTGGTATGGCCTGGAGGAAACATGTCAAAACCTCGCGGATGGGTGTTTCCTGACAATGGAAGGCGATTAAGAGTTGGAATTCCTAACCGAGCTAGTTATCAAAATCTTGTTTCAACAGTCAATGGTAGTGTTCAAGGATATTGCATAGATGTTTTCTTAGCTGCCATAAAATTGCTTCCCTATGCAGTTCCATACAATTTCATTCCTTTTGGAGATGGTCATAAGAATCCAAACTATGATGGACTTGTAAATCAGATTATATCTGGCGTGAGTACCATTTAACTCAAACAAACTGTGATACCAACATATTTCGTGTTCAGTTCTAATAATCCCGTTAACTTGATCTTACAGGCCTTTGATGCTGTTGTGGGTGATGTTGCAATTATCACAAACCGGACAAAGGCTGCGGATTTCACTCAGCCATATATCGAGTCAGGGCTAGTTGTGGTGGCTTCAGTCAAGAAACTGAATTCAAGTGCTTGGGCATTTCTGCGGCCATTTACTCCGTTAATGTGGGCTGTCACAGCCATTTTCTTCCTTGTAGTAGGAACTGTAGTGTGGATTCTTGAACATAGAATCAATGATGAGTTTCGTGGCCCACCAAGGAAGCAATTTGTTACTGTCCTGTGGTGAGTAAAATGAGGTGAAATTACATAAATATTGCAAAATGAAGCGGTAGCAGTTCTCTTAGATTTTGCTTATCTAAATCCATTCTTAGCTTTACAAATTTATAGCCTCTGTAGCATATCAGATCACCAATATCTGGATTACGGCATGTTCAGAAATGGTTAATCTTCTCAATTTTAGGTTGTATTAATTGATGGAACACACGTTTACTTTTAGTTCTGTCTTGTTTTCTTCCAAATTTTCTCATGCATTCCGTTTTCCACATCTCTTTTGACTCCTTTTTATGACATCTCTCGTTTCTTGCAGGTTTAGTTTCTCTACCATGTTTTTTGCTCACAGTAAGTAACGTTATGTTTCAATTTAAGTAGAGCACATTATTGGGAATGTCGCTAACCTAGCTGTGATTCTAACTCTATATATCCTTGATTTCAGGAGAAAATACAGTTAGCGCACTTGGTCGCCTTGTCCTGATCATCTGGCTTTTTGTAGTCCTGATAGTGAACTCAAGCTATACTGCAAGTCTAACATCCATCCTCACAGTACAACAGTTATCCTCACCCATCCAAGGAATTGATACCTTGATAACTAGCAATCATCGTGTTGGATTCCAAGTAGGGTCTTATGCCGAAAATTATATGATTGATGAGCTTAATATTGCTAAAAGCAGACTTGTTGCTCTTGGATCACCGGAAGAATATGCTGAAGCTCTTGCTAATGGAACAGTGGCTGCAGTGGTTGATGAAAAAACTTATGTTGACTTTTTTCTATTAAACCGATGCGATTTCTCAATTCGAGGTCAAGAGTTCACGAAAAGTGGATGGGGATTTGTAAGTATCTTCGATTATTTTGCAACCATGTGTGGGCAGCCTATAGAAAGTGATATTTTCATACCAATTTGTTCTGCTTTTGTGATACCAACTCACTCTTATTGATCTGTACATTCCTTTAGGCCTTCCCAAGAGATTCTCCTTTATCCATAGACATGTCAACTGCCATTCTTACGTTGTCTGAGAATGGTGAGCTTCAAAAGATTCATGAGAAGTGGCTAGTAAAAGAAATCTGCAATTCTGAGGGTTCCAATTCAGGTTCTGAACAACTTCAGTTACAAAGCTTCTGGGGTCTATTCCTCATATGTGGGATTGCATGTTTTCTTGCCCTCCTTCTGTACTTCTGTAAGATGGTCAGACAATTCAACCGCTATTACCCTGAAGAGTCTGATCCTAGTATCCCGAGCAGCAGCAACTCACGTTCAAGACGGCTTCAAACGTTCTTGTCATTCGTTGATGAAAAGGCGGAGGTATCAAAGAGTAGGTCAAAAAGAAAGCGTAGCCAGGAGTTTAATGGTTATATGAAAGATGATTACTCCATTGACGGATCTGAGAGAATACAAAGGGATGTTTCTCCTACTTAGTGATTGCCATGTGCAAATTAGCAACAGTTTATGTAGCTTAGTTTTAATACGGGTGAACCCATTTTCATGTAACTTTTACCATTAATACAAACATCTTGAGACCTGCAATTTTTTCTTCTCTATCTTAAAATGAGAACATTAGTTTGCATCCTTCAGGCAAAGCATCACTAAAATTTCCAATCAAAACTTAAATCCAGTTCTGGTGCATTCTCTCCCAACAGTATTTGAGCATGATATGAATATTACAGGGCAAGAACGTTTATGTCAAAGGAAACTTGAAGTCTGTAAAAAATCAAAACAAAAGAAGAGGGGAAAACTTTTCCTTCTCTACAAAATAAACTTCCTATTTCTCATCACCTGAAAAGAAACCCATGCAAGAACCAAGAATAAGTAAAAGGGCTGCTAAAAATCTCTTCAACCATCCATCAGGAATCAGATTCACTCGTCCTTGGCAGCTTCAGCCTGTTGTGCACCAACCGCAAAGAACTCCGTAATCACTTCGAGGGGCATGCCTTTCGTTTCTGGAATTTTCACGTAGATGAAGGCCAGCGAAATGATGCAGACTATTGCATACAAACCAAAAACACCAGCAAGACCAATCGATTTGAGCATCACAGGCAGTGTATAGGTAACAATGATGTCACAAATCCAGAATGTAAGGGCACATATAGCAATGCACAGTCCACGAACACGGGTGGGGAAGATCTCTGCACAGAGTATGTTTGGGATTGGACCAAATCCCATAACAAAGAAACAGAAATAGGCTATAACACTGATGGTTGAGATTATTGCATTTGCTATGTTTCCCAGATTTACTAAACTTCCAAAAACTAGGATGACAAGAGATAATATCAAGACAGGGATCGTGCTCAACAGCAAACTCCTGCCAACAACAAAACAATAAGAATTGGAAACCAAAAATATAGGTGTAACTTATAGAGAACTAGGCATCAACCTGCCACCCAAGTAACTCTTCTATAATGTGTGGAGACCAATTATGGGGAAAAGAAATAATTGAAATACCTTCTCCCAGAGATATCCATAAGCCTCATGGCAACAGCTATAGATGGAAGCATCAACAAAGTTGTGATGGCACTGATCAGCAAAGATGCAGAAGCTGAACTAATACCCATGTTTGACAGAAGAACACCAACTCCAGCCTCCTCAAGAATTTGAGGGGTATAGTAGAGGACTCCATTTATGCCAGAGAACTACACATACATGTAAATACTTTAGAGGCATGATCACGCAACATAGCAGAGAAAAAACGTAACTTTAGGAATTAGGCCAAGGTATGGGCAAAGAATGGCAGGAATATAGATACATTAAGAAAAAGTTCAAACCAGTGGATTGGATTATGAAGTAATTTGTTACCTGTTGAAGAATTTGAAGTCCAACTCCAACAACCAAAGCACGCTTGACCCCTGGTTCAAGTATGTCTCTCCAGCTTGGTCCTTTAGCGGCAGTTTCAGATGGATGAACCATAGCTGGTCCAACTGGATGCTGCTTCAAGAGCTCCTTGGAATAAAGCGCTGGCTGACTAACCAAAGCAGCAGCTTGCACAAAGTCACCTTCTGCAGGAACATCACGACCAGGCATAGAAACTAGAGATCCACGCAGAGAACTGGTAATACCATCTTCATGCAAATAAATTCTCTTAAATCCTCCTTCCTTCTTTCCATCTTCACCTTCTCTTTCAGTCCATTTCCATGCCAGCTGCCAACCACCTCCAATGCCTGTGCTCCCAACTGGCTCTCCAGCATTTCCTTGCATTAGACTGCCATGTCTCATGCTTGAAAGGCTTCCATGTACAGGTGCAGGCATATCCTTTTCCATACTTGTTGTTTGACGCGAGATCAAAGGACTATGCATGTTGTCATCAGAATCACCACCAGCATCTGATGGATAGTCATCACCCTCTCTAGCTTGGCTCTCTTCATCCCACTCCTCATTCCTTTGTTGGTTTCCTCCCACACTGAACATGCTGCCAAAGTGTGGAAAAAGCATGCTTCTCATGCTTCCAGTTTCAGGAAGCTTCTCATGAACACTACCAAAAAGTGTGACAAGAGGATCCACAAAAGATGAAGTCTGATTTGCTATGCTTCCACGTCGAGATGCAAGACCAAGAGTGCTCTGTCCAGTGACGGGTCTCGCGACCCAGCTGAGACCTTCTTCAGGCCCATACAACTTGATTTGATCTTTTTCAGAAGATATGTCTTGGTCACCAGTAATGTCATTGGCAGGGCCAATTATGTACTCCTCTATCGATGTTTCACCTCCAACTCCAAGTCCCTCAACCAGAAGGGCCATCTCACCTGTTTTCCTGAACAAAATCAGTATCATCCAGACAATGATGTTCCTTATAATGTTGTGATTGCATATGTATCCGTTCCACATTTTCTGCCAAAAATTAAGGAATTAATCTAAAATCTAATCATTGAAGTAATCCTAAATCCATCTATCTCACTGTTGGTAAATGTTACAGATTGTAAAGATCGGATAACTGTTAGAATATCTCAAGGCTTGATTAGGGATCTTATTACCTAATTAGTTTTTTATTAGCTAGTATACATTTGTAGCTATACTCTGTACAAAGATATGAATACAGAAATACCTTTCTCTATAGTTTACAGTAAATTAAACACTTATACTTTCACCATAAGAATGATGTAAGGAAACATAGAGAGCACAATGTTTTGCTGTAAACATGTAGTTCATACATGATTGCAGGCAATAATGCTTGGCATAGTTACTAAGGGCAGGAAAGAAAAAGGGAGAAATATTTATGACGGTCATGAACAAGAAATAGAAAGAGCTTCATTTCTTTTATTTGCTTCAACGAAGAAAGGCATCAAGAGGAGAGGAGCTTTTGCTCCCTAATGTTATTCTAATACGAGAGTTACCTTCAACATTTATAAGGCAGACACAAAGACAGTAGATATACCCCTTTGAAAAGAAGTAAACAACTTTTACACTACTGCATGTATGCAGTGTACTGTCTTTGCCATGTATGCAGTGTACTGCATCATAAGTAAAATGCGTCATGTTTGTATGTTGATGCTTGATTGATAACAGCAGCATATAGATTGCTGCAGTTACATAAGCTTGATACTTTCATCACTCATAAACCAAGTTGATTGAGACTAGATGCAAGTCATTCACCATCTCACCCAGATAGCAGAAAGTAGTAAGAAGTCCACAAATCACATAAGGGAAAAAAATAATTTAAGGAACAGACCACTTCAACAAAGCAATTTACTGTGCTCAAAGTTTTAGTGCCACTTATAGCAAAACAACGAAAAAATTAACTTTCAGAAGGACTAATAGCCCAAACATAGGCATGGATTGTCCTCCCAGCATACTGAAAAAGGTATGGCATAGATATAGTAGTAGAATCAATCAAGAAAAGTATACTCCACATAACGGTATATCAATTCTAATAGCATAATGACACTACAAACATATTATGAAACTTCTCTAGCATGATAGAATGTTTATTCACACTTTTCCTTGTATAAATTCTTCTTCAGTTTTCAGCACTATATATCCTTGGATTGAAATGGACAAATACCACTTTGGAGGATTGCAGTTCCACAATAACTGCAATTCAAATTCAAGAAAGATGCAGTGAATGATTTAGAAACAAGAAAGCAGAAAACTAACCAGAGACATCATCCCTGCCACGAAGCCTCTGCAAAACCTTCTTGGCCTCAAGCATCCGTCCTTTACTGACAAGCCACCTTGGAGACTCGGGCAAGTAAAATATAGTCAATACAAAATAAATAATAGATGGAATTGAAAGAACTCCAAGCATCAATCTCCAGCTCGGTGTTTTCATCAAGGACATGCCAAACACCATGCAATAGGAAAGAAACATGCCACCAGAACCAGTGAACTGAGGAAGGGTATTCAAAGTCCCTCTAATTTCAGGTGGTGCTGTCTCAGATATGTAAACTGGGATAAGGGTAACTGCTAAACCAATACCAAAACCATCCAATAGTCTAGCCAAAAGGAGAATATAGACATTTGGAGCCCATAACATCACCAAACCACTAAGAAAGTAAAACAAGGCTGAGATTATCAACAAAGGGCGACGACCTAGCCAATCCGACGCAGCCCCAGCGCATGTAGTAATGATAGTTGCTCCAATAAGTGACATAGCCACAATCAATCCTTCTAAAGTTGGATTAGCTTCCAACTTAAACTCCCTCTTTATATATAAAACAGCACCTGCAACAAAAAGATTAAAATGATCCGTCACGGATTTGCACTTAGAACCAAACTAGACATAGTTTCAACTGGAAAGGTACTCTTATTATGAATCAACTGGAGTAAATCAGAATTAAAGGCTCAGTCAATTAATTATCAAAAATCACAAAAGTCTCCAATTATTACGGTATCAGAAGATGATGCAGAATAAAGAGCAGCTGGGAAGACTTTTACAGATGAGCGAAGAAATTCAGGAACTAAGGAGTAAATATATAATTACCAGCAATGGTTGCATTATCCCATCCTTGAAGTAAGTTGCCAACACAAGCAGCAAGAGCCACAAGCGCTGCTGCACTCATCTTCCTCCGGAATCAAAGATTTTCTTTTTAACCCACTCTCTATAAAAACACTGATGAGAAGAAACACTCCCAGGAGCCACAGATCGAACCAGTAACTAACCCTTTAATCAGTAATTAACCCTAGTCAATCAACAAATCAATAAGATACTGCAAGTTGGTGGATCCCTTTAAGATATACTACTTCCTGCAGTGAGCGGAAGAACAAGAGCAAAGGGCACTGCAGGAGAACAAGAGCAAAGGAAATTGATCAATCAATAATATACCACAAGCAAAATGGATTATAAGGAAAAGGGTGTCACAAAGCAACGTCAAAAAGGCGAGGAATGAGAACAAAACAAGTATGGGGGTGGGTAAAATAATTACCTTATTTGAAAGCAAAAGAAAAGTTAGCAAACAGAGCCGCTCGCTTGATGGGTCCTTTTTAGATATCATTAGACGCATAAAGAGCCATCGTATTCCCCGCAACTTACGATCAAACAAGTAGTGTTGGCGAAGAGATATAATTTTATAATGCTTAGGACAACGAAGGGCAAATAGAGAAAAAAGGGGCACAAAATACAGAGAGTTTGTGCCCGAATAAGAGAAAATAAAGAAAGAGAATTATATTTTTATTAATTTCTATTATTTTGATAAGAATAAGTAAAAAGAAAGTGAGAGAATAGAGAAGAATATGAAAGAAATTTGGACCAAATATATTTTTCACCAAATTAGTAAAAAAGGAGGAAAAATTTAAGATAAAGTAAGGCAAAATAAGTAAATTACTATTGAATCTTTATTTAATAAAAGATAAACAAGTTTTATAATTAAAGCTATAAAAGTCTATAAATTTTAATTCCTTTTTTTAATAAATTAAAAAAACAAACAAAAAAAAGAAAAATTCATTTCTCTCTTATTCTTTTTGCTCTCTTTGGGAGAGAAATAGGTAAGGAAATTCTACGAGTCAAAAAGACGGGGCCAGATCCTCTGGCCCCCTACCCTGGCCCTGCTCTGGTCTCTGGCTATCAGGGCCATCCACTTGTGTGGGACCTATACAAGTGAATGACCCTGACTATCAGGACCAGAGCAGGGTCAGGGCAAGGAGGACAGAAGATCCCCTGCCCAGAAAGACACGTACCCTTTTAAACACCTCCTTCGACTTGCCGTGGATAGTCACTGTCAAGTCTACTAACCTTCTTACTCTTTTGTGTGCGTCATCATCAACTTAACAAAAGTAGATTGGAAACATACAAGAGAGTTGTTTAATGAATTTCTTAATTCGTTTTCCACGAAAAGGACAAAAAAAGATTAAAACTTTAAGAGAAATTCTACAATTTTACGCAATAAAACGACGGACAATATCATTTGAGATGATTCTTTCCGGGGAAGCTATGCTTTAAACAGTAATATCAGTCCAGTCCAAGATCCAGTTTGTAGTTTTGGACAATGGAATCATTTGGATCTGCACTCTGCGGTATTGGATTAAAAATAAAAAGAACCAACAAAGCTTTTGGTTTCTAAATGCCATTTAGTTTAAATCAGAAGAGAAACACAATCTCGAGTGATTTGTTTGTAAACCCTTTTACATATAGAAATCTTCAATCTTTTTACTCATCTGGGTATGTATCTTTTATCCAGAGCAAAGCTAAAGCTAAAGCTTTCTGCTAATCTAACTACCAAATCTTGGATGATTGCCGCGGTGTGAAAGTACGAAAAGACACCACTTTTTATCCTTGCGATAATTGGGAGTTGGAAAACGACATATCTTTTCATCTTGAACTTTTTGAAGATGTCATGAACAGAAAAAGGAATGAACCTGTGAAAGAGAAGGAATCACTCTTGAGTGTTCTTGCCTGTCTCTTTTGGTAAACACCAGCTCTTTTTCTCTAGTGAGAAATAGGAGTAATATTTAATATTTTCCTGCCAGAAACTTAGTTGTATGTTCCAAATTTACTGAAAAACAAGTTGTGCTGTGGTAAAGGCCAAAGTGCGAATCTATTGAAGGGTATAATGATGGTTTTTGGGTTACACCTCCAGGCTTCACGTGGAAAAGGCAGAAGAAGCCAACAGAAGTTGAGCTGTTTTTTTGGTGGGTTGGAAGAGAAAAGAGTGCAAGTATCGACTTATTAGTTGTTTGAACCTTGAACTTGGAACATAAAGTCAAGATCTAGACATGCTGGTTTCACTATTGCTTGCCAGACCAGAAGTCTCTAGTCCTGTTTTTTAATAATCTTTTAATTCAATTTGAAACTAATGAATTAACTTAAATTCGATAAAAATATTAATTTTAAACTTAGATTTTAAAGGGTTTTATCTGAAAATTTATTTTACAAGTTGAATGGTGATGTATGATTTTGTTAAAGAAATGCAACTTATGCTAATCATAGTGTGGAGTGGAGTTAGAGAAAATAGAGAAGGGAATAAAAGGTAGAAGGGATCAAAAGAAAGTTAGTCAATGCACCTGTCATGTCATGAATTGATATTAAGAATACTAAATTAGAATTTAAAAAATAAGAAATTAAGTTAATTATAACAACGGTTCCAAACCACAATTAATTGAAATAAAACATATTTACGAGAATAGGAGGCCCTGATTATGCAGCAGGGGCGGCTTAGTTTTATGAATTGACGACTACGTACGCAACCTCAAAGTGAAGCCCTTTACTTTCCGCGTTTTACTCTCAGGCTCAGCCCACAAGGGTCAAAGACTCGATCTTTTCCGGCAAACAACACTCGTTGTTGTTATTATTAGATAAATATGGAGATAAAGATCTCATCTTTTTCGATTTCTTTACATGGGCATCCGAGATTTTTCAAGGTAAAAAACTGCGTTCTCTGTTTCATTCATGAGACACAAAGCTTTAGCTGGTCAGCACTCTCAGTCCGCTGTTACTAAGTAACACCATCCTTAGTGAGTCCGAGTCCAACCGATCACGTAACTCACATAAAGTTTTCATTTTTCAGATTTTTATTATACGTTATACATAAATATATACAACGAAGCCTTCCATTATATATATTTAACCCTCTCTGTCACTGTTCCTTTCTTTTCTTTGTTCATGTGCCTTTCCATCAAAGGATACCTTTCCTTTCTAAGTAGAGATACCCCAGATCCATTCTTGCTTCCATTTTCTATAGCATCATCTCCTCTCCCCTTTTAGGTATGGATAC
>JAOSBL010000211.1:36817579-36833713 GCA_027568915.1 Erythroxylum roraimae
TCGAATTTCGATAACAGTTTTGAAGAAAACTGGTTTTTGTAGGACTAATTTCTGGGACTAATATTATGATGAATGGATATGATTCTCGCAGATTTTTATCCAAAATCTAACTAAGAATCTAGTATCACTAGGCGTGATCTGCTTTATCTTTTCTTAGATTAGATGACATGGGTGTGTGATGATGTTTCTTAATTAAGGGTATTCTTTGTTACTTGGTTTTACCAGTCGTATTTATGAGCTACCATTGGATGAGGAAAACGGTGGGGAGCTAATTCTCTGGAAATTGTGGCTGTTTCATGGGCAACACATGCCGTAAATCATTCAAAGGAAAACTTTACCAGGGCTACAGTCAGCCCGAGGATCCATCAATCATCGGCTCCAATTCCAAAGGCAATCCTTCCTCTAACAACTCTGACCACTCCCCTCCCACTATCACTTCTCAAGAATTGTCCAAAGAAAACCCCCCTAAAAAGGACTGCAATTCATCTTCCTTTAGCTCCATCAAGAAAGAGATAATTATGATGAGACTAGGTACTGATAACCAGGCTTATTATGTTCTTGGTCATAAAACTGCAAACATCCGTGACCTCTATATTTTGGGTCGTAAGTTAGGACAAGGACAGTTTGGTACTACATATTTGTGCACTGAGGTTTCCACTGGAAATGAATATGCTTGCAAATCTATTTCCAAGAGGAAGCTGATTTCCAAGGATGATGTTGAAGATGTTAGGAGAGAAATCCAGATAATGCACCATTTGGCTGGTCATAAGAATATTGTGACCATTAAGGGTGCATATGAGGATCCTTTATATGTGCATATAGTCATGGAGCTTTGTTCTGGGGGAGAGCTGTTTGACAGGATCATTCAGAGGGGGCATTATAGTGAGAGAAAAGCAGCTGAATTGACTAAGATTATTGTAGGAGTTGTTCAGGCATGTCACTCCCTTGGTGTTATGCACAGAGATCTTAAGCCCGAGAACTTCTTGTTGGTGAACAAGGATGATGACTTCTCACTCAAAGCCATCGACTTTGGGCTTTCTGTGTTCTTCAAACCAGGTAGAAAACATGCAAAGTTTTGTGAATTGCATTCAATATTTGATTGTTCCAAGATGCTGTTGGTCCTAGTTAATTTATTAACTTGATGTCTCTTATTAGTCTATAGTGTTAAATTATTTACCTTATATTTCAAGATTGATGGAATTTGTTTGCTACTGCTTTTGTGTGGCTACGTCTTGGACGCATGATAACTGTGGCAAGTTAGTCCAAAAGGTTTTTTTTTTTTTCTTTTTTATAATCATTCATCCAAGATTTGAAACATTGCAGTTTCTGTGGCATCTTGTGGTTGGAAGTGCACGTCTTGTTTGATACTTAATAGCCTTTCATATGTTGCTTGATTCTTCAGAGCAAATTTTCACTGATGTCGTTGGAAGCCCATATTATGTTGCTCCTGAGGTGCTGCTCAAGCATTATGGTCCGGAAGCTGATGTGTGGACCGCTGGGGTCATATTGTATATATTGCTGAGTGGAGTGCCACCATTCTGGGCTGGTAAGTGTTCTTTGTTGCGTGGTTTTCTCAGCTCCATGCTCAGTGTATTGAATTCTTCATTTGTTTGCATACTAGAAACACAGCAAGGGATATTTGATCAAGTGTTGAAGGGTTACATCGACTTTGAGTCAGACCCCTGGCCACTGATATCAGACAGTGCAAAAGATCTTATGAGGAAGATGCTTTGCTCTCGACCATCAGAACGCTTGACTGCTCATGAAGTGTTATGTATGTCTAATAGTTCATTTCCTTTTTGAACTTAAGCTCTTGAACCATCTGTTGCTAGTATGACCATAGGAACTGCCTTACTAGATTGCTATTTGTTCCTCCTGTGTTCTGTCAGCATAAGTATCTGCAAATTGCATGTGAATGTGTTTCTTTCTACCTTATAATTTGATTTTTTCTGAGGGCACATTATGTTCTACTTCCCATATTAGCTATGTGGTCAATTCGTGATGCCATCACCTTGTCAATTAGCATTTGACCCTAGTAGTTAGTTTTATTATCAGACAATTTAACCCAACTAACAAGTCTTCTACGAATATTGGGACACATATGTTCATATTTGAGTGCTCTTAAATTTGGCTGCACAACAGGGGTATACCTCCTTTTCCCCAATGCTCTCATCGCAAAGACTTGAAGCTTTCCACCAAGTGATATCCCTGCAGAATAGGAGCTAATTTAATCCTTTTTACAGAGTTTGTGATCTAGAAACTTACTACCTTTTTGTGCATCACGATATCAGCAGTATTGTGGCTATGTTCCTCCTTGACTTCATGTTTCTACTCTGCTCAAGACCAAAAATCACACTGAAAATACTTGTTTCATCAGGTCATCCTTGGATATGTGAAAATGGAGTTGCTCCTGATAGAGCATTAGACCCAGCTGTGCTTTCTCGTCTTAAGCAGTTTTCTGCGATGAATAAATTGAAGAAGATGGCTTTGCGAGTAAGTACATGACATCTGGATTGAATTCTTGGAATGTCAGTGACACTCAAACGAAGAATAGATAATTACTTTGAGGCTCATCTTATAACGTTGTGTAATATTTATCATTTCTACATTGATATGTTTGACGATAAATCTTACCATCCTTCCGCTATTCATGCTATTAGGTGATAGCTGAAAGCCTTTCTGAGGAAGAAATTGCAGGCTTGAGGGAAATGTTTAAGTCTATGGATACTGATAACAGTGGTGCAATCACATATGATGAATTAAAAGCTGGCTTGCGAAGATATGGTTCGACGTTAAAAGACACTGAGATACGTGATCTTATGGATGCGGTAAGATGGTGTAAAACCAGATCTGGGGTTGTGTATAACTATAATTTTCCATCTTGTTGTTGGTCAATGTTCATTGCATTTCCTTTTTGTTCACTCCCTACTCTTCTTTCTCCTGGTCTTTATTAGCAGTAATATTTAAAATGGCTGCAAAAGGAGTAAACAGTTCTTGTTATTGTAATAACCTGATAAGTTAATATTCCTAATTTGCAGGCTGATGTGGATAACAGTGGTACCATTGATTATGGGGAATTTATAGCTGCAACAATTCATCTTAACAAATTAGAACGTGAAGAACATCTAATTGCAGCATTCCAGTACTTTGACAAGGATGGAAGTGGCTATATTACAGTGGATGAGCTTCAGCAAGCTTGTATTGAACACAACATGACTGATGTTTTACTTGAAGATATAATAAAAGAAGTTGACCAAGATAATGTAAGTTGTCAAAAACTTTCAATGATAATAGACAGCTGTACCCCCTCTTTTTTGCGGAGGAATATGCATCATAGTTTTGAGGCTTTAAAAGAACACAATTTATCTTGAATCGGATGGTGATGCAGTCATTCAGCAGGTTCCCTTCTGGCTTGAATGATTTTTCCAAGTCTGCGATATCTCTCCTCTCAATATAGGGGTGGCTAGCACATCTTCTTGCTGTCAATGTAGTCGAACTATATAATCACTAGTATAATTGATAACTTGCTGTACTTGTTTGAAGTGATTGTAATGTCTTGGTTATTTCAGGATGGAAGGATTGATTATGGTGAATTTGTTGCTATGATGCAAAAAGGCAACGCAGGAATTGGTAGAAGAACTATGAGGAACAGTGTAAATATCAGTATGAGAGATGCACCAGGTCCGCGGTAGCAGCTACGGCTTGCAGTTGTAGTAGTCATGTAAAGGTGCTTTCTTTTACCATTTCTATGAACGATGATATTATTATAACATCTAGTTCCTGAGGTCTCAGCTAAAATTGGAATGCTGACTTCTGGGCTTTGGGGATAAAAATGCAGGTTGTATAGTAATAGATTGATGGAAGTTGGTATCAACAAGTACGGTTTGATTCTCGTTCCTGAAGCCGTATGACACGATGGAGAATAATAACATGGAGGAGGAGCAGGTTTTGGTGCTTGCGCATGCATATTTTTAGTTTCTGTTGTTTCATAATACCAGGAAAATGACAGTGAACAAAAAAGTGTGCGAAAGATACCTTTGTAGCTGACCAAGTTGCCATTTTTATTAGTTATGTTTGCTTCATATTGGGAATAGGGTAAGTTGCCATTTTTATTAGTTATGTTTGCTTCATATTGGGAATAGGGTCTTCTTATGTCACGTTTCCTCGTCTTCTTAGTGTTTTCGATTCCAAATTCGCATCCTTTGTGCAAAAATAAGGTACCCTTTGTTTCTATTCAGAACCCAAGCACGTAAATGTGGTATTATTATTAATGTAATTAAGCTATTAGTTTCTCTCTGTCAAAGTTATACAATGTAAATACCATACCACGAATAGAAAGAATTAAAAGGAAATCTCAAAATCTCCATTACCAATTGCCCAAGCGAGGCTATACCCCATCCATTATTCTAGTTTCACGTGCCAATGTGATTGCCTGCAACAAAAAAAGAAAAGAAAATGAACCATGTTCCAACAATCCAACTTCACGCCTATACCTATTGAATTCCATTGTAAAATTTCTACCTCTGTGTGTGGAAGTGATGATCAACGTAGCAAAGTTTCTTATCAAGATTGTGAAGAGTTTCAAATCTTTTTGAGGGGAATCGAGGAGAAATTGGAACAAGTTCAGCTGAATTCATCTCAACCTAAAAACTTAATGAATTATCAACTGCATATTTTTAACTCACTTTTACCTTTAGTTCCTATTGATCCAAAGGCCTATTGAACTCCATTATAAACTCCTACCTCTTTCTGTCTATTTGTGTGTGTGTGCAAGTGACCATCATCATCACAAACTCTCCTGTCAAATTACCAAGTACTTGCCTTAAGCTTGGCTTGGTTTGATGAGAAAATGCATTTTGATGTAAGGGCAAAGCCAGGATCCAAGAGCCATCCCACCTCCAACCATGTTTCTTCTTTGCTGCTAATTTCTCTATGGCAATACCATAATTGCTTTGGTAGCAGAACAACTTCACCTTCTTCCTCTCTTACTGTCTTTACTCTCCCGTCTTCTATTACTTCTTCTACCAATTCCCCCTGCACCTGTTTTGGTTTCAATTTCACACATATAATGATGATTCAAACTCACAGCTTAACCAGATCAAAAAGAACTCACAGTCTGAGATTCGTGGAAGCTAGCAACAGCATTGAGGCCCTCCCAAACACCAGCAATTTCAGAAGCTTTTAATGGAGGAGTAGATGCAAATGCAGAATCTCTAATGGCACATCCCCCTAATTGCTCCCCATTTCTAAAGGGACCATACCACTGCTCACAGAATACTCCTATACTTGCTAACCTCATCATTGAAATCTTCAGAAAAATTCTGACTCGGGACTCCCTATCCTTGGGATTGATTAAGCAGTACTCCAACTCCAAATCTTTGTAGTTCCCATCATCCCCAATCCCGATAGGCCACACACTCACATAACACCCGCTGGATTCATAGGCAAAGGCGATACATTTATGGTTGTTGTCCTCGCTACCTCCGACGACGGTCCTCTCATTAACGCTGTAACGAGTGGCGGCATCGGCTTCACAGCCTACGGTGGGGAGTAATTTGATGGTTTTGTAAGAGAGAAGAAGGTGATTTGGGTGAGCAAGTGTGGGACACTGTGTCTGCCAATCGAAAACCTTGACCTCCCACTCTCTGTAAGCCTCGGGAACTACCATTTCAGGTAATTCAACTGGTTTACCTCCACTTGTGAAGTCCGCTCCAAACCCATCCCATTCCCCCGATATATTTGCTGCGAATTCTGCCCATTCTACACAGATACGTGAATCGATAATATGAAAAAATTGTACAGAAATTGAAGAAAAAGAAGAAGCATATGAGTAGGAACTTACTAGGAGTAAGAGAAGTAGCAGGAGTGGACGAAGAAGAAGAAGAAGCGGAATTAAAGGTCTGGACTTGAAAACGGAGTGGTTGTATAGTAAATGGAAGAGAGTAGGGTTTGGGAAGGTTGATATGAAACTTGAGGTTAGAAGAAGGAAAAGGTGATGTTATGAACCTATTGTGGAACTGAGAGATTACTCTTAAGCTGCTGCTACCTGCTACTGCCATGCTTCTTCTGCTAAAATCTTCTCTTCATCTTCAAGTAAGCTTTTTTATTTCTTCTTATCCTTTCCTCTGGTTGGAATTTGGATAAAGTAACTAAAGTCCTTCCGACAGTAGTCAGTGGTAAGATGCCAATATCCATTTATTTTAATTTAAAATATATTAAATCTGCGATGATAAAGTCTTTTCTTTTGGGTTAAGTTTAAATTTTAATTTGGTACATAAAAATGTGAACTGATTTAATACTGAGTACTCTGCAGTTCCATTTCCCGGGAAGTGGAAGTCAATTGATGTCGGTTGGTAGTTGATTTGGTCAGTAACCGATTAAACTAACCAACTTCTACTGTTTAACTTTCTGTTTCCACCGACAACACTCTTCTTCTTAATCATTATTGAATCGGACCTTCTTCTCCTTCTCCTGTCACTCACTAACTAATCTTGCTCGTACGATTCAATCACAGATCGGATCTCAATTTCTCCTCTTCCCATTCTGTTTCTTTTCAAATTTCTTCATGCACCAAAAGAAAGAAAGAAAAAAAAGATTCAGATACAGATACAGATCTTTAAAACATTCTGCTTATACAAAAACACTCATCGATCTAAACAAATGCAATGGTTTCTATTTGACAAGAAATACAAAGTAAATAAACATTCACAATTTGAGATATGGCTGAGAATCCGCTTTCTGTTCTGTAAGCAACCAACAAAGTGTGTATCTTTTTCCTCCATAACCGGATCAAGTTAACAACAAAGAAGTACATTCTGAGCTTGATCTGAATCTTGGAGTTTCTTATTTGATATCAGTTCTCCAAGTTACTTGGAGTAATGGTTCCTGTAGGTTTGAGGGAGACCAAAATTGTCAGATCTTACAAGCCTTTTAATCTGGGAACTGAGCTTGTACAGAACATATCTCCAGCTTCCTCTGTTGTGACTACCAAGAACCTTGGTATCTTCTTCATTCATCTCCAGATCTTGAGCGAAGATGGGTTTTCTAGATAAGACCCAAGAGCAGGTCCAGTGCCACCAGTTCCTCATGGAAGTCCCAACTTCTTGTCCCATTGATGAAGTTAGCTGTGAAGATATGGGTTGGATTCCGAGGGACAGAGAGGAGAGCCTTCTTCGCAGAGCCTGAGTGTGGTCGTGAGGAAAGAGGGTTGTTTTGTGAAAGCTATCGACAAGGGAGGTCATAGTTGTGACAATGGAGGAAGACGAATGAAAAAGGCTAGTGTTCTTCTTCAGACCTCTTTCTCTTGAATAGAGAATAGAGGATTGGCTGGTACGGTAGAGTTAGGATTTCTGTCCAATATTATTTTGTCCTATTCTGTACATTGAATCTCAATTATTTATTTATATGAACCCTGTATTTATTTATGTGAATCCTATATAAATAAATGGTTAAGATTTAAATAGACAGAATGAGACAGAATAATACTGGACAAAAAATTCAGACTCGGTATGATAACGGTAATCGACCATTCCAACTGTTATTACGTGTATTCTGGTTGTCTCTGTATTTTTGACTCGGTTTGCCAAAAGCCAAATGTTGTATTTATTTATTCCTATTTTAGTTTTTACCAAAAAAAGAAAAAGAAAAAGAGAAACTTGGGCTTGGGGTAAGATGAAAAAAGCTTGGCCCTTTAGTAAGTCTTCAACACTGGACTGGACTGTGGATAAGCCTAAAGCAAATGGAGAAGAAGAGAGGAGCGTCCTAGAGAGAGAGAGATAGAGAGGGAGAGAGATCTGTGCTGTGACTGTGACTCTGTGGGATTAGGAAAATGGAGTATCGCAAGATCAAAGATGAGGTCTTTCTTTGTCAACCTCTGCCCATTGTTAATTTTCGTTTGCAATTAGTTGTCTAATTTAACTGATTTCTTTTGGGATTCAAATCTGCAGGATAAAGACGGCGCCATTGTCGGCGAGGACATCGAGAGCTTAAGAACTAAGCCTCTCTCCGGTTTCTATCTTCCGCTTTACCTTCTTCACTTTTCACAGCTTTGATTTATTCCTATTTTCGTTCAATAACTACTACTATCTTTTTGTAGTTGCAGGTGCCTCTTCCAAATGGAAACGCAAGTAATTTCCTATTTCTTGTATTGATCCTTTTAATTTTCCTTTTCTTCTAAAAGTAGAGAAATAAGGTTCATCACTCACTTGTGTTTCTTCTTTTGCTTCGTGTTTCTATTGACCCAATAGGACACTTGTCACACTGGCATTGACTATTCTTACAAGCTCACAAGCTATACTTATTGTCTGGTCCAAGAGAGCTGGAAAGTATGAGTACAGTGTTACCACTGCAAATTTCTTGGTAAGCTAACTCCGTTCCTATGTCATTCTGGGATAGTTATTATCAAAATTTGATTTTGAACACTAGTTCAGGGCTACCTTAACATACGCAAATACAATGGATAAGATCCATATGTCAAAGCTTTTTGAATGGGAATGAAGCATATGGGTATCAATATTCATTTTTATCTCTCTCTTTTTTTCTTTTGTTTCAATAGGTGGAGACTTTGAAATGTGCTTTATCAGTTGCCGCACTAGCAAGAATCTGGAAAAATGAAGGTGTTACTGAAGATAACAGGTCACCCTCCCCTGATAGATAGACGAACCCTCCTACTTTTCTGTTTCAATTGTTGCCAAGCATAATAATTCATCACTATTACACATGCAATGGGAGTAACAAGGAAAGGATACAAATTGATTGCAAATCCATGGCTTGTCTGGTTGTGGGAAAACAAACATGCATATGCATACTACAACTGGTTATAGGTTGTTATCCAATATTGGATGATAGCATATTGCTTTTGTTGGAATCGACTACACATTGGATTCACTAACTTGTTCTATCCCTGTATTCTGGTTGCCTCCAAAACTGCCTTCGTCTTCCTTCTAAATTGTTTATTAGCTTAATTTGAATTACATCCAACAAGCCATATGTGATTCCATGTTCTGTTTGCATGACTAGGTTGAGTACAACATTGGATGAAGTTATAGTCTACCCTATTCCAGCAGCTCTTTACCTTGTGAAGAATTTACTTCAGGTGAGATCTTATCTTATCTTTTTCTTCCCTTGGCTTGTTATATACAATAACTAGTTCATGTTGTTTCTATGGCTTGATAGTATGCCTAACTTGATTTTGGTTATTTGTTTTTGTTTGTAGTACTACATCTTTGCATATGTGGATGCACCTGGTTATCAGATACTGAAGAACCTGAACATTATTAGTACTGGAGTTCTATATCAATTAATGCTAAAGAAGAAGTAAGCCTTTCTACTAGCACCTGGTGGTTATTTTCTGTTACTGTGGTGGATAATCTCATCGGGCATTAACTTTTTAACAAGAGCTATGAATGCTTAAGCTCAAGATGTGCCTGAAAGTGCAATATGTTTATTAGACTGTCTCTCACGAATGTGCTGATTTCAGGTTAAGTGAGATTCAGTGGGCAGCTTTTATTCTATTATGTGCTGGGTGTACCACTGCACAACTGAACCCCTCGTAAGGATTGACTTTTCATGGTTTTCTTTTAGGAGTAAGGACTGGCTGGTGTTCGTTTGGCATGCAATGCTACTTCTTAGTTTTATCAATATCACTTTTGACTCTCAACCTGGCTTGAAATCACGTAATTAATATGTATTTAAGAACAATTTGTGCATCTTAAAAAGTAGTGAGTTACTCACTTTCTTTTGTGTTTCTTTCAATTTCATTTCTCGGGTCAAAATCTGATTAATATCCATTTTGCAGTTCAGATCACGTTCTTCAAACACCTCTTCAAGGTTGGATAATGGCAATTGTGAGTTCTTTTAAGATCTTTAGGCTATTATGGAACGCGGAGCGAACTAGATGTAGCGAGAGCGTCAGATAGACTGATTCTCTACCTTTAATAGGAACTCAGACTGATAAACACATAGTTGGCTCAATTGAACATAAGTTCCTTTAAGATCATTAGGCTATTTCGGCAACTGTCAGTTCTTTTAAGACCTTTAGGCTATTATGGCAATTTTGAATTCTTTTAATATCTTTAGGCTGTTAAACAAGCTGATGCCAATAGCTAAATTGAAGCAAAAGAGTTCTTTTCGCTCCTTTCTGTTTGCTTACGTATTTGTTGCAGTAACTTGTCCTTTTTATTTTCAGGTTATGGCCCTTTTAAGTGGTTTTGCGGGAGTGTATACTGAGGTGAGTTTTAGTTTAAAATTTCAGCTTTATAGTTGAACCTTGAGCATTATTTTTGTATAGTTACTTAACCAGCAATCTTGACCAAAACTTGGCCTGTTGACAGTTTATTCCTGAATGATGAGCATGTCCTTGTAAATAGTAGATAAGTGCAAAATTAAAATTGTTAAGTTGATTACTGACAGTAATTTTGTTAATGCCTTTTCAGGCTATAATTAAAAAACGTCCTTCAAGAAACATAAATGTGCAGAATTTCTGGTTGTATGTTTTTGGGATGGCCTTCAATGCTGTTGCAATACTGATTCAAGATTTTGATGCGGTCATTAACAAGTAAAGATCCTGCTTTTCACTTCTAAAGTTCTTGGTAGCTTATTACTACATAGATTTTTTGTTATGCCCTTAAACTGAAAAAGGTCGAGTTTCAGTGATATATATTAGTCATTCAGTCTTCAATCGTGGCTCTGACTGCTCGAGAGTCTTCTGACTTGGTTATGTTTTCTCCTATTCAGGGGATTCTTCCATGGATACTCGTTAATTACAGTTCTCATGATTCTCAATCATGCACTAAGGTTAGTTATTTCTGTTTTCCACTTGATTACCTTCGCTGTTGGTTGCTACTTCATCCATGATTCTGTTACGTATAAAAATATGATAGCTGTTACACAGCTGTAACGAGTATAAGAATTATAACTGTTTCTCTCACAAGCAGAATATGAATGAGCTCAGGTGTGTGTGTGTGTCTCTCTCTCTCTTTAAAGTTCTTTGTTCTTCTCTCTTCGACTCTTCTCTTTCTCCTTCTCTCCTTCTCTCTTCAATTCTTCATTTTATTTCGCAACAATTGGTATCAAAGCAGCTTGAATCTGGGAGACGGCCATGGTTGAAGGTACAAGAAATGCAGAACTACTTAAGATGGAGGATAATCTGAAAGGATTGATGGAAAGAATGTTTTCAAAAATGAATAAGAGAATGTTTTCATAAATGAATAATAGAATGGAAAAGGTAGAAAAAGAAATGATGGAATTGAGAAACATGATGATACAAACGCTACAGAAAATAGGAGGAGATGCCGGACCAATAGACCCGACGTCTAAGAATAGCTCGGAGAGGTTGACGGAAGATGAGATGAGTAAAGCCGGTCGGCTCTCTGAACTATAAAGGTATATTTGACTACTTTGCTAGGACCATCAAGAATGAGGGTGTAATTACTCTTTGGAGAGGTAATACTACAAACGCTATCATATATTTTCCCATCCAGGCCCTCAACTTTGAATTCAAATATTACTTCAAGAGGATGTTTAACTTCAAGAAAGACAAGGATGGCTACTGGAAATGGGTTGCCAGGAACTTAGCATCTGGTGGATGTGGGGGTGTTTTATCCCTTCTTTTTGTCTATTCATTGGATTATGCTGCCAAAACACGTTTCTCAAAGGACGCAAAGACTGCTAAAGCAAGAGATGAAAAGAAATTCATATGGTTGTTTATTTTTTGGCCACTTTGTGAACCTCCTTGATGATAATTTTTGTTAAACCTTGTGGTCAAGGTTTTCTAAAGGAGAAAGAATTGTTATTTATAAAAATATGATAGTTATTACACAGCTGTAACAAGTATAAGAATTGTAACCGTTTCTCTCACAAGCAGAATATGAATGAGCTCATGTGTGTGTGTGTCCCCCTCTTTCTCTAAAGTTCTCTGTTCTTCTCTCTTCTTTCTGGACTCTTCTCTTTCTCCTTCTCTCCTTCTTTCTTCAGTTCTTCATTTTATTTCGCAACAATGCATTTGTGGCGAATAAAAATGAAGAACAGAAGAGAGAAGGAGAGAAGGAGAGAAGGAGAAAGAGAAGAGTCCAGAAAGAAGAGAGAAGAATAGAGAACTTTAGAAAGAGAGAGACAAACACACATTAGCTAACTCATATCCTCCTTGTGAGAGAAACGGTTACAATTCTTATACCCGTTACAGCTGTGTAACAGCTATCATATTTTTATACGTAACAATTCTTTCTCCTTTAGAAAACCTTGTCCTCAAGGTTATGGAGGCTTACAGAATGGACAAAAAATGAATAATCTGATTTTCTTTTCACCACCCATCTTCTTCACAGCATCACCAGCAATTGTTCCTGCGAAGCTCACAATCTGCTCACTTAACAGAATTCCAAAACCAGATGAAATACTTCTGTACTTTGCAGGGTCAATCTGCATGTTACTCTTGTTGAAATCAAGAGTAACCGTCATGTGGGTTAGACCATAGCAGAGAAAAGCACCAGCCGTACAAGCAGCGTATAAAGCCGGAGAGTACATCTCGATCTTACTAGGCTCGCTAGGAGAGGGGACATCTAAGGAACCATCAGAGGTGATGTCTTTGTTATTCATGAGAGGGGTGGACTCTACAGCCAAAAACTTTATGTAGTGCTTCTCTTGCATGGGATGCTCGTTCAATTCGTGAGCTCCGGAGGAACTGCAATAGCAGTGTCCACTTCCACTCCTTGTCGCTTCAAAAATTGTGTCCCCATAGTTTTAAGCTGCAATAGATTGTTCTCCAATTTTTTGTTATGTTTAGAGCTTCCAAGAACATTTTCTCATTCCTGCTTTGAAATTCCAGGAACATTTTCTCGCTTCTGATTTGGGCTTCCATCAAGCTTTTCATGTTTTCGTCGACTGATCTGATACCATTTGTTGAGAATAAAAATGAAGAACAGAAGGGAGAAGGAGAGAAGGAGAAAGAGAAGAGTCCAGAAAGAAGAGAGAAGAACAGAGAACTTTAGAGAGAGAGAGACAAATACACATTAGCTAACTCATATCCTCCTTTTAAGAGAAACGGTTACAATTCTTATACTCATTATAGCTGTGTAACAGCTATCATATTTTTATACTTAACATATTCATCTTCTTATGAATTTCACAAGAAGACATACACTTTCGATAATTCTACATTTTTCTAAAAATTTTCTTTACTTGCCTGACCAAAATATGTGAATTTTCAAAGTGGAATTGCTGTATCCATGGTGATGAAGTATGCAGACAACATTGTAAAGGTAACAGCTTTCTTTTCTAGTTTTTTTTCAATGAATATTGATAATGTATTTTCATGTGGGCACCACTTCAATCTAAATGTCCATTGCTGGTAACAAATTGAATACAATACTTATCTAAATGTTCATTGCTGTTGACAAATTGAATACAATACTTCCAAGTCTCTTTGGATTTTAGTTCCATTAACAAAGTTCAAGAATTTGCCCTCTTCACAATAAAAGGATGATCTGCTTTGTTTGATTGGGAGTGGGTTTGAGGCCTGATCAGGTGTTGGAGAAGACACATAGATGCATTAACTGCAATTGCTTGTCCTTCCAAAAGATGACATCAAAAGAGAACAAGCCTCATTACACAGCAGTAAATTGGCCAATGTCAAGATGTAACAATTAGCAAAAGCCAACTTCCAATCTGTCAAGGGTTGTCCATCAGGAAGGGACAACTGTAGTTAGTAGTACCTATTCTAAGTTACAATTTTGGCTTAGAACTTCATGAGAAAAGAAGCACTGAAATGTCTGATCCAATAGCACTTTCACAGTTGAGAGCTCTAATGGAAAAGGCATGTTAAACACGTTAACCTTATGTTGTTGTACAGGTGTATTCAACTTCAGTCGCAATGCTTCTGACAGCAGTGGTCTCTGTTTTTCTCTTTGGCTTTCATCTGTCTCTTGCCTTCTTTATCGGGACAATGTAAGCTAAACTTGATAAATGCTTCATCAGACTTTTCTTTATATTCTATTAATTTAGTTATGGATGGCACGTATAATTCTACATTTTGTCGTTACTGAACTGATATTCTGTGGCTTCCAGTGTCGTTTCTGTCTCAGTGTATTTGCACTCTGCTGGGAAGATGCCAAGATAGTGTGATTTCGTATTTGATTTTCATGGGATTATGTTTCAGTGTAAGGGCTACTCCTTCCTCCAATTTTGCTTTTTATTGAAATATTTCACTCAAATATGAACCCCAAAGGTAAACTAAGAAGAAATACTATGCTCTTTATTCAGAATTCCATATTTAGTCTTGTCAAAATGACTTGAACATTGTAGAACTTGGACTGCAACAACAAAATATCATTTTTTTACTGTAACATATAGGCATATGTAATGGAATGTGTCATCCTGTTATAATTTATGTTAGACCTGCTGACACTCTTGTTTGTTATGATGATGTGAAACAGAGCTGTAGCTTGACAAGACAAAGCAAACAAGTAGAGGAAAATGGGGTAGGTCACAAGAGCAACAGCAGTAGCTTGTTCGACCGTCATCTCATGATTATTCCACAGTCGAGCAATGTAAGAATGCTTACTGAAATATCTAACATGGAGCCATGATTATTGTTATCATTAGAGGTCTAAAACTCCCAGGGGAAACTGTGGGAGCATGGTTAGATATTCATGCTGAAGATTTTCCTTATTGTTGGTAAAATAGGAGGTGTAAACGCATGAAAGCTATGGCTCAAATCCAAATTACTCTCATCTAATATATGAAAACCACAGATATTGCTATTTGCTTTCTTTATAAAAAAGTTTCTTTGGGAATCAACTGAACTTGAAGAGAGGGGGTTACCACTCAGCAAGAGCTCAATGGCACAGATAAACCAGTACAGGATCTTTTTATGTAACCGCTTCCATACCCCGTCTGAAAGATGCATAGTTTGTTATCCTCAGTCATTCATGTTCAATTTTGATATTCCAATTCTGCTGCATCACTGCACTTGCACTTGACACTTACCGTAATGATAAACAACTCATCTCGCCGTGACCTTTTCTTGAATTCTCAAAAATTATGTTCGGTTAGAGTCGTACTTGTTAAATTTTGATATTCTGATTCTGCTGCTGCTAAGCTGCCTGAAACAGCAACTCGGAGTACAAGTTGCATAAACGCTGGCAGGAAAAGGTCTTGCAAAAGATCAAGAATTACAAGTTGCATAAATTTATATCTTGCAAAAGATCAGGAATTACAAGCTGCATCAATTTAGTTACATGCTAAAGTTTTACCTTGAGATAAGCTACAAAAACTAACTTTTGGAGGACATTTATATTACTCTCACATGAATAGAGTCCCTCATTCTGATTTTATGTAATAAAACTGGAGGATGTGATTTCTATCTAAGGTATAAAATTTTCTATTATTAATCTATTACATGTAATTGGGGCAAGTGCTCCTTTCGTTAACAAGTAATAAATTAGTAAGTAGAAGTCAATCCCTCAAAAAAATGATATGGATGAGAAAACCTAAACTATTAATTAGTCTAAACTAAATAAATAAAATAATTATATTGTTAGATTTTGATTAAAGATAAACTAAACACAAAAGTAATTATGTAACCAAAAGAATCAATAACAAGGCAAATTAATAAAAGATAATCCAATTTACAATTAATGTTTAAACAAGTACTTTCCTTAGTATTACTTTTGACTTTATGAATTAATTAATCAAGAATAGATATATTTACTTAGACTGAATGGATGTTTTAGACACTGTAATTGCATTCTTTTAAGCTATAACCATAGGATTTTTTAGCACTGAAATTGCATTCTTTTAAGCTATAATCATCTCATTTTTAGTTGGTTAACCCATATCTTTATCAAGTTAACACACTTTTGAAAGTTCTAAGACGTGTGAAATCTCATAAAAGTTTCCATATTGACACTACAAAGATCACAAAAATATCTCCCAAGTACCCCATTTAATCTTTATTATCTATCTTGTGGTTCATTCACATATAAGCTCTTTAGAGACAGATAGCTCCATCCACCACCAGTACTACCACTCACTATTGTCCTACTGTAGTATTATTCTTCTTTTTATAGTTTTATTCATTTATAAATATATATATAAATATATATATTGAGGTAGTGCATAGGTCACCTGTCTTCCTTCTTC
>JAOSBL010000212.1:29263-47575 GCA_027568915.1 Erythroxylum roraimae
TATAATTACACCTATAATCTCTCCTATAATTGAGAGATTTCATAGAGTTAATAGCTAGATTACTTCCTAAATAGTCCCAAGAATTTTGTATATAAACCCTTGTTATCTTCAACATTTAACACAGTCAACACTTTTCATCTTTAAAAGAAACTCATCAAAACAAACCTGCTCAGACCATCACTTATGAAGTCGAGCCCAATGTCCACACTTTCACTTCATTAATGAAAAGAACCAAAAACGTTAAACTATTCTAACTTGGGAAAAGTTTCACCGAGTTATTTTTAAGTTGACAACATCACTCCAACTTAAAACAGAAATCTTCAAAGGTGAAATGAAACAGAATCTATTAAACGAGATGAAAGGAAATGTTCAAGAACAAATGAAACAAACAAAATCACAACAAATATGTGTAGGATGAAAATAGAATCACTAACAATACCAATAATAGACAGCAGCATCAATTAGCAGAACCTTACAACATCCTTTTTCTATTCTTTAAGGATTTTGTTAGCTCTGATACTATATCAAAGAGAAAACAGATAACAGAATGATGTGTTATTAACTAGGTATTTAATAGTAAGGAAATATAAGCTATGAAAACAGTTCTACTACTAAATACATTCTGGATAGGATCCCTAACCTAACGAAAATAAACCCCTAACAGAGAGAAAAAAAGAAACAAAAATAATATTTATTATCAAATAATCGATACTCACATGTTTTGTTATATCCTCATGCAGACATCTTGCCTTCTCTTCAAGCTCTACCTGTCATAGAAAGAACCTGCATTAGTTTTAATTCGTCCTGATCGAAAAAGTGCACAATAATACAGCTGGACGCATTCACTTCATGGGAAAAGAGATCTAGGATTCTCTTTCTTACGATTCCCTCTGCACTACTCCCCATTCTCCTTTACCAAGATAACTGTTAACTGAGGCATTGTGGCCGTGCAGAATTGTAGAACAACATTACTAATTTAAAAAAAGGAAAAGAATAAGAGATAATTAAACTTTGTCTAGAAAAAAATTGTGGTAGAATCTTGTAAAATGAAAACACTTTACATCCAGCTTAGAACCAAATTATGCATCACCCTAAGTCCTGAAAAACACACTTCAGCAATCAGTAAGAGAGAATTTGACATTTGGATTGATCAACATGAAGAAGACACATTTCATCATCTTAGGAAAACTTACCACAGTAAGTTTTGGGAGAAATCCTTTATCCACATTTTCTCTCATGTCATCAATTTCTTCCTGAAAATGACATTAGATTAGAATTATAGATAAAAACAGCCAATTTCTTACCTTGCTCATCATTCACTATAATAGAAGTTTTGTCAAGTCATAGAGTAATATTAGTGCCAACAGTTTATGCCATCAACTTTTAGATTAAACTTTTCCTCAAATCAATTAAATAGAGCACAATTAATTATCACTTTATCTGTTTTCTGAGAATACATTTTCTAAAGCATTTAAACACAATGCTCTCCTTTCTAACCAGGATTAGATTGGTGATTAACTTGATTTGTTCATCAGCTTCACAAAAGAATCAACTAATGTCCTTCTGCATCATCCTAAGTGGCAAGTCTTTCATCTCGTATAAAACTATAATCCACTTTTTTAGCTTTCTGTTGAAGGAAATCCAACCAGAAAAGTAATTTAGAATGTAATTAAACCTTTGGAATTAGATAATTTATCCTGCAACTTGTTATTGTCAAAAACAGCTTCACCCATGTAAGTAGACCAAAGGCTAAGCACACACATAGCCCTAGATCTCACACAGTAAGCTCCATTGAAATACAATCTAGAAGGCACAGCAGCATGAAATGTGCTCATTCCAAGCATAATGTTGCTAAGTAACAATATGTTCTCGTGACAGTAAAATAATGAGAGAGAACAGATTGAAAAAGGAACACAAGATTTATTTGGTTTGGTTTTAAGCCTACATCTACAGACATAAACAACATAAGAGTACTAAAAAATGTATCGGCCACTAGCTTTAACCATTCTTTTAATAAAAGTAGGATAATAAACACTATAGTTCCTATGCAGGATACATAATATCCCTATACTAGATAGAAAATAATAATAATACCCCATCATTTTAAATCTCTTAAGTCTTCCACACTATCTGTCAAGCAAGTGAATGCATATGAAACATTGTCAGCTTGCATGTGTTATTCGAACAATGCCACAAGCAGTCTTTTCTGAATATACAAAAGATTATTTTACCCGATAGCTATTACACTAGAAAATGATTAGACAACCTCGGCAATGTCAGTTTGAGATCGCAAGTGACTCGGCAGTAGGGGAACTATTGGCGGCTAGAGGGGCCTAATGACTGTCAATTCTAAGTCGACTGAAGTGATGTACAGTGCTCAGTGGCGGTGGTTACAGCAAGCTAAGATGGCATCAACCTAAGGTTCGTTGTGTGTTTGTTGCAAAGAGAAAGAAGATTGTGTAAGGCAACCACAGTGTTTTCCAACACAAAAAGTGGATTTCAGTGGCGGTTGTTTAGATAACAAGAGATTTGGATTCTAAAATCATGTGAAAGTTAGAAAAATGAGAGAGGACACAAAAATTATGCAGTTGGATAACAAGACCTATGTTCATAGACACCGAACACAAAAGTACTAGTGTATATCATTTATTTAGTCTATCTATTTACTCCTAATAATCATATAAAGATAAAATACAATAGTAAATCATATAATGGGAGATCTTCAACAATTTTGAAGAGTGAATAGCAACAAAATGATCATAATATTGCTCAATCTTGAAAAAGAAATACTAGCATTAGGTCAAACTCAATAACTACAAAAAACCATCTACACCTGATATACAGAGGTATATTATTCTATTGCCAATGATGATTGCTCTTAACTAAACGAAATTGAAGAGTGCAAGAGAAGGCATATAAATTCCAATCCTGGGAGAATATAAGTAAAACCCTTAAAATAAATACTTGGAAGATTCAAAGAGATTGAACAGTGATATGAAATTTTTGGACACCAAACAATTCATGCCAAGTTCAACTTCAGGAGATTGAAAACTGAAAACATATCTGGATATTAGATTGTTTGTACTTGCTTAAAAATTCGGTATCATTTTGCTCAAGAACTTATGGTTGGAAACCTCACGTTCAGCATTACATTCAGATAAAATTGGTTGAACAAAATAACTTGGCTTGGATATTAGATGTTGTCCTCAGGTGTTTTCGAATTTTTAAGTAGAAGTTTTGAACTCTAGAGATATATGCAAGTCAAACATCATGAATTAAATCTAGAAAATCGATCGGGTTGATGCCAGTTTTATACTACTAGCAGCCATTTCTTTAGTGTTCAGTTTCTTGGTTTAACCAAATGCACAAGTAGTGTGTGATGTGTATAATGATAAGAACAGAAAACACTTGATGATTCGTAGGTGTTGAGAAACCATCAACAAAAGAGTTTAAACTGTTGGGTGTGATCCAAAATCAATCATATATTATTCTCAACACGCCCCCTAACAAAAGCATGAATAAATCTTTCAAATCACAAGTCCATATAAAACAATGCAACTTGAACTGAAACTTCAGTTATATAAGGCTCTAATAAATGTCAAGAAACCGCTAGACCAAAAAACATAACTGTTATGTAAGGCCACACATGAATCATATTGTGATTCTAATCAATATAAAATTGCTTAAAATGTAATTTTCCTAATCTTCATGTTACTATGGTGCCATTATTCACATTGTTGAAGATAGATAAGAGGAAAATTTTAATACTACTTTACAAGCCCATAGACGAAAAAGGTTCCTCCTTCTAGACCATGTAAAATATCCACCTATTTAAACAAGCAAAAAGATTAAAGCAGTCAAACTTTAGTACCATTTTTAGCATCAATCAACATAAAGTCATTATATAATTCAAAATCTTATAAAAAGTATCGCTTTTTTAATGTGTTTGGACTATCATGAAATCCCAAGGTCAGTGTTCTTCTGATACAACAAAGAATTTACCTCACGGATGTCATAATCTGACAATGAGGAGATATGGACATCTGTTGGCAAATTGGAAACTCTCAGAACAATTTCGCTTTTGTCCTCACCAGTTGACTTTATGCCTGAGGAAATATAAGCATGCACTTGGATGTTAACAATTGATTAAGCTCCTCATAATACAACAAAAGAGATGGAGGAATAAAACATAGCTGCATACTGAATGAAAAGGACAACAACTTCCTGCAAACAAGAATTTAGTTTCTTACAACTAAAGTAGATACCAAGTGATTACAATTCCCAGGAGAAGCTTGAAAATTATGTGAGATATAGGACACAGCCCACTTCTTATGTCAATGGTTACATGCTTCAGTTTATCAAAATACCCACTTTCTCATGCAAATAAATACCTGTAACTTGCAAAAGCTGGTGTGAACTTCTACGGATGTAATCTCTGCAGCCTGTTTTGACTTTCACAAAGCTTCCCACTACCTTAACTGCAAACTTTTGAGGCTCATACCACAACTCCTCCACCAAGCTCCTTCTCAAGTAGATAAGTTTCAGATTTTCAGAAAGTATAGAAGCAAAACAGCTTTCTTGGATATTAGCATTTCTCTCTGTCCCTTCAGGGTTTTTAGCAGAGCTCACCAATCTTCTTTTCTTACATGCTAACACAGTTTCTTCATTTTTGTCATGAGAAGTGCCTTTAACTTCATTCCCACTTTCATCATCCTCTGACTGGTTTATATTCACCACCAAATGTGCTTCTAGAAGACTATATATTCTGTTCTTATGAATAGATTTCCTTCTAAAGATAGAATAAAGACTATCATCACAAAGAATTTTCTTCCTTTTCCAAGGATCATAAAGGTTCTTTTGTTGAATGTATGTACATACTATTGATTCAATATCATATTGAGATAACTCTTCAGTTGTATCTTTTCCAAGAGATCTAAGAAACTCAATTAGAGGTTTTGATCCCCATCCCACAAATTCTAACTTCTTGGGACCTGACCTTTTGCCCATTGTTTCAGATTCTTCACTGTCACTCAGATCACTACTGCTTGTTATTGGCTCATAACTTCCTTTACTCTTGCCAATTTTATATGACTGGGAACCATAGTCAGAATGTTGACCCTTCTTCAACCTGGAATCTGCACAATAAACATCATCTAAAGTCAACCCTTCTTCCTCCTTTATGATATCCCAGTATTCCAAGAATAGACATTCGTACGTGTTGCGATCTTGCAAATCTATTTTGTCCTACAAAATAACAATCATATGATCATATTTCCACCATCATTTTGCTCAATCAGAAAAGAGGAAATATATTCAGAAATTCAGAGAAGGAGCATCATAAAGCGCTTGTAGCAAAATTTAATATCTTAAATCAAATTTTATTTAGTGCTTGGATTATGACTATCCTGATCATTCACATGCAATATTTTTTTTCTTTTACAATGCTAATCTGCATTTCACAAAATAATGCACAAAGTTAATTCTTATTTGCAAGGAACCATACTTCATTATTTGAGCAATGAATGGGCCCTCATACATACCAAATCTTTCTATTCCCACTGAAAATATACATACAAACTCTCTCTCTCTCTCTCTCTCTCTCTCTCTCTCACACACACACACACACACACAGAATTTCAATATCAGCAGCCTTCTTTGAGGACTACTTCTTGCAAAAGTATATTGCAATCTTTAGCATCTGTAGTCACCAATTCTCAGTCATTCAACATTGATAAAACAATACTCCAGACTGTTTGAATTAAAATCTAGAAAAGTATTAGCAGAAATGGTAGATATTATTTACCAGACACAATCAGCAAGATGTATATTTGCTTCCTCCGCCTGCTAACAACCCCCGCTATCTCTCTCTCTCCCTCTCTCTCTTTTTTAGACAAGCACATATTTATTTAAGGGCGCCAGTAAAATAAGATAACATTAAATGCTAGGGAAGAAATAATGTTGAATGGTCAAATGCATGATAAGGTTTATTGACTATACCTAATGGGAGTTAATATTGTTCTTCTCATATCTCTTTCATTAATGGCATCTCTATCACTTCTGAAGGTTACAGTACATTCAACAACATTAAGAAATCCATTTTTACCTCCATTCTCAGTCCTATGACCTTCTAAGTAATTGCTTTAACCACAACAGAATGAGTGATTAATGTTTCACAGGATGTGAATACATTTAAGATATTGAACTTCAAGAATTGTTGCCTTTCTTTATAAGCATGTTACAATCAGTTCGAATTATATGTCGTACTTGAAATCAAGACAAAAACTAAAGGACTCATTATGCCTCAGTTTATATTTTGGTTTTCATTTTGGTTATCAGTGTATTTTCTTAATTGACCAAAAGAATACTGGTAAAAATTTTCAATTAACAAATTTCTGCAAGGTTAGATGATTGATAAACAGCCTATAACTTATGAAACCAAGTTTTCTACTTGCATTCAACAAATTTTCACCAGTTGGGACTGAGATTCTTCTCAATCAACAAAATGCAAGGGCCAATAATGACAGAGAGCAGTAACAAAGTAAGTAACTCAGGCAAGTAAATAGTTATCAATAATGGTAGTAACGGTCATAAGTAACTCAGGAAGGTAATAGTTTGTGCACATATTTTCGATAGTTAAAGAAAGCAGGTTTTTAAAATTTAAGAAAAACAGCCATGTTTCTGTTCTGAAAAAGTTTATTTGCACGAAAAGAGAGGGCCATAATAGAAACTCAACCAAGTAGTTCAAGCATAGCAATTTATAATGGAAATGGACAAATTCAATTAAATTGACTTTTCAAATAGTTTACTCTATTCATATAATTGGACAACAAAATAATTTACTTAAATTCTCATGCTGTTATTGACTCTTTTAACTAGCGTAAATGAATCGATACTAGCACTGTGCTAATCCATCCTTGCTTCTATATGTTGTTCTTATATCAGCATTTTAAGAAATTCAACAGTAAATGTCTGGCACCATATGCAGTGTGAGGAAAATAGATTGAATTCCTAGCTATAATGAAACAAAAGAATACAAGAGGTACCCATTGGGCACAAAAGGGTGAGAGTATTAACCACAGATCTCAGAACAGAATGGATGAAAATGAAACTTTGCCTTGTTAATGAATTCAGAATCGGTTTGCTGTTGGAAGATATGCATACCTCATCGATGTTCGTATTCTCTTTTTCTTCTACAAGTAATACAAGCTCTAAACAGCTGCTGCAAAACCCTTTCTTCCCCCTAACAGGTGCAAACTCAGCAGTGGCAATGCAATGTCCACAGAGAGCATTAGGACAGCAATAGCAATGAAACTTTGGAGTTCCACTACAAAGTAAGCAGGAATGCCAGTCTGGATACACAAAAACCAAAATTTACCATGCTTTTTATCCATTATTTGGAATTAAACCACAGTATGAGTTGAGCAATACAGAAAACGTGTGCTACAGAGAGACACCCTTACAAGAGGTAATAGAAGGTAATGAACTGCAAGTAAAGATCACCTCTGCAAATTAACTAAAAGCTTAAGCTTTGGAGTATTCTCCAGTAATAATTCTTATATTATTCTAACACCTTCCCCCCAAATGAAATGTATACAGATCACAAAAAATTACTAATCCACCATAAACATGGACAACATGAATTGAACTCAGGATCTCCCAGTAATAAAATCTATGATACCATGTCAAGTACTCAGAAGTTAACTTTCAGTTAAGTTTTAGGACTGGTTCATATTCTAACACTTAAAATCAACTAAAATTTTTAATGGCTCACCACAAGTCCATTGTTCTCCAGTCTCAATCAAGGTATCCTCCTTTCCCACACATCCTGGATGATAAACCTTCAAACAATTACTGAACAGAGGATAAATTCAATAAGGAATCTCGAAACAGTGCAATATTAGGAAGAAATATCAAAGTGTTGTATAAAAGCTATAAGAAAAATGCAATGAGCATAGTTTGCATGTCAAATAATTATGATATATGATTGTAGATATAGCCACAAGGTTCAGAGTCAAACTTCCATGTCATAAAATCATCTATGAAAATATTTCTTAACTTTAACAGCGGAAAAGTTGACGTGGGATTCCTATGAAAAGCAAACAAGACAATTGTATTATTCAGTTTTTAAAAAAAAGTAGTGATTCATCAATGTGTGTGTATCTGTATATACATCTATTCATATATTCATTTATGTATAATATCCATCTTCTCTTGATAGACTTAATGCAATACTAGTGTAGTAAAAACCAAAATGGATATTTAAGTTATAATGGAAGATTGAGTGGCTTCCTTTCTTCAAATAAAAGGAAGCAGAAACATAACCTTGGCTGCCAATAACAAGGACCTAGAACAAGGGAGGTGAAGAATATGGGATTTCTCTCTCCACTTTTATATCACAAACAATTAAAAACTTCCCCAATGGGAAAGTCATTATTTTTGTTTGACTGCTAAACACCACTTATCTCCAAACATGTTTACTTAGTTTACTGTTGGGATGAGAATACTTTACTTAGTTTACTGTTCGGATGAGAATACTAGGAGAAAAGAAGTCCTTTAATCATAAGAGGAGTCCTACATAGCTATGTATATCAGTGGAAAATTCGGCAGAAGATAATATCACACTTCCACATTTAAAGGAATCAAAGTTTTAATCATGCATTCTTCTACACACAAGTTGAGTTGCTATCCAAAGAGGATATTAAGGAAGAAAGAACCTTATATATGATAGAAATCCCAGATGCAAACATAAATAAAGTTCCTAATAGGCCACCTTACTTAACCATCCTTACCCTTTTTAAGGATCAAATCCATTTGAAAAATAGTCAAAACGTGCAGTCATTGAGCACAGTTGATGAACCATGACTGGAAATTAGACGGAACCAAAATCACGTTTGGTGAACTGAGAATTTTCTATCCGATAATCTAAATAATGAAAGACTATAGTAAGCAGCCCGAGTTGTTCATTCACAGAAGAAACTGAATACGAGACCTATTAACAGAAGAGATGATTTGTGGAAATGATCCATTAGTCCTCTCACTAAGATTCACGTCCACAAAATTGTTAGAGATCTAGTAATTATTAATCTTCTAAGTTCTTCTACAGTGCATCCTCGAAGAATGTTCCAATAGACGAATAGGACATATAAATCGATAATGGAGGACATCAAATATGGAGAATAATACTTCTTGTTTGTTGCCTGCATACTTCTTTTGAGAGATAGAGTGGAGGTAGGCCTGATCATTTGCATCGTCAATAACATGGAGCAAAGGAGAAAATAATTGGAAATTCGGATCGGATATGACCAAAAGACAGTAAAGAATATTTCAGAAACAGAAGAAAAGTTTTGCAGCAGGAAATTTGAAACAGAGAATAGAAAGAATTTAGACTGAAAGTTAAAAATATAAGAAAGGGCAAACTAAACAGAGGAAGAATCTTAAAGTTTAACAAATCATGTGATTTGGAAAGAGCAAGTGATCATAAGCTCCTTAAAATACATATATCGCGCATAAATATATCGAAGTTTCAAGACATGTACATTCAAAAATGATGATCGACGTCACAGACTGGCAAAATAACATATAACAAAGAAGAAAAACATAAGTAATATAAACACAGCAGTAGTATGGGCTAAGCCAATGGTGAGTTATCGCTTGGTTAAATTAAGAGGAAACATCGGTCCGTCAGTACGTTTAAACAGAAGAGCTGGGAAACATGGATTTTAATTTTCAAAGGAACAATTAAGGAAGAAGAAAACTCAACTGAAAATCGCAGAGGATAAGATCTCCACCGTCTTTACAAACAAAACACCAGTCCTCGCAATCTCTTTCTTTAACTATGTCCTTCATCTTCTTCTTCCTCTTCCTGCTCTTCACAGTCTTCATCTTAATCTTCGCTCTCTGCAAGCAATTCCCTGTCTCTGTCTCTCTCATTCTTCTTTTCACCTTTTTGTTACCGTTCATCCTCTGAATTCTCGTCTCCTTTTCTTTCTTCTCCTAATAAAGAATAATAAATCTCTAGTGTCGATTCTCAAGAACTTCCGCTGGCTTTGCTGTGCCTGTGACTGTGACTGTGACTGTGATTGAGGCTGTGACTGTGATTGAGGTAGTGGCAGACTCAGATATTTTTAATAAATAAAACTATGAAAACCTGCAACATATGTTCATGCTACTGCTCTCAATCCTATTCCTATTTCTATTCCCTACCCCTTGTCTTGTCCCCAACTTACTGCACTGTTTGGCATTACTTTTGAAACTGGCTTCGTGATGTTGGCAACAAAAGAGCACGCATTTCGGTATGCAACTTCTTTTTGGTCCTATCGTTAAGATGTTTCATATTTGTCCTCGCAACGCAGGTTCTCATTTTCAGTTGGACAGTAGATTTGATCCCGCCATATGATCTGGAAGGGGCCTAGATCTCGTAACCGCGCCTTTGATTTATCTGATAAGCAGCTAGATTCTAAGATCAAACATCAAATAATATTCCATACCGCTAAATTTAAATTGATTTCTCTTCTCGTGCTTGAAATTGAATTAATAAAGCACAAATAAATAAACAATGAGAACAAAAACTTCATATTTTGATTTCACAGATAATTCTATTCCATGGGAGCACAGTGTTCTGAAATTCGGACCGGTCATCGAATCGGAG
The DNA here is from genome assembly GCA_027568915.1 of Erythroxylum roraimae. Classification (NCBI taxonomy): domain Eukaryota; kingdom Viridiplantae; phylum Streptophyta; class Magnoliopsida; order Malpighiales; family Erythroxylaceae; genus Erythroxylum; species Erythroxylum roraimae. The sequence goes on from JAOSBL010000212.1 coordinate 39,912, forward strand.
GCCTTACTGGTCACCGGTTTGACCGGTTCGACCGGTTCAACCACCGGTCAAACCGGTGTGACGTCATAATTATGCAATAATTATATTTAATTATAAATAATATTAAAAAAATACAAAAAAATATTTAAAAAAATTTGATTGAACCGGTCGAACCGGACCGGACCGGTCTGGTCAATTTGACCGGTTCACACCGGTTCAAACTGGTTCAATTTTAAACTGGTTTTCAGGGATTAACCGGACAGGTCGGCCGACCGGTCACCGGTCGGACCGATCAGTCCGATCCGGGTTTAAAAACAGAGGAGCATAGAAAGCAAATGGTGGAATTAGTAGAATATAAACAGTAGTTCATTAACTTTATATATAACTTCGTAGTGACTTTTGATTTTGGAAATAACATCCAAGCTAAATACAATTTAATTCATCTAATTCTCCATTTTTAGAAGCAAATGAATGTTTGGAATATTGTAAAGATTCTTTTGGTTTCGGATAGACTTTTTCTATCATGTTAATCATTTCAATTATATATATATATATATATATATATATATATATAACCGACCTGTGTAGGTGCTTATCTTGCAGAAGCAATTTTCATCAAAGAAGCTCTGGCTTAGCTTAAGGATCAACGCCTGGATAGAATTATCATTGAGTCGGATTGTCTAGAAGCAATTAATCATATTAATAACTCATCCAGTAATTTGCTAAAGGTTGGTACAGTGTTTGCTGAATGTCTCTCACTTAAGAAGAACTTCCACCATTTGTCCTTCCATTGGATTTCACGGAATGCTAATAAGGCTGCTAATTCGTTAGCAAGAGTCGCTTTACTACATGCAAACCGGTTCGAGTGGGATTCTATCCCAAGTAGTATTGTTTCTGTTCTTCTTTGTGATTGTCCGTCGCTTGTAATCAATTCAGAAGAGGTTTTAGGTCTGGGTGTTATAGGGTAAAGCCTATTGGCTTTGGGTTTAGTTGCTTCTTCTGGTTTTGATTTCTCGTTATTTTAATGAATTTGCTTAGCTTCAAAAAAAAATATTATTGTATTTACTAGTTTTTCCTTTCTTTACTTTAGGTTCGCATATTTGATTTTATTTCATGTGTCTCATGTGATCTTCAATTATTTCATATGATTTTCAATATCTTATGAGATATCAAAATGTGTATAAATACATGTAAAGACATTCAGCAAAATACAACAAATACAAAATAATTACATACCAATTGTCTTTATCTCCTTCTATTCTTTCAAAAATAATACATTATATTTTATAAAGAAGGGGATCAGGATGTGAAAGAGATCAAATTCTAGCAACAAGTCAACAGTAGATATACAAGAAAAATGCATTAAAATACCGAAAAGAACCATTGTCAACCAGAGTTAATAATGGTGCTGAATAATATAAAATAGCTAATGGTTTTATGTTAATATTTGTTATACAATTTCGGATTTAATTCATATTTTTAATATTCAGTTATTATTTTCTAGTTCCATGTTCAACTTATTTAAATTTGATGAATAATCAACTAAATTTCTCTCAAATTTTCTGTTTTTATCTATTTGTACTCTTCTAATGTCTGCTATCAATTAAACATTAACAGCCTAATACTTATAATGTATTAGATTAACAAAATAGCTGATGTTGTAGTCCCAACTAACTATAGCATTGAAAGGCTCGAATGCCCTCTAGTAAGTTACATCTAATAGTCGTTTCGTTGTTGTCGTTTTTATAAACTTTACATCCCAACAAGATTTATCTTATCCAATCCTGTTAACGAATGAAAGTAATAATAACTGGTGCTTTCTCTACTACTTTGAGTAATTTTCTGTTTCCAGATGACATCAATTGACATGCTATATATAATTATCTTACTCAGCCCTACTAAAGGATGAAAACTTATTACTTATATTTTGAGTAATTTTGTCTTTTCATGTAATATGTAACAGAAGCCTTAGTTATGCATCGCGGATCGAATGCGAAAAGAAAATAATGAAGAAACTCGGAAATATCTTATTTCGGTTCCATCAAGTTTCCAATGAGCTTTCCAATGTCGTAATGAGTTTGAATTCACCTGGCACCTTTACTAAAGTCACTCACCGAGACGTAGTTAACGTCTTTTTGTGATATTCTTAAGTTGTAAACCTCTGAATGAGTCAGAGTCTCTATATGTTTATGAATTACATTAGAAATTACAGGAGACCTTAACCTATATAGATAGTTTCCATATCCGGTCTTCTCATCACAGGCTCAATACGGGTTTGATCCACACAAATCTGGGTCCATTTTCTAGCTGAACTTTGACCCATTAACTTAGATCTTTTTATCGAGTCACTTTATTACCTTCATCTTGATCAAATTTACGTAACTTAACCGATAAGTTATTGAAAAATCTATAAAAAAGACAATTAATTATTGTCCACTATATAGAAAAAATCTAACATTTTCCTCTTTAGACAATAATCAATTGCGATATTGATAAAAAGTTGGGAACTGGTTCAAAAATATGGTTAAGTCACGTGACTATGTGGATCGATCAGATTTAAGCACAATTTGATCCATAGATAATGGAAGTCCATTATGTTGTCTGACAAGGCTTTCGATATCGAAAAATATCGAATACACATGTCATGTGTGACACAGATCCAATACAGTCACGCATATCTAATACCTTTCTAACAAAAATGCGAAAACGGAGTGTGGCAAACTAGAATGATACTTGAATGATCTAAATTATATCATCTTTCCGTTTGTAGGTCTTGATTTCTCTAAACTTTATACTAAATTGCATATGCAAAGCTGCATTAGAGAAGTCTTGTTTTCTCTAAGCATTATGCTAAACTGCAGTAGAGAAAATCTTTACATTCTCTGTTCTCTCACTGAATGCTACATTGCATTAGAGAACACCTTTATAAAATTAAACGCTTATATTCTCCTATGTCATGTTAAAATTCATGGATATCCTTTTAAATTGCACGTGTCCTAAATATAGGCTCAATATCAATCCGTATATATGTCCAATAATCTTGAAACTGCTTAAGATCGACACAGGCCTTAAGTCTTTCACTTGCATTAAGATAATGTATAATAACACGTATTACTGAGCATAAAAAATAATCATCTTTATTAACAATCATATTGTCATAATAAATCAAAACATACTAACATACAAGGACCAAACATAATGATCCCTCGCTAATAATATCTAAGGACTTCAATACAGTCATACTATATACATATCTTTCAAACACATGTGGGCGCAATCCTTTAGTTAAAGGATCAGCAAGCATCTCCTCAGTTCGCAAATGCTCCACCTTAATGTCACCTTTTTGAATCAACTCCTTTATGGTCAAGTATTTGACCTCCAAATACTTAGACCCTATGATATTCTTATTGTTGTAAATAAATAACACAACAACAAGATTGTCACAATACAACTGGATAGATCTAGCCACTGAATCAACCATAGACAACTCAGAAATCAAGTTCTTGAGTCATACCACCTGTGTAGTAGCCCCATAACATGCAACAAACTCTACATGAATAGTTGAGGAAGTCACCGGCGTCTGCTTGATACTCTTCCATGATACTACACCGTATGCGAACATGAAAATGTAACCTGAAGTGAACTTTCTATCATCCGGAAACATAGCAAAATCGGAATCTATATACCCTATAAGGTTTAAATTGTTGACCTTTCTGTATGTCAACATATAATCCTTCATTTCCTTTAAGTATCTCAACACTTGTTTGACTGCATTCCAATGGTCTATGCATGGGTTAGCTAGGCATCGATCCAACAATCCAGCAATAAGCAATGTCTGACCTAGTGCATACCTGAGCATACATCAGGCTACCCACTGCACTAGAATATGGAACATTCCTCATGAACTCTCTCTCAACTTCATTATTTGGATATTGTGCCAAAGATAATCTCTCATCATGAGATATTGGTGCTACAACAGGTTTACAGTCTGTCATATTAAGCCTTTGTAACACATGTTCAATGTATGCACCCTATAAGAGGCCTAATTAGTATTGAAATTTGTCCCAATGAATCTAAATACCTAGGATAAAAGATGTTTTACTAAGATTCTTCATGTCAAAATGCTTGGCCAAAAGTTGCTTAATCTCATAAAACATGGTCAAGTCATTTGACGCAAGCAAGATGTCATCCACATACAGCAATAGGAAGACAACTTTGTTCTCTCTGACCTTGTAGTACAAGAATTGTTCAACTTTTTTTTCCACGAAGTTAATGGAGGTCACAACCTCATCAAAATTTAGGTACCACTGTCGCGATGCTTGTTTCAGACCGTATAAAGATTTTCTCAATTTACAAATCTTGTCAGTTTCACCTTGATCCTGAAATCCTTCAGGTTGCTCCATATAGACCTCTTTATAAAGGTCTCAATTCAGGAAAGCGGTTTTCACATTCATCTCATGCAGCTCCATATTGTAATGAGTTACTACTGCCATTATCACTTTGAATGCATCCTTAAAGGATACAAGATAGAAGGTAACATTAAAGTCAATCCCTCCTCTTTTAGTGAACCATCTAGCAACCAACTGAACCTTAATCCATTCAACTTTACCTTGAGAGTCCTTCTTGATCTTAAATAGTCATTTACAACTGTCAGGTTTGCAATGTTGAGGCAAATCAACAAGCTCCCATACTTGGTTATGTTTCATGGATTGCATCTCGTCCATCATTGCCTCCAACCACATATCCGCATAGGGTCCAAAAATAACTTTTATAAAAGTAATTGGGTCCATAACATGTCCTATATCATAGTCTTGTTCACCCAAATAGACTATGTAATCATATGAGATAGTTGGTCTTCTCACTCTAGTGGATCTGAGCAACTGGATTGGTTCTTGTACCTCAGGAACCTCTGTTTGTACATGTATAGCTTATTGTTTCTGTACTGGTATAGTACTTGGACCTTGATCCACTGGACCTGACTATGTGAGTGGCAAATACGAAATAACCGTAGTATCCGTCCTACTTTCATCTGCTGGGTGAGAAGGCCCACCCTCATTAAAGATATCGCGTTATAGAAACTTAGTTATTTGTGATTCCATAATTCGAGACCCACCTTCTCTACAGTAGAATCTGTAGCCTTTAGAGTGATTGAGATGTCTTACTAAGTAACAACGAGTTGAACGAGCTTGCAATTTACTTTCATAAAGATTATACAAGTGCACCTTAACAGGGTAGCCCTATACACGAATGTGTGCAAGGCTAGGCTTCCACCATTTTCAGAGTTTAAAAGGTGTCTTTGGCAATGATGTACTTGGGACTCTATTTAGTATATATAATGTCGTCTTTATGGCTTCGCCCCAAAGATATTCAGGTAGGTTAGTCTTGCTCTGCATTGACCTCATCATGTCCTTAGAGTGCGGTTGCACCTTTTGTCCACACCATTTTGCTTAGGACTACCTGACACAATGAACTGAGTCACTATTCCACAATATTCCAAATATCTGACAAACGAACCTTTTTCTTGTCTTGAAACCTCATGTTTGCCACAATACTCTCCACCACGATCAGATTTGACTATCTTGATGGATTTTACCAATTGGTTCTCAACCTCAGCCTCAAAGTTCTTGAATTTCTCAAAAACTTCAAAATTTTCCTTAAGTAATAACACATAACCATAAAAAGAATAATCATCAATAAAGGTCAGAAAATATCTAGAATTCCATAAAGTAGCTATATAAGGTCCACTAATATTCGTATGTATGAGGTCCGACAAACTAGAAGCTCAAATTGACCTTTTTTTTCTTTATTTTAGTAAACTTACCTCTGCAGCAATCAATACACGTTTCCAGATCATCAAAATTTATAGTTCGGAGAATGTTTCCCTTTACCAATCTCTCAACTCTATCTTTGAAAATGTGGCTTAAGTGTTTATGCCACAACATGTATGATGTATCCTTAATGAGAGGTCTCTTTCGAGTAACAAGTTCAGTAATATATAAAGAAGCATACATTTCATGAGGGGAAAGGCATATTTGATATAAACCATATGTTAAGAAGGTAATTCCAATATGTTTTGCTTTGAAAAATAATTGTACAATTGCATTTTCAATGACAAAATGATAACCCACTTTGTCTAATACTGATACAGATATCTGATTCCATCGAAAAGATAGTATATAATACAAACGTTGTATCGAGGTTTAAACATACGTCCCCTACATATAAAACATTTACTTTTTTATTATTGCTAACCATCAGCTTCTCCTCCCCTTTAGTTGGCTTTCTCTTGGATCTGAACTCCTGCATTATAAAAGCAACACAATTAGACACTCCACTATCTAACCACCAAGAACCAAACGTGGTTATAGCAAAATTGGATTAATGAATCATGTAAGCCAAGGAGTTACCTAATTGTTCCTGTTTCATCTTCCAAACTTTATACTTCTGGTAGTCGATTTTCTTATGCTCATTCTTCTTACAGAAGAAGCACCTCATGTTCTTCAACTCTTAGACTGACCAATCTGCATCTACGGAGTGAATTTGAATTTCTTTCCCTTAGCTCTTTGAGGTTTAACCTTGCCCTTACCTTTAGCGGTTGCAAACAAGGTCGTATGAGGAGTGCTTTTAAGCTTCTTCTCCGCCACAACACATCGAGCAATCAAGGCATTGATATCCCAAGTCTCATCCTGCGAAATGTATGATGTAATGAGCATCCCAAACTTTGACAGGAGAGTGTTCAGAGCTTGATGCATTATAAATGCATCAGGATTGAGAATGTCAAGTGCCTTCAACTTACTTAGTAGGTGGACTATCATGATAATGTAGTCCCGTATTCTCCCTCCTCTTGTATACCTCATGGAGAACAACTCCTTGATCAAGGCACTATGTTAAGCATTAGACTAGACCTTGTATCTTTAGGACACATTATCCAAAAACTTCTTAGCTATGCTAGTGTCTGGTAGTCTACTTAGTAGAAGATATGGGATTGACCACTTGATGGTCAAAAAACACATCCTGTTGGATTGCTCCTAGGTTACAAGGGTTGCTTTGTTAGCTTCTGAGCTGCTGGATGTGATTGGAGCTGTATGCTTTTTCTGCATGGCTAGGTTGACATCTACCTTCTCCAACGTAAACTCCACATCCTACTTACACTTCTTGAACTTGAAATCGATCAGGGTTTTAACGGTGACAGTGTTGTTGTTGACCGAAAAGATAACTGCAACATGCCAATTGCAACATGACAATGCAAGGATCAACACAAATGCAGGACAATAAACATACTCAAAGCCATAAAATGGTATCTTTACCGAGAATTCGATTACACAAATGATGAAACACCTGTGGACTGAATACATAATAAATGCAATCAGACCTCAACATAAAAGCGATCAGAGTACATATCATCAACTCTCGTGACACTACTACCTATGGGTGAATAGATCATTAAAGTAATGGCTTTCCTCCATCTAATGCTTTTATGCTCATCTCAAAATCCTATATAAGGCCAATACCTGTGGGCAGAATAACCAAACATGATACCAGAGACATCTCCTAACATGCAAGCAAAACCAATGTTTTAAAAATCGGATCGGTCACTGAATCGGAGAAGCAACTGATTTAAGGGTCAATGTTTCAACTGAACTTCAACCGTGATTGAACCGGTGACTAAGTTTCCTGATTATGTT
>JAOSBL010000212.1:69535-89238 GCA_027568915.1 Erythroxylum roraimae
ATATTTAATAATTTTCTACTTGCTCTTATTCTTATTATTAAAAATTTTATTATTTATTAATATTATTAAATATTATCATTAAATTGCTAATAAGGACAAAATGAAAAGCCCATTTTTTGTAATTCCTTATAATCAGTATTAATTTTTATATAATAATTAATGAAAAGCGTTATATTATAATAAATAATAAAAGCGTTATGTTTCTTTATTCTGATTTATTATTTTAATTGTTTTCAAATATGATAAGTATATACTCTGTCTTATTATTAACGTTTTTTTATTGTTAAAAATATTTTTGGTTCTTTAATAATCAAATTAATTTAATCGTTTCAAGTTTTGATATTTATTAATTGTCTACTTATTCTTATTCTTATTAATATATAAATTGTTTATTTTCTAATATCATTAATAAATAACATCATTAAATTGCTGAATAATATTATTTTTGGAATTGAATCAGAATTCCTTGTTGTAGCTTTGGAATAACAACTCGCAATTATAAAAGTGGCTGAAGCTCAAAGCTTGTGGCTAAAAAACGGCGCTCGTAGGTTCTTCTCTGTCAGAAAACGCTGTCCAATTTTTGTTAGAAGACGACGTTGTTATCTTATTAGACACAATAAGACAGAATAAGCTTCGACAGAGGATCTGATCTCATTGCAGGTTGACCAGAACCGTTGTTGAAGATAAGACGCTTTAATATAAGTATACTTAGTTATTTTTTTATTAAATAATATGTAAATTCTAAAACAAGACAACACTCGACTCGAATGATTAACATTATAATAAACAAGAAAGCACAACACTGGAAAGCCTTGGATCGTTGTATGATCTGCGTACGAGATGATGTGAAGTTATATACCATGCACCATTTTATGTGCACGGCTACTATTATAAAGTCGGTTAATATTTAAATTTGTTTAGATATAGGTAAAAAAAAGAATTCCATTTCTTTTAAAGACTCTCAAATTTGAATTAGGATGACAAATTCCATCTTGTTTTCTGATGTACGGTACCTAAATTAAAATAAACTTTATTTCACTTAAAATCCAAAATAAAACTTTTGAAGTGTAAAATAAATAGTTGGATTGGAATTGGAATTGATATTTGAATCCGAGGGTGAGAACTGAAGGAAGCACAATGTGACATTAAATTTAATTTAGAGATAATTAAATTGTTTTTAGAAATGGAAGATAATAATTAAGTAATAATAACGAGGACTGGAGCGAAATGAAAAATTGGGGACAAATTTTGGCGCTTCCTGGTGGCTGGTGGCTGGTGGGTCGAGGGTGGACTTGAATCGTAGGCGGAATAAACGACTAAGAGTTGTTTTCTTCTTATTCCAAGCGTCTCTGCTTTGCTGCCCAGGTCAATCTTGATTGCCTTATTGCTTCCACCAATTTCTGTTTTTTGAAGGGCGTTGACCGGACTCATAATCGGGAAAACTTTGATCGGAGAAAAGATGGGGGGCCTTTGTTCTTGTTCGAAGAATCTCGAGGGCAGTAAGCGTCCTCTGAATAATCATAATCATCGTTACAATAAAGCTGAAGCGACTTCTACTTCTGCAACAAATTTGTTCGACTCAAAAGTGGCTAGCAGTGGTAGTAATCGGTTGGAAGTGAAAGAGAAACTAATTTCATATGATAACAAGAATGAAGCTGCTGCTGTTGTCGTCGATGATGATCTTGATGATGATTTTAGTTACGACGGGATTCCACGCTATTCTTCCATTACATCAAGATCCACACGCTCCAAACAGGCAGCTGTTACCAAGGTACTTCTTTGCCCAATCTTCTTTTTTCCTTCCATCCTTCAACAACAGCAGCTCCTGTTGGAAGGAAAAGGCTATTCTATTCACACTTCGCAATATAAACATCTCCCGCACTATCATTATCAATCGTTAAATTTCAATGAGTTGCACACTCCTCTCCTTCCACACACAAAACAAAGAATCACTGTACTATCTGTGTTTAGAGAGGAATTTCAGTTAGATATCTGTTGCAAATGTTCCATTGCGGCAACTCCAAAACTGAATCCAGGACGGCCCATTAGATTTTCCTTTGCTAGTCCGTCACTTTGTTTTGTATAGTATCAACCTTTTAAGAAGGTACCGTAATCTGTAGGTTTCTTCCGTCAGTTCACGTTTGGGCAGAGCTGGTTTGGAAAAAGCAGTGGAGGTCTTGGACACACTTGGAAGCAGCATGACTAATTTAAATCCAAATAGTGGATTTGCTTCTTCCGTGGCAACTAAAGGCAACGAGCTTACGATACTAGCATTTGAGGTAGCAAACACAGTTGTCAAGGGTTCCAACATTATGCAGTCCCTTTCAAAGGAAAGAATTCGACATTTGAAAGACACTGTATTTTCTTCTGAAGGCGTCCAGCGTCTAATATCTAATGATACCAATGAACTCTTGAGAGTTGTTGCTGTTGATCAGAGGTGAATGCTATGCAAGATTGTAATGATCAAGTTTCCATTTTCAGTGATTGTCTTTCTTGCTTCTTCTGTCTTCATTGCAGTTGAAGAATTTTTAACTTCCACTGCAGGGAAGAGTTGAAAATATTCGTGGGAGAAGTGGTTCGTTTTGGAAATCGGTGTAAAGACCCTCAGTGGCACAACTTGGATCGTTATTTTGAGAAGTAATTATAAATGTGTTTTCTGATTCTCCCAATTAGGTTAAGGTAACATATTTGTAAAGTTGCTGAATCGATTTTATTTCACGTTCCAGACTCAGCAGAGAGCTTACTCGTCAAAAGCAATTGAGGGAAGAATCAGAAGCTGTCATCGAGCTTTTAATGATTTTTGTTCAGTCTACAGCTGTGAGTGTCCCTCCCTCTCTGATTTTCTCCAAAATTATTAGACAACTTACCTTGGTTGATGGGTTGCATACAAACTTGTATTTTGGACTAGAACATGTCTGCTAAAATTTATAGACAGCTACCTCTCCATCCGATTCATTTTGTATATTGTAATCACATGCTTGGTGTTATGAAGGAAACTGTAGTATAAAAGCACATTTTGTTGGTTTGCAGGAACTATATCATGAATTGCAGGTACTGGACAGACTTGAGCAAGACTGCCAACATAAGAGCCAAGAAAGTAGTCTGGCTGCTACTCAAATTGGTAACTTCTTGATGTCCTTTTCAGTCACTGAATAATTATGTCATATGGCATAATTTTTATTTGTGATAACTGGATGGTATTCTGTTTTAAGAAGTTGCAAACTTTATTATGTCAACGGTTCAAATGTTGCTGTTAACTGTAGTTGGCATTCTAGAAGTACTGGTTTTCTTGGGCATTGGTAATGATAAAGAAAGGAACGTGATTATGCTCTGGTAACTTGGGGAAGATATGATACGTAGTTAACTTTCAATGTATGATTGAAATACTAATTTCAACAGCTTGATGAGCATAATCTTTTGTGAAAAAAATCTCCATAGATTGTTAAATTTTGATGTTTGTAACTATGATTATCTAGATTTTGTTATTGAAAAATGCAGCTCATGCAGTGACTTAAACGCATGTTCTTCAAAAAAAAAAAGAAAGGAAAAACTTATATTACTTTATAACAATTTATGAAATCTTTTTTGAGCATCCACAAATGTTTGTATTTTGATCGTTTCATTGTAAACCTTTTTGTGGAACTTCATATAAGTAGTTTAAATACCAAGATTCATGATCAGTAAGTTCAGAACTTGTGAACAATTGCAGGTCAAAACCCAGCAAGCTTGAGAGCAGAACTAAAGAGTCAGAGAAAACAAGTGAGAAACCTAAAAAAAAAGTCACTTTGGTCCAGAAGTTTGGAAGAGGTAACTTCATTGTACTAACTTTATCTTACTTCATTTTATATTGAATCACATTCATAGTTTATAATTGCTATACCTTTGGCACTTTTAATTCTTTCTTTGATCTCTCTCTGCCCTTAGTTAGTACATGCTCTGTGCCTGCATGAGTTTTAAGTTCGAGAACAATGCCATTCTATAGTTGGCAACTAGTTGAAATTAAAAGAAAAAAACCACAATTGTAAATCATGTTTCCACTTAGTTTTAGCATGTTTCCACTTAGTTTTAGCAATCCTATTAAAGTTTGCAATTATTGATATGCAGCCTGTTAATTTTGATGGTAGGTGATGGAGAAACTTGTAGATATTGTCCATTTTCTACTGCTGGAGATACATGACACCTTTGGAAATGTTGGTATGTACTCGTCTAAGGTTTTGAACGTGCAATACAGTTGGCATTTTTGCATGGTTTATCATCTTCTTAATACTATTTGTTCTTCGAACTTCTTTGGCTTATCCTCTTCTTAATGTTATTTTCAAACTTCTTTAGTTTCCGAAAACAGTTGTGAATGCCCTCATCACATATAAGTGATTGTTATTTTGAAGATATGAAGATAGCTAATACTTCTGTATTCTCCAAGTAGTAGTTCCTATGACCAAAGGTGTATTATCATATTAAGAAAAAAGAAGTTAGTTACACTTGTGATAGTAAGAAATACAGAATGAGGATTCCTTCTGTGCTTTGCAGGGGTTGTTTCCTTGGGTTTGATTTTTATTTGATCATTTGTTGCTTATTGCTATTACTTGCATTTTGTAGATGGCCATGTAACATTCCAAGGATCTGAAAGCAATCGGCAACGACTGGGACCTGCTGGCTTGTCTTTGCATTATGCGAATATAATTATGCAAATTGATAATCTGGTGAGCTTGATCTCTCTCAATCATTTCATCCATAATTCTGCATTTAGCTTTCTCTATCATTCAAAAGGGATATGTATGTTTTACCATCATTACTTAAATAATCCATTATTACATCTTGTTCTACATTTGAAAGAAAGGACAAGTCCTGTTGACAGAAAAAAGGAATTGATAATAATGTTATTGGTCTAGTACTATTATTACTCTACTTGTTTAATCCTGCATCATGTGTAAGTGTTTATGATCGCTTATGACTCCTTTCTCAGGGATAACATCAAATCATGCTAAACCTTAGGTGTATAAACTAAGTTTCCCAAGGTTTTCAGATTCAGTAAATTGCAGATAAATTGATATCCACATAATGCAAGACAATTGGTATTTCGACTGGTAGAGTGCCAGCACACATCATTGCCTTTAGTCAAAGTACCAGGAAGCTTTTACAAAATTCAGCTGAGCAAAATGGGGCTTTTAGGGACTGTGATCTGTAGTTGCATAAGTGACCTTTCTAATTAACCTGATTTTGAGTACACAAGTCCTGCTGTACATACTCTTATGGCTTTGCAATAATATGGTTTACCGAGTTTTAAGGATTTTTGTTAAAGATAATCTTGATGCTTTCAGGTTGCAAGATCAAGTTCAATTCCGCAAAACATGAGGGATCAATTGTATGAAGGCTTGCCGCCCAGCATTAGATCAGCTTTACGTTCCAAGTTACAATCTCATCGGGTGAAGGAAGAGGTATTTTGTAGTTGGTGATATGCTTTTACGTATCATAAATTATAGGATTCATTGCCAATAAGGGAGTAAAATAATGTTTCCAAGAAGTTGGTTCTCTGTTATGTATATTCAGAGACCATGTTAAATTCATTATATTAATGAAGTTTTGCCTTTCAAACAAAGGAACAAGAGAAGTCTGAGCAGAAAAACTTTTTTCCTGGCAAATATCCAGCTTGTTTACCTTTGCTGAATTTATATCTACAGCTCACGATAACTGAAATCAAGGATGAGATGGAGAAGACTCTGCAATGGCTTGTTCCAATGTCCACGAACACAGCCAAGTAACATAACCAATTTCCATGGGTGGAGTCAATTTCCTCTTCTTAATTCCAATGACTTCATGTTACTGATGTGTAGTTATTGTTTTCTTTGTTTCATCTTTATTCATCTAAAACAGGGCACATCATGGTTTTGGATGGGTTGGAGAGTGGGCAAATACTGGGTGAGTGAGGTTCTTTGATTTAAGTTTTGCAAACAATTCCAATTCCTCTATTTGTTATTTTTATAAGATCTAGCAGAATATGCTAGAATGAGAATACATATGAGCTTTAAATGAATACAGGTCTGATGTGAACCGAAGGGCTTCCACCACACCAGCACAAATTATTCGAATAGAGACGCTTCACCATGCAGACAAAGAGAAAACAGAAGCGTATATACTTGATCTGTTGTTGTGGCTTCACCATTTGGTAAGAAAATCAAAGACTAGTGCAAAAGTAAAGACAGCTACGAAGGCCCCATTTAGTACAAATCCTGAAAAGTTGGAACAAGAGAAAACAGTGGAGTCGACCTTAATTCTAACCTCTGAAGAGCAGAAAATGTTGGAGGATGTGAAGCAGAAAAGGAGGACGCTAGGAATGAGCAAGAGTGGGGATTTTGATATGGAGAAAAACAGGAGGTTGAGAAAGCATGATAGATTAAGTAAGAGTACAAGCCACTTGAATAAGAAGCAAAACAAGGAAGTAGCTGCAGTGAAGAGGCTAAATTCTGCGGTTCCCATTATCAGCTTTGGTGTTGAGAAGGAGAAAGCATTGGATATCATTGACAGAGTTGATGTGTTCAGATGAGATTAGATTGAATCATACGTTGAGAATGAGATGAAGTTTTTGAGAGCCAATTGACACTGGAGCATTATGCGGAAAGTAGAGATAGGAACGTCTTTTTGAGTGTAATGCTTTGGTAGTGTCTACTTATATCCGGTGAGAGGAAGTAGGTGTAAAATCGTATGGAGTAATCATGGCGGCGTGATTGGTGTAGAAGGTGTTAATGGTTCAAGGTTTCTCTGTTCTTTTTCTTCTTTGTTGGCTGGAAGATAATGATATTGTAAGTTTAAGTAGGTAAATAATGCAAGAGAGGGGATAACAATGATGTTACGCAACAATTAGCACTTGTAATGTTTGTTTGTAGTAGTAAACATATATTAATTACGATCGTTGTGATGTCAATATGATTAATACTTGCACTATAAAAAAGAAGAGCCAAAAATGGCTGTTAAATTGAAAATGTTGATAAGCGGGTAATAAATAAATAGTTAGTAGACACTAAACCAACCGAAAAAGAAGCTCCGAGTGCCTGCCTGGTTCTCTTTTATTGCTAGTCTTTCTTTGAAGGGGTAAAATATATATAATTGAAGGTTATTATTTTTATGGATATGTAGAATAGTAAGTAGTAAGTAGAGGAGAAGAGAGGGAAAAGTGAAAAATTAGAAGGAAGAGGGAAAGAGGGGATATTCCATTATTAATGTCTTTAACAATGCTTCCAATGCACCACATACGGATATTCCATTATTAAGTCAACATATTCTGTTATAACAACAATTATTTTCCAAATTGCACAAATAAGTTCAACTAATTCCAAGGTTTCCTCTATATCTATAAATTATGAAGGTGTTTACAATAAATACATCTTACATAAACGTTTTGGTTATATGTTACACGTCAAGTTGACGAACTTTACAGGCATTCACGATTGCTACATTAAAATGCACGACTCGAGGCTCAACACGGACACATGAAGGGTTTACTAAATGGATGACTGATGTCGTATATGTATATGGATACTTTGCAGCATAGAACAATGTATAATAGTAAAGAATGATATACGTGACGTTCCGCCAAAACCATTACTTACACTCGCTATATTCGAGTGGCCCCTGTGTGATACACTTCACTCAGTATATTCTAGTATGGCTCCTGTGTGATTGAATCCACACGATATTTCCGATGCTTTTACCTTGTTTTTGAAATCAACCAAGGTAGGTTTAATGCAGTCAACATCACTTCCATGACCCTGTATGCAGAACCAATGAAGGCTAAGATATGGAAATCTCATTTAGTCCTTCTCAAAGAACAATAACTTGAGTGTAATTCCACGGTAGTAATAACACGAGCGGACAAGCACAATGGTGCTTGGTTAACGCAACTCAAGGATCAAGGTGCATATAACTGAAACATGTCTATAAACCTGAAGAACTGTGGGAGTGGGATTAAAATAGAACTAAATTCTCAGGTTGTGGCTGCTCTTTTTTACAATACTTAGGTTTCTTTTTTTATTTTTGGGTAAATAAAAAGGTTGTGGATCACGAAAAGGACAGTAGTTAAAAAACATGCCAAACAACTGGCAGAAGGCTAAAATTATGTAGACATTGTAGGAAAGATTTGTTATCTTTTTGTATCTTTCAATTACCATATGGGGGAATTTCATTAGTGATGGAAATCTAGAAAGATTGGCTTTATCATATAAAGCAAATTCCAAGCAGAATTCAAGCGAGGTGAAAGCATACCAATTGCCCGCCAGAAGAATGTCCATCTTCAGAAAACGTTCCGTGAGATCCTCCCCAACCCCAGGTGAAGATATTACCCCCTATATTCCAAAAATGTAAATTTTTATTGATTCTGCATTATATGCAGCAGCTGTGAACATAGTAAGGTAATGACATTTTCCCAAAATAAGTATAAAATTGAGCAGAAACATATAACATTAATAAACCAAATGTGTTGATCTATCAGTAAATTAACAAAAATTTCTATGTTGGTTGAAAAGTTTTTTTTTCCCCAATCAAAAGTAATGACAAATCAACAACACTAACCACAAAGGAAATCACCCTAATAATGATGTATGCTCCTATTCTCAATCTTTTCTTTCCTTTTACACTAGGGCAAAAACTACTTCAGATGATTCTGGCCGCAGGCTAAGCAAAAATGATAAGCATGCCAGACAAATGTTGTTGCAAGTCTAAATATCAAGGATAGAGCAAACTCTTTCTTGATATTTTAGGACACCACACAGAAAAATACCAAAAACCAATGGAAACTTTCACGAAGTACAGACATCTACAATTATATGGCTTTTAATGCGGAAACCAATGAAACTGCATATGCACATGGAGTACTGTATTAGAAAAATTATTACAAGAAATTGCTGCCGTATGCTTCCAACCGCAAGATATCTGCATAAGCAATATAACAGGTAAAGGTCAACAGACCAATTTGATTGAATATATCTGTCATAAGCAACTATTGAAATTACAAATGCTTCAGAGAGGGGCAAGTCAATTCCCATCGGATTATTGTGTGTTTTCATGATCATAACTTTTGAATCATGCATTGCCCATTACTTGAAGTTGAAGACTTTGAAACAAAGAGCTTTTGGTCTAACTCTGATAGGCGCCAAAATAGCTCAGAAAAAGGCTAGCATTTTACTTGAGAACCTAGGAATGGGTTCTATTGGTAAAATCTATTAGTTATTTCTCCAATAGTAGCAATATAAACAAACCTTGTCAACAGGAGACTTTACAAAAGGACCTTGAACCCTTTCTGGAAAATGAAGTGCATCAATGGAACTGTAAGTTACATTAGCCAACAAAAGTATTAGTCATCTTCAAGCCCAAAACTAAAAATATTCAAAATATTCTGCAGTTGAAAGACTAGGTGTAGTTCTTATGTAGATACCCAATACCAAGGCAACCATTTTCGTTTGATCCCCAAGTGTATAGCTCACCACCACCTATGCAAAATTATTCAAAAAGAAATAAAAAAGAACAGTGACAATAAAATGCTTAGTTTATATTGAAGCAACATACACACTACAAAAATAAAAGCGACAAGGACATAATACTATATCATCACCAGTAAACTTCAGAAAGCAACATTGGCTTCTCAACATACTTATCGCCTCAGGTTTGTTTCTGTCGAATAATGTGCTTTTAATAGGGTAATTTCATGATTCTAAAGGATTTGATGTAATCCCCAATCTTTAGGGATTGCAGTGAGCCGTATATACTGATTAGGGAGTCGAACTGCTTCATAGAGATAATGAGGATTTTTTGAATGTGACAAATTGTAAAATATTATAAGAGCATCTGGTTATTTCCTGAGCCCTAATGCTCTTCATTTTATTTTATTATGTTCATCAGACTCCTCTTTTTAATTCCTGAAACCCTAATTATATACTTTTTTCTTCTCAATCTTCCCAAGTAATCATGCCAGAATCCACTGAAACCAGCCTTTTCTTGCATGCTTTTGCATCCATGAATATTGTTATTGCTACAATCGAAGATTTACAAAACAGTCCCACCAGTGTATCAATTGACTGGAAAGACTTTTTTGAAGTGGTCACAATTGATCCGCATCTTCTTGAAGGGTGGAGAAAAATTGCGCCATTTACTAGGAATGGCCCTTCAAAAGAAGATCCTACATTTGAGGCATGAGATGAACAAGATTCCTTGGTGACATCTTGATTATGGAATCCAATAATTTCATAGATAAGTGATACCTATATGTTTCTTGGTACCACCAGGAAATTTAGGATGCTATTAGACAAAGGTATTCAAAAGTTTATGATGTTGCTCAAATCTCAAAAATTAAAACACAGATTTTAACAACCAAACAAGGGAACTAATCTGTCATAGAATAATCGAATCTCTTGCAAAGTTTATGGCAGGAAGTACACCAATATCAATGTTTAGAATCTGTTCAAAGAAAAGGATCATATTTAACTATGAACCTATAAAGATATCTAGAGTTCAGATTGAAAATTGAGATAAGAGACCAATAGAGGTATGTAAGTATTCAAATAAGAACCTAAAAAGGAATTTAGGGTTTAAAATAAGAATTGTGAAAAGAGACCTATAGAAGTGTTTAGGTAGTTAAAGCTAAATTGAGAAACGCCTATGTTTTGACCCAAAATAAGAAAAGAGATCTATAGAGATGTCTTGCTATTTAACTATGAGTATAAAGAGGCAGTCAGGGTTTAAACCAAAAATTGTGAAAAGGGACTTAGAGAGGTGTGTAAACCTAGGCAATTATATAGGGTTTATTCAGAAAATTGAAATAAGAGACCTATAGAGGTATCTAACTGTTTAGGCCACTAAAAATGTTCCTTCAGCGTGTTATACATCTTGGTAGTACCAAGATGCATAGCATAAGCGGTCACATGAGCTTCCTCTAAAATTTCCTTCCTCAGCTTATCCACATTAGACACACATAGCTTTGCTTTAGCCACAGTGTCTCATCTCTCAGTTCAAACTCAAAATTCGAATTCATCTTCAATTTCTCAACGAGCTTCACCATATCGGGATCTTTTCTCTGTACCTTTCTGATTCTATCATGCAACATTGGCCTCAGCTTTAATGTAGCAATTAATGCTTCATCCTGCTCCAGCTTCAACTCCACATTCAGAGCTCTTAACTGAATTAAGCTCGGTAACCTCAATACCTGAGTTTGAGCTACTCTGCTATTAGACTTTCTACTCAAAGCATTAGCCACCACATTAGCTTTCCTCAGGTGATACTCAATCGTACAGTCATAGTCTTTCAATAACTCTACTCATCTCCTTTGTCTCGTTCAATTCCTTCTGACTCAACAGATACCTCAAACTCTTATGATCAGCGCTATACAAATAATGTCTCCATATCTTTAGAGTAAAAACAACTGCAACAAGCTCTAAATCATGTACTGAATAATTAATCTTGTGAGACCTTAGTTGTTTCGATACATAGGCTATCACCTTGCCATGCTGCATCAATACACATCTCAATCCTTGATGTGAAGTATCACTGTAAACTACATATCCTTCAGTTCCCAATAGAATAGTTAACACCGGTACTGTAATCAACCGATGCTTCAACTCCTCAAAACTCTTCTGACATTTATCATTCCATCTGAAAACTACATTCTTTCTCAGAAGTTTTGTCAGAGGGGCTGAGATCAACGAGAACCCCTCGACAAACCTCCGGTAATATCTGGCCATTCTTAGGAAACTTTGGATTTCTGAAACATTAAAATTTTGGGTATTTTTGGACTAAAAAAATGTCAAGTGGCAGAACAATTGATGAATAGTAGTAGAAATAAGAGTTAAATGACAATGAAAATTTTGATAAATGACTTTGTGAATTATTAACAAATGTCATTGAAAATTGGGAGACAATTGGACTAGAATTTAAAGACAAATATACTAGTTATTAAAAAGTGGTCATATGGAAACCACAATAAAAGGACAAGTGGCAGTGACAAGTGTCACAACACTTGCCACTCACCACTCACGGCACTTTTCTCTTTTGAATGTTCATCTCCCTTGTCTTTCATCTTTACTCTCACGAAATACTCTCACCTTCATCATCTTTTTCATTTGTTCTCATCTATGACACTCATTTCTCACTCTCTCAACGTGCTTGTTTGCACCTTCCATTTACTACTATCATTTTTGCTATCTCTTCATCTTGTCACAAGAAAAACCTAATCTCTTCTTCATAAATGAAGATGATCGTGGGATATTTGGGAGTTAAGATTACGTAATCTTCAACTTTGGAGCCAAAACAAGTAAGTCTATTATTATTAATCTTCATGGTTTTGCTAAATGAAGCATATATGATGATAGCTTAGTGTTTAATGATCATGATAGAGGAGTTGAGATATATGTAACGTTGATGTTGCAATAAATAGATGTGTTCTGTTTTAATGTATTAATGGTATTTATAAGTTGTTTTAAGGGACGATGAAGAGACGAAATGATGATGAAGAGTGTGCTGGAAAATGTTAGCTATAACATTTCCACTGATTAAGCTTCTGTATTTTAATCATAACTTGTTCTGTAGTTATCAAATGAGATGGTTTTTTGATTTGGATTAAATTAAAGACATATGACTACAATTTTTAAGAAGAAATTGAATTTGAATTATGTCATTAAGGGTCTTGAAATTTAGCTTGAAGTTCAGTTTTGGCTTAGGCTGCAGTACTACCCGTGACAGAATCATGTCCTGCTGTTATCGAATAAACTGTATTGATGTAGGACGAATCAGACAAAGTTGTCTTCACAAAAATTGTAGCTTTTTCTCTTAGCTTTCAATTGGTATAAAGTTTGTAATTTTTGGATGTTAGAATGGAGAGATATGAGTTGCACAACTTTGAGTACCTGATCATGCTAGCCAAAATTTTGAACGTGATCATTCCGAAGTATTTTGAGTATAACTTTTGGAATACTGAACCAAATCTTATGATCTTGGTGTCATTAAAAACTTAAGACATAGGAGAACAATTTTTTAGAAGGAAGTGTGGCCAAATTATTCCAGTTTCCTTATCAGAATGATCACAAAAAGTGGACCCGAAAGTCTGTTTTTTAGAAAAATCTAGAATGATCAAATGAGTTATGAAATTGGATTCAAATTGCTTTATAGAGGTGCAAACCCTAAGTACAAATTATACTCATGTGAGTGTTAATATATGAATGATTATGTGACGAGAATAATGAAAAAATACCCGAAATTGTCATTAAACATGCATTGTACCTAATCCATATGTCTACATATATATGTGCATAAATGAGTACGTGTATAATTATGCAAATTTGTGATATGTGTAAATGTTTATTGCATGATATAGAAGAGCATTTGGAATGTCAACATCCAGACATTACTGAAATATTGAGGCAATAGCTTCTGGAGCGATCAGTGAGTAACCTAGACGGTCTCACTTAATTATTTGTTTGTTATAAATTATGTTCTGAGTTACCTTTAAATGTGGACATGATTGTGCTGATTCCGGACATTGAAGGTCCGAGGCTTCTAATGCATGAATGTGATATTTGAAGTGCTTCTTGTATGTAAATCTGAAGAAATAAGTGTTACTCAACATGATTGTTGAATACCGAACTAAGGTCCAATGATAAATGCGAATGAGATTGTGAATGTAAATGATCGAAACAATAATTGACTGAATATGTGTGATGCATTTCATTATATGAATACATGATCAGATAATGAGAATTGTGACTTGAGTAGCCACCAAAAATGAGCTTAAAGCTCGGAATGTGATTAAGAGCTGAAGGCTTACTATGTATAATGAGCCCTGTATCCCTAACGGATAAGGGACATTATTAATGAGTCCAGTATCTACAATGGATACGGGACAGTTTAGGCACTCAGTCACAATAACGTAATAATCGAAAGTGAATCTCACGAGCACTGGAAATACATTTAATACTTGTATTTGACTGACTGAAATATATTGTGGAAATGTATTTAAATGAGAGTGGATATGTGAAGTAAATGATATGTGATGCTATATGTTAAATGAAAAGATGTGAATTGTGTGTTTACATGTGTTGATATGTTTTATGAATTGAGTGAATCATCGATGATGGTTACCTCATTGAGTTTGCAAAACTTACCAAAATTGCAACGTTAATTTTTTAGGACCGAAAAAGGACATTAGCGACAGAGAAACTCTACAAGAAGCAGCATAATTCTTGTACTTTTGGAAAGAAAAAATGGCTCAAAGGTCGGTCAGCTGAGACTAAAGGATTAGATAGAAATTTTTGTATAATTCCTCTTTCTTGTAGTGTGCTTTGTATTAGGTTTTGGACGATGTACATATTTGGATGGTGTGTAAAGCTACAATGTACATATTCGGTTTTTATAAAATAAAAGGAGGAATTCAGTTGGTTTTTAATTGTTGTGTCTTTTTTTTATGATACCTTATAAGAGATTATAAATGATGATGTCATGATTAAGTGATTGTAGTGACTGCTCTAACATCCCATTGGCCATTGTTATAGGTTATGTATTGGAATGTCCTTAGGATGTTCCAGTATGTACTCTATAACAGTGGGGCATTATATACATATATCACGTATATGCCCATGCAAGCCTGTAGAAAAGGGAAAGCAACGTAATATTAAACCGAGTATTTCAATCAAAGTTCAAAAGGACTTACTTGTGATAACACATGTATGGTAGCCGCCACATGAAACTTCCTTAGAAGATGGCAACGTTCCTATCATTGATGGTGTTGTCATACTACCATGCTCTCCAAAGCCCTAGATAATTTTTGTTAAAAAAGTAAGGCTACACTAATGAAGTAGACAGCTTGAAAATTTATTTTAAAGAAAAGTTATGAAAAAGAATCACGGTGTTTACCAATCCTTTACCAAACATAAAAACAGACCCATTTTCTGCAAAGGAAAAAGTTTAGAGAAACATCAAGTAACATAAGGAAGCTATTGACCACAATAGAGCCGCCTGGATACCATCAATGAATGCAGAATGAAGCATCCCTGCAGCAACATTTTTGACCTAAGCAGCCATTGCATAGAGAAGCCAAAGGGAAAATGATAACTTTATTAAATAGAACTCCAACTATATGAGCGTTTAGTAAATATCAACACCAAAACAAAGTACCTTAACTCCCTCAAGTTGCTTTATACGCCTTGGTGTATATTCACTGAAGAAGTAATATTCACTAATGAGCAAGTAAACAGAAAGTATGCAAAGTGATGACTAGCTACTTTGTAACCTTTTTATGCCAAGAATTCCTTGACAGTCAGATACAAACCATGTAATTGTGCAGGCATCATAATTCCATTCCAGTGAGTTTGTCCCTTTTACCATAAGTTTGTTATGGTATTCATTACACACTTACCACCACGCACCCATTCCCCCTTCCTCAGTAGAAGATAGCAATGTGTAACAAAAAGCAGAACTTCAAATTGAAAAGGGAAGTTATGCAGCAAATAAAGTAAGTTTTCAATAAAAGAATTGAACATAAAGAAACCATCAAACAAACCTGGTGCTTCTAAACAATCCCAAAAAGCTTGATTCATGGCCATGACCAAGTTGTCCAAAGCTGTCACTCCCCCAACTTAAGGCTTCACCCCCACCTAGAAAAGATAAGATCAATAAAAGAAATTTACAAGTTGTGCCACACTATTTCTTTATCATGTTTAGTAGCCAATGATGATCAGCAAATAGAGAACAAAATATATCAGCAGAAGATAGTAGTTACCAGTAACAGCAACTGAATGCTCCGAAGCCAAAGCAACCTTTTTAATGGCGATGCCATTCAGGCATTCTACTTTAGTTGGCACATTAATTGCCTTTTCTGCTTCTGAAAATCAGTTAATGGAAATGAGGACCATCTATCTCCAATTTCTTAGCATTAAGAACTATTATGCTGAAGCATTTTTTTCTCCTTTTGTTGATAAAATAGGAATCTAACGACCACAATAATGGTACGTATATAGCCAACACAGAAGAGTAGATATCCCAATTATTACTTTTTCCAAGACCTAACTGTCCAGTTGAGTTCCTTCCCCACATGTACATCTCCCCATCCACTGCAGGAAAAGCCACAAATATTGAACAAAATCAGGGAACAAGCAAGTGTTTATATTTTTAAACAAATAACATGAAAACTTTAACAAGAGAAAGTACAACGTGATGGGTTTGGTCAAATCTCGAAAGAACCAAATATTGGGATGGCCTATTTCTACTTGCTTACTTCCACAGAGTGCAGATGAATACTAGTTCTATGCTAAGTTAGCCTTTTTGATATACATGAATCTAGTAAGGGTGCCTAAGTTACTCGTCTCACAACGTGTCTCTGTTTGGTTTTACTTGGCGTGATTGCATGTATGGGCCCCAAAACCTAAACATTTTATCATTCATGAAGCTGTAGAAGAAATGTTTGGTCAACTGCAAACCTGTAATAGCACAAGAGTGGTGATAACCAGCTGAAATTTGGCCAACTTCCTCCTGAAGTCCAGAAACTTCACATGGTTCCTGTAAGGATAATGCAAATGAACAAACTAATGAACGGTCCACTGGCAATGTAGTGAAAGTGACAAAATAAAAATCGGGCATAAACAAAGACCACATAAAGAAGGCAGTAGTCAACACAAATTGTCGAGACAAAGAAGAATTACTTTCTAATGATAGCAATGATACACAAATTGCCACTTAAGTTATTCTCATAGAAACACAAACGCAAGGATCAAAATGTTAAAGAGCTATAAGAGAGTAATTAGGTTAAAGGGAATGAAATTGAAGGTATTACCATGCTATAAGGAATGTCGTGGGATATGCCCAGCTGTCCAAAATCGTTGAGACCAGTAGCGTAAACACGGCCAGTATCTGTATGTGAAAGAAGAAAAAGGTGATTGACATTGATCGAACAAAAGAAACCAATGAAGTGCGAGAGAGAGAGAGCAAGACTTAAAGAGAGAGAGAGAGGGAGCAGGAGTTAACTTGTTAAGAAAAGGGTGTGAGCTCCACCGCAGGAAATAGAGGTGAGAGGAAGATGATGGAAGGAAGAAGAAGGGAGGATGTGCGGTGTCCATTGGGAATCCAAGCTCCCCGCCCTTCCCAACCTCCCATAATCCCCATTTCCCCATACAGCCGCTACTCCTCCATGACTACTACTGTATCCGCGTCTCCCACTCTCACAGTTTCTACATCTCCACATAATCCTCCAACTTCTTCCACCATACTTCCACATCTCATCTCTTTCCTCACCTCTTTCAGTTAAATTCGACAACCATGATCTATATATTGTTTCAAGGTGTTCTTCAGCTGTTGGCTTTCGATCAATTCTCAGAGAAACCGTCGCTCAGAGGGAGGACACGCGATCTCATGTCTACATATGTACATGCAAATATGGATTCATGATTTAACCGAAATCAGGCTTCGGATTCGGGCCTAAAGAATTAAATCGAGTTGGGCTTCTTAGCAAAGCTTTAACCTTCCAATTTTTTTGGAAATTTTTTAGATTGATCATTATCATTCCTAATCACATTTCAATAGTTAATAAGTTTTTCAATTAAATCATAAATGTTCAATAGATACTTAAAATGAGATAACTTATTATACTTTAATATGATATTATAGAAGAAAAGGCAAAACAAAATTTTGCTTACAAGCCCTACTCTGCTACAGTGAAAATACAATTGAATTCAACTGAGACGTGGATTCTTCTGCAACACTCGAGTCATAAAGGGCAAAGGTGACCTGGATTCTTCCGCAACACCAAGTCATTGAAGGGACGCATCCGTCCACATAATATCTGCTCTGTTCTGTCCTGTTTAGAACTTCAGATACTTCTCTAGGCTTTTAGTTTGAGCTTTTCAGATGGATACACCTCGTACCCCTTTGATACTTTTGCTGAAGTTGACTTCCTACTCTTTTCTCTCGATTCATGTTTAGCCTCCTGATTACGTCCTTCACTCCTTTTTCTACCACTTCTCCTGAAATAAGAAATTCGTTTAATCATCTAATTTACGTAGGAAACAACACTGCCACAAAACCTTTACTGATACAACACCTTAAATGCAAAACCAACCTGAGGCGGGCCAAAAGTAACAGCACGCCTAGAACTGCAGTTCCCTTTGCAACTGATTTAAGGAGTGTCTTCTGCGGCTTGACCTCTGGAATTCCTTCACTACCTTCCTTGGCTCCGACTATATGTTCCACTGCCAAATTCTGCATTGTTTCATTCACGTCACGCAAAGTTGGGATCATAATTAATAAAATGTGACCAAAATTTTCATTGAAATAGTGAGAATTTTCGTCTGCACCTGATTCATGTGTTCGGCCATGTCAACTTGAGGCTGCTCCTGACCTGTTAAGATTTGATTCCGTACTATTGCCCTTTGTGAATACATACTTGTCAACCAGGTATGCTTGTCCAGTGTTTCTTCACCTAGGATGCAAGAAACATAAGCATAGTGCTGGTCGTAGGTGATCCCTGGTACAAGGAAGCGATGGCCACTATTCACAATAATCTGTTGCCAAAGATCAGTAACATAGTCAGGGCAAGGTGCACCCATGTCCATGTACTTTTCGTCAATGTTGGTCTCAGAGAGAGCTTCAGGATGTTTGCTTAGCTGTTTTGCAGCATCAGAATTTGGATCCTTGTCAACCATGTCAGGATTGAGAAATGCCTTGTTCTCATCACTGTTAACCAGCTTAATGTTCTCAAGCCACAATGTATCTCGAGTACCTTTTTTACATTGACAAAAATGAAGAAATTCTTTGCATGAATCTAAATGCAAAACACGTGGAGAAGAACCTTCCTGATCAATACTTCCAGTCAGTACTGTGTCAAGCTTGGACTTGCCTTTCTGATCCCATTTACGGGACTCGGATGAATAGCAAGACTGGTGGGTAAATGACCCTTCTCGTTCCCAATTGCCTGTACTCAAATAAACTTGAGACATGTAGATGTCCTTGCCACGTGAAAGCACGTTATCAGAATATCCAGTAGTGAGCTGTGCATATGGGCGGTACAAAGTATGGTTGGAAGAGAAGCCACTATTTGTAGCCTCTATCTCCAAACTAGATGCCTCTTTATTACCAGTCATTAATCCATTCCCTGGTGCTTCAAACTCAAGCGGATCATGAGATTCAGATCCCTCTGCAGATTTCCTTCTCACATAAAACTCTCTATTACTTGGTGACACAGGGAGGTAAAAAGCTCCGCAATCATCTGAATGATCAGCAATATCAAAGTTAAGCACATCTCCAGACACGGAGCCCACAGTGGCAACAGAAGATATCTCCTCATCATCCACATCAGTTGTTCTTGCAAATTTATTCCCAACAGTCATTCTAGTGGCTTTTAATCCAGCATAATGACTTTCTGCACTGCTTTCACCATCAGTTGTGATACTTTCACCTGTATAAGTATCAAGGCAAATAGAATCTGACCATGCTGACTGGACATGACTATAACTTTGTTCACTTGGTTTTGAGCAGCTAACATCCATGGAACCTTCTATAACTGACGCACAATCTTCAAGGTCATGATCAACCGGTGTTAGGTTCAATGAATAATTTTTAAGGATATTTGTCCCTTCACCTTTACAATGAACCCTATCATATGACTGGGCATTTGAGTCAACAGAAGATGGAGATAACATAGCATCTGGCTGATAATCATACTCCATGTGCTGCCAGTAAAC